>LJPI01000313.1:0-167692 GCA_001430955.1 Chrysosporium queenslandicum | reverse complement strand
GCCGCAGCGCCGCCGGCGGGCATAGCGAAGCCACCGACGGGGAGATCGGGGATGTTAAGGCGGGACTAAAAAAATTCCAAGCGGAAAAAAAGGAGCCGTGCTGTCAGCGAATGCCCGCAATGACAGTCATATTGCTAAAAGATGCCAACGAGAATCTCTCCGGCTTCAAATTCACTCTTCCTATCTTCGCTGTAGAAGAAAGGAAGAGAAAAACCAAATATGGAATAGGACATGGAGCCCTTTTCAATCCCACCCGACGTACCTTCAAGCTCGACACCAGATCCGCGGTTTCCAGCAGCGTCAATTGACTTATCTGATCCACTATCTGGGCGATTTTTGGATTCTCTGGCGCAGCGGCCGCAGGAGCAGCTTCCGTTGACTGCCATCGGCGGCCTTGCTGGGAGATGTATACTGGAGCGGCGCGAATGACGAGGGGAGATTGTCGGAGTGCATTTCTGCAGCATCGCGCGGAGATTTGGAGTGGGAATGACATGGTTGCGGGTTTGTGAAGTTTTCTGGAGCCGTCCCTTTGTTCCCTCCTTCTGTCTTCCTCCTGGGGTATGCGCTGTCAATTGTATACTTCAATGGACGAAACCCGAGGACTGCACGGCAGATTTCGTTTCTTCAAAGCTTTGGGATTGAACTTTGAAAAGTTGCTGCTTGTGGCCGGCCAATCAAATCACTCACGTGATAGCGCAAAACCTTTTAGTCAGCAGTCATTGATTCGGGCTGACTCAGCACAATCTTCACTTTTGACGCTCATTCGCTACAGGAAGTTGGCTCGATGCTACATAGTAGTATTACATGCTACGGAGTAGACAAAAATGATTTTGATTATGTAGTTGACAATCGGTAAAAACAAGTAATGGCTGTACAGATAGTTCAGCGCTCATTGCAAGCCGTCCTCTATTCATTTTGCTACCTTTTTCTAGCATACCCTGAAATTCAAGACTTAATCTTCATCCCAGTTTGGATTCTGGCCAGGAGGTTTGGGGCCACCAGCTTGCCTGGCGACAATAATCTGATCGACACTTAGCACAGTCCTCGCGGCCTCAGTTGCAAGCTTAATCGCCCACTGCTTCGAAACAAGAAGGTCGAGGATCTCTTCCTCCAAAGCATCAATTGTACCACTAGTTGAAGAGGCATGGATATCAACACCGGTAGTCCAGAACGGTTCCTCCTCTTCTGAGGAGCCTTCCTCTTCCTCGTCCTCCGATGATGCTTCTGACTCCTGAGCTTCGTTTCCTGACTTATTCGGATGCTGATGAGCAGTGTATAGCCTGGACAGGACTTCCGTAGCGTTGAGACCTGCTGATTCGGCAAGGGTGCGTGGAATGACTTCAAAAGCCTCAGCATACTTTCGAATCGCATATTGAGCAAGCCCCGGCGACTTATCGGCGTATTCTGAAATTCTTTCAGTGAGCTGGATTTCCGTGGCCCCAGCGCCGGGAACAAGGCGGGGATCCTTAGTGATGGCTTTCACAACGTTAACACCGTCATCAATTGCACGCTCGACATCATCCAAGAAGTTTTGAGTTGCACCGCGAAGGACGATGGTAGATGTCCGCGTAACGCTGCTGGTATCCTCTTGTCGGAAAACTGTTACTCGGTCTCCGCCAATCTCCATCGTTTCAACAACATCAACGCTTCCCATCTCGTCGGGCATTGGGGCTCCCAGGCGTGCAAGTGGGGTTGCTCCGACAACCCGGCATAACCGGCGAAGTTCAAATTTGGAGAGCACCTTGATGACAAGGATGTTGAATCGATTCAAATAATGTAGAGCCAACTCCCCGACTGTTGCACCAGCAACAACTACGCGGAGGCCAGAATCATAAAGTTCCTTGATGGCGGCCTCTAAACGGTCCTCTTCGCCCTTTGTAAAGTCAAGCATTTCTTGTGCATTTTTCAAGAGAACAGTTCCTTTAGTTTCGGTCTGCGAAATGTCAACCGGGCAACTGAAAACGCCGACCTTGGCTTTCTTTGCCTTCTTAATTGAGCCTTCAGGCTCGCGGCCAAAAACCATGCCTTTCACCACTTTCGATTGTTCTAGGCTTCCACCCATGATCTTGACCACACGAACATTGTCGATATTAAACTGAGCGGGGTTCTTGGGCATAACAGCCAAAATGGCCTCGGCGACAAGAGGTGCCAGAATGTCCTCGGAGCCGGACTGTTTGCTCCCAATAACTGTCTTTAACGCCTTTCCCAGCTCTTGTGCGGAACGGAGTTGCTGTAATCTATCTACCTCAAGCTCTAACACCATCAAATAGGCCCAGTCAGAAACGGCCCATAAGTAGCGTAAAGGGGAATGCTGGGCAGGTCAGGCCAATCACTCACCATCTAGACACTTTAATGCAAAATTCTGCGCCTTTTCGTATCCTTGCACAATATCACTCGTCTTCAATCCCATACGCAAAAGATCCTCTGCTCTTTTTAATAATTCACCAGCCAGTACAATAACCATATTAGTACAATCTCCCATTTCGGCTTCTTGCTGCTGGCTAGCCATGACCATCAGTTTCGCTGCAGGATGCACCACATCAAGCTCACGTAAGATTGTCGCAGCGTCTGAGGTAAGGATCATCTTTTGAAGGTGGTTAATGACGATTTTATTCCGGCCATGGGGCCCGAGAGACGTTTGGACCGTCTGGGCAATGGTGCGGCATGCATCGATATTACGGATAACGGCACCGTCTTCTGCATCGTAGCTATTGAATTGAAGGCGGGGGTCAGCATGAGCTGTCTGGCGGGGTGGTTCGAGGCTTTCTTACCTACTGTAGCCTTGCTTGAAAAGGCCAGCATGTGGCGCGTTCGGAATTGCCAGAGACATTGCTGCCTAGAATTAAATATATAGCCTAATTCCAAAAGTTGATGTAAAGTGAGAAGGTGAAGGCCCTGGCTGTTAAACGAGGCCCTGCGAAGCAAGCTCAGGCATTCGATTGTTTCGATGTGGATGGCTTGAGAACGAAAATATGTGTTTGCACTGTTTGTCAAGGGCCGAGCTGGCTGCAATGACATAAGCAGGATTACCCAACAAGGTGTCAATGGAATTCAAGCTTCAGTTTCCCCAACGTTTCTTTGGCGACAAAAAATACCTCTCCGCTCCCAAAGCAATTCCTTTTCATTTCTGCTTCTATTGACCGATTCGGAGCAGCTGGTCTCTAACAATGTTTTTGAGGCTTGTCCGCGCTCGCTCCGTAGCCCAGCTGGGCCGGTTTCCTTCTTCCGTCGCGCGCCGAACTGTGACCACGAATGCTGCTTCAGCGCATGCAGAGGATGTTCCAGCTGTACGAATTCCAGGCCTACACATCGTCGTTCGACACATTCTTAGAGACAGTTATGGTTAACGGTTTATAGGAAGATGATAAACCTTTCACAATCAAGCTCTCTGATGAGAGCTTCGAAACATACGAACTCGACCCTCCTCCATACACACTTGAAGTCACAAAGAAGGAGCTCAAACAGATGTACCGTGACATGGTAGCGATAAGGTACGTTTTATCCCAGTCAATATGGGGATCCGTACGGCTAAGATATCATTTAGACGGATGGAAATGGCCTCCGATCGGTTATACAAAGAGAAAAAAATCCGAGGATTCTGCCATTTATCGACTGGCCAAGAAGCTGTCGCTGTCGGTATCGAACATGCAATCCAGAGAGAAGACAAGTTGATCACCGCCTACCGATGCCACGGCTTCGCTTACATGCGGGGAGGAACGATTAAGTCGATTGTGGGTGAGCTACTTGGTCGTCGTGATGGGATTGCCTACGGCAAGGGTGGATCCATGCACATGTTTGCGCCAGGCTTCTACGGAGGTAACGGTATTGTCGGAGCCCAAGTTCCAGTCGGTGCGGGTTTGGCCTTCGCCCAAAAATATGAGGGCAAGCCTAACACCACCATTTGCTTATACGGTGATGGAGCATCCAATCAAGGACAAGTTTTTGAAGCCTTCAACATGGCAAAGTTGTGGGGTCTCCCAGTTATCTTTGGTTGCGAAAGTGAGTGCTCGCCTATCCTATCCTAATATCTTTGCTTGATGTGACCGCGACTAACGCACTGTTCAGATAACAAGTACGGAATGGGTACAGCGGCAAATCGTGCATCTGCCCTTACTGATTACTACAAGCGTGGCCAGTACATCCCTGGTTTGAAGATCAACGGCATGGATGTACTTGCCATCAAGGCCGCAGTCAAATATGGTCGTGAATATACCCTAGCAGGTCACGGTCCCCTAGTCTTTGAGTACGTGACTTACAGATACGGCGGTCATTCCATGTCCGACCCCGGTACCACATACCGTACACGTGAGGAGATCCAGCGTATGCGCAGCACCAACGACCCCATTGCAGGACTTAAGCAGAAGTTGCTTGACTGGAATGTTACAACTGAAGAGGAGCTGAAGGGAATCGACAAGGAAGCTCGTAGCTTTGTTGACTCCGAAGTGGAGGCTGCGGAGAAGATGCCTGTGCCCGATGCCACTCCTCGCATTCTATTTGAGGATATCTACGTCCGGGGTAGCGAGCCTCTCTGGATGCGCGGACGTACCGTTGAAGAGACTTTCTACTACTAGAACTGCTTTTCTTTCACGTGCTGTGAATGTTGTATCCCCGTTGTGACCAAACTTGTACGACCTCCTATTGGATACTTTTGCCTTTTACCCTTTTTGTCTCCTTTTTGTGTGTAATTTAAGAGCTATACAAAATACCACGACCGCGAATTGGTTTTCTTTCTCTTGTCTTCTCTTCCCACAAAATCTAGCCTTGTATTTTTGGCGAAGCAACGATGGGATGTACAACATTCGGACTAGTAGAAGGCAGGCATGTTAACTATCGTACAAATACAAAAGAAGTTGGTCTAACAATGCCTCTATAAAAGTACATTCCAGAAGGCAAATATGTAGCAGGAGATCGGACGGCAGGAAGTACATTTATCCCATGAAAGACTTGCTCTTCACTGCCGGGCGCGTACTCGAAAAAGAAACCCAAACTCCGCATTGACTAATTACAAGCACACATATAAACTCCCATCTCTTGACTCATATATGAATACACGTTAGCCTCTTATCTCCTTCTCAGATACCAAGCGAATGCCGCCCCGCCAATTGCCTCGCCGAACGGAGTGGGAACTTCCGAAAGCCCTGGTCTCGCCACGGGATGCCGTAGGTATACAGCTGCGCAAATATTCTGATTGACTTCCAAGTATCGCGGGATAAATGCAAATGGACTCATGTAGTCTCGTGGGCGCCAGGGCGTGGCGTATGGCTTTGTACTGTCAATTGGGTTCTCGTGGAGTTGGGTGAGGGCTTCTTTGAGGATGTCTAGATCGACTTCGGAGAGGGACGAGATGGTGGACGCATCTAAAGGCTGAGACGGGTTCAGGGCAACTTCATTGAATGCCTTGGTGAGGTTGTCCATTGAAGAAGTATCGTTGGATTGGGCAGGAGAAGGAGACGGAGCTTGCTCAGACGGTGGGGACTTTGGGGCTTCAGAGGCTTCGGCTTTTTGAGAGGAGGGAGAGGGTTGGAGTTCGTTGGTGAGGAGAGCTTTAAGTTCAAGGAACTGTGCTTCGAGATTGTCGGTTAATACGGTGCTAGAGGTTCGGCGTGAAAGCACCCTGCGAACTGCGCGTTGAAAGGCCCGGATATCCTGTCTACGTTTCGCAGGAATGGTGTCCTTGTTGGCTGACATGATGTTTTTGGCCTGAGAAAGAAGTTGCTTGAGCGTCGCCCGAGTATCTTCTGGTTCTTCTTTAGATTCACTAGCCTCCTCCTCTCCTGTTTCCTTCTCTGTCGACTTCTCGGCATCCTGTGTCGTTGCTTCGCGACCACGACGTCGCCGTAAACGGCCCGCACGTCGCTCTTTGGCATCTTTCGGAGCACCAGTTGCATACATCACACGCTCTGGGTCGACTTGAAAAAGGTCACCTGGATTGAGTAGATATCCGGGGTATTTCATCTGTTTCTGAGAGTTAGAAAAGAACCAACGCAATTGATATTCCATCCAAATACCTTCTTTCCATTCACTGTAACGGCGCCATGAACAACGAATTGTCTTGCTTGCCTGGTGCTACTAGCGAACAGGGCTCGGAATATAGCCACATCCAATCTCCGCTCAAGTGGTGCAAAAGTCATTTGCATGTACGGCGTTTGCGGTGTCGGTTTCCGAAACACCTTCCCATTCTCACCACCCCGAGATGGTGCAACCTCTAGGCCAGAACCTCGCCCTGCAGATTCATTCGAACCGTCGTTTCTTGCTAGGTATCTCGCATCCATCGACACTACGGATCGCAGGCGCCGCGCGAACATTCGCTCCCACTGGCCTTCACGCACTTGTTCTCCATGGTAGGCCCGCGCTAAAGATTTGGCAGCCCACTTCTGCTGAAAAAACGTTTTACCGGTAGTTGGGGGCGTATTTATACGTTGGAGGTTGTAGAGATTGTATTTGCTCCATGATTGCCGAACTTTCTAGGACGGCGTTAGCAAGACTCCAAGTTAGGAACTCAATCCCGAGATCATAAAAATCAATGGAGGAACCAACCGGCGACTTGAGACGAAGACTGCACCGGTTCCGCATTGTATCCGGTCACAATGGCGAGGAAGGACTGCGTGCAAATGCTCTACTTTCTCTCATCGAGACTGAAGGGGAATTTTTGATGAATTAAAGCTATCACGTGGTCACTTAGGTAATCGGCGTAGGTTGGACGGAGTTTTGTAGGCCCGACGGCTGTTCGGAAAATCGGAGCATAGTTGATCCGCCCTTCTGCGCGGTAGAATTGAGCTTGATACTGGCAGCCGAAATACTTCAATCCAGCCATATCATCACAAAGCTGAGGCCAATGGTTGCTTTTCACACCTTGATCAGCAATCATTTGGCCCATGGAACAATCCTGACAATATCCAAATTTGTGTTTGTTCGGCGTGTTTGTCCGAACAGTTGAACAAAATTGCTGATAACTCATTCGCCGGCACCATAGCGTGTTCATGGCTTCATTGAAGAAGTTACAATGACCAAATGGATCATCCAGGATTTGGCACGAGGGACGGACTTAAGGCCTGGCGGGTCTCCATAGTTTTCGGAAAGGGTGTCGGAAATCTAAACCGAGGCTGGAATACTTTGCGAAGCCGTTTACTGAAGTCCGGTGATGGGTTATCCATAGAAAGTCACATTTATGCTAAGTTCTCAGAGGTTGCAGTGGGCAAATGATATATCATCCACTAGCACAGATATTTTGCCAAAGACCTTGGAGGCAAGACAGCCCGCTGAATTGGTTTCAACGGGTCAACCCTGGTCCTCATTGCTAGTACTCTTGTCATTACTCTCGGTGCATGTTCGCTCATGGTATTGAGTGTGGACCAAGCATAGCACCAAACGCCTCTTTCTAGTGCAATTGGTAGAGGTAATGCTTTTGGAACAGGTGCTAGGTGACATTAGATCTGTTCAACTGGAAATATGCAATGCCTACCAGTAATTATGCATTTTGTCGTGTGGTTTGGGAAACCTGGGCTCTCCCTGGTAATTCTGGCACCGGATTGCGACTCTGGAAAATGCGATATATAAAGCATGTATAATGTGGATAGTATGGCCGTGAGATGCTTGATATTGACATTTGAAGGACTGGCCGTGTTTATATGGACTTGGACTATTCCCTTTGCAAGGTCCCTTCTGGAGCGAGCGAGTCAATCAATGTTGATTATCGCCGAGGCGCATCACAAAGATCTATGGGAGTTAATAATCAGGAATAAAATGCTGTGAAGAAGTTATTTGTTTTCGTAGATTCAAAGCTAGTCATCGAAGTTCCCTGGTTGCCATTGAATTCTGGAAGGCAACAACTCCAGGCAGTAAATAGTACAGTGCTGGAGAGGATTCTGGTGAGCATCTCGGCGATTTGAACCTCCCATGGTTCCGCAACAGCAAATCCACCCCTCTCCACCGGCCGGTTGGTTAGCGAGTCAACTAGTTGGTTGGCAGCGAACTAGTGGTGCCGACAATCCCCTGAGCAATGAAATCTCGCGATCTTCGCACGAGTCGCGACATGGGTGAGAGGCCGCGACAGAGCCAGGGTGCAAAGAGCCCATTCTCTCTTCGTACCCACAACGAAGAGTCCTGGCCTTAAGCGGCTGGGATGCCTACACGTGCTGGAAACAAATGACCGCCCGAGGAAACATAAAAAGGTGTTGGGATTGCCCGCCTCTGCTCGGGATGGGCAACCCGGCCATCAATTTGCCAGCCGCCTTCTTGAAGAGTGAACGGTGGACAGCATGAAATTCGCAACTGTCGCCTTGGTGGCTGCTGGAGCTTTGAGCTCTGCCCGTGCCGCTCCGTCTCAGCCGGCATCCCGTCATCCCCATGGCGCCATCAAGAATATCCAAATCGGCGTGCGCCCTGACTATCTGGTCAGCATGATGGATGATGGCCCGCTTAAGCGCAGACTTCAGTTCTGCTCTGAGAAACCGCTTCGAAAGACCGACTTCTCAATAAGTCACCGTGGCGCGCCGTTGCAATTCCCAGAGCATACCAAAGAAGGCCTGTACGCCGCGGCGCGAATGGGCGCAGGAGTCCTCGAATGCGATGTGGCTTTCACAAAGGACCGCCAGCTTGTCTGCCGACACTCCCAGTGCGACCTCCATACAACGACCAACGTCCTCACAATCCCGGAGCTCGCCAAAAAATGTACCAAGCCTTTCACTCCAGCTGCAAACGGCAAGCCCGCCAGCGCCAAATGCTGCACAAGCGACTTCACGCTCGCCGAGTTCAAGTCTCTATGTGGAAAGATGGATTCCTCCAACAAATCCGCAAAGACGCCCGAAGAATACCTCGGCGGCACGGCAGAATGGCGTACCACGCTCTACGCCCAGTCCTGCGGCACTCTCCTCACTCACAAGGAGTACATTCAGATCACCGATTCTCTCGGCCTCAAATTCACCCCGGAGCTCAAGACTCCAGAAGTCCCGATGCCATTCGAGGGAGACTACACCCAGGAGAAATACGCCCAGCAGCTGATCGATGAGTACAAGTCTGCCCGTATCCACCCCCGTCGCGTCTTCGCGCAATCATTTCTCCCAGACGATATATTCTACTGGCTCAGGCGCGAGCCCGCGTTTGGCAGGCAAGCCGTCTACTTGGACAGCCGCGTTGACACAGCCACCGGATACACCCAAGCAGTCATGGACATGCACAACCTTGCCAGAAGGGGTGTGAAGATCCTGGCTCCGCCCATTTTCGCTCTGCTCACCACAGACTCGCACAATCGCATCGTGCCCTCCGAGTACGCGAAGGCGGCGAAGAGAGCTGGCATAAAATTGATTACATGGTCGTTGGAGCGTTCCGGGCCGCTGAAAGATGTTGCGAAGAACAAGGAGTATTACTACCAGTCTGTGCTGCCGGCGGTGAAGGACGATGGCGATATGTATGAAGTTGTGGATGTTTTGGCGAGGCAGGTTGGAGTCCTGGGAATATTCTCGGACTGGCCAGCTACGGTGACTTATTACGCTAACTGTTTTAACCTGTGAACATATTGAAGGAGGACTTGAGACCATCTTTTTCAATCATCCAAATATAGTTTCCACGAGATGCATGGTAGAAAATGATTTATGTATATAATAGACCTCTCCGGAAAGGAGCTCGAACTTTCATGAACTTTAGAAACGATTTACTTGACGGCTGCAAACTGAAGGAATCAGGCTTGGTTCTTCCATCGTTTTCTTTAAAGGAGAAGAAGATCTCGAGACAAGGTTAGATTCGTAGCAGCTATAGTGTATGTAGAGGTAATTCTCGGATATAGATCCGCTCTGTTCCCACCGCAAGCTATATAATGCGTCAACACAAACATCTGGTATCTTGTGGCCATTCCAAAAAGCGAGCCAGTCATTACAGATTCAAGAAATGTCCAAACAGGGAAAAGAAAGCAAACACACATCGAATATTTCAATGTTTATTCCTCCCCCTTCGAGGATCTAAATGCTTCCCACAGCGCCTCCGCCTCTTGTGGATTCACCGCATCCTCCAGCATCTCATGCGCCATCTCAACCGTATCGTCGGTGATTCCACTCTCCAGCAATGGCCCGTCACTGAATGCCAACCTCGTCAACACAACCAAATGTTTCTGCACCGCCCCAGGAACCGTGCGTAACTTGGACGGCAGATCAACCTCACTGGAGAAGGTCGTGATGAGTCCGTACGCAAGACGGGTGAGGCCGTTGACCAGCGCGGCGTGCAGCTCGCGTTCAGGAGGGTATGAGTAGAGCGCATCGAGCTCGTCGTGCATGACGCGGAAGACCCGTGCCAGGGCGCTCGGGTGTCTGGCCAGCAGGCGGCCGGCAAAGTTATGCTCTGGATTCGGCGAAGGGCTGGAAAAGGCGATTTCCAGCAGGAATGACATTGCTTCCATGCGCATGGTGGTGATATCCCATGCGGTGCAGGGTTTTTCACCCTCGTCGACGGACGGTTGTTCGTGGAGTAGGTTAGCAATACGGTCGATTATGTAGTTCTGACTGCCTATTTGGTCCCCTTCAGTGTCGTGGATGGGCCCGAAGGACATGGGGAAGATACTGGACGAGAGGAGATTAAGAACGAGGATAATGTCTCTGATAGGTTGGTGTGGGTTTAACATTATGAGAATGAAATCGTAAACCATCGCTTTCCAGAATCGACGGAGCGCGTTATCATCGTGAGAGCATCCGCTGGCAGTGAGGTAGAGAAGCTCGAGTGCTTCCGTCCCATTCACCCGGCGACTCAAGTCCCTCTGGGGCGTCTGTTTTACCTGCCCGTAACTCTGATGTGACACTGGCGAATTGGTGAATCTGGGAACCCCATTGATGTAAACAGTCTTTTGCAACACTACCACCAAATCAGGGACAAGGAGAGGGGCAAATTCAGTGGTGTCTAAATTCAGGATAAATCTGATAATTGACATGAACATGGAGACGGGCTCATAGAAGATTTCTCTCAGCGCACGAGTCCACAGCGAGATGATCGCTTTTGCGTATTCCACCGTGAAGTTTTCCGACGGCTTCATTGTCGTCTTCTCTAAAATGTATGAAGAGAACGTCCTGTGGGGTTCAGAGGGAAACGACATGCTAGCGAAGACTTCCAGATCACGGGCCTTTCGTGGGTACGACTTGTGATTGAGGATTTTTCGAATGAACTGGACGTTGCGATCTTCTTGGGGCGGCTTTTCCAATTGTACATCAATGTCCATGGCGTCCGGATTCTCAGCCGGCTCCAAGAGATTCGAGTCAAAAGATTGGCTCAGTTGGAGTGCAGGCATAACCGGGGAATCGTCCGTTACAGGTCGTTTTCGCTTGCCACCAGCCACGGGAGTTCCTCGCTTTGACCTTCTCCCGGCAGATTTACTTGGGGATACCATTATCTCATCATCATCAAACCCATCGCGTAAAGGAAACATCCTTGATTTGCTCGGTGTCATCGGCGTCCTATCGTCAGATTTGCCTTTGGTATTCCGTTTCTGCTGCATCTCATTCCGCCTGAAAGACTCCTCCCTTAAATCTTGTTTAAGGAACTGGTTTTCAGTTGCGACACGTTTGCTCTCCATCACAGCAGCTTCCAGCTCGGCCTGGTGCTTCTTGATTTCGTCGTCTAGAGCGCTCCGTAATGCAGTTAACTGGCGGTTATGGCTTAATTCCAATTTTGCTTGATTTGCGCGTATGATCGCAATCTCCCCGGCGCGTGTTGCAGCGTCAGCTTTTGCAGCAGCCAACTCTCGATAAAGGCGGTCGCGATCTCGTAACAACTATGATCGCTCGTCGTCAGCACTTCAACGTGACAAGTAGCCAACGGCAAAAGGCGCACCTGTTCCATCTGCTCCATCATAGCTCCCACCTCCATTTCCTGGACATCAACGCCAGCTAGATTGCTGTCCTGCTCATCATGTAGGTCGTCATCTAGAGGCAGGTTGTCGGTTTGTCCACCCGGTGGTACTGTTTCTTCTTTGCGTTCGAACAGGTGAGATCCTGCCAACGTCTTCTCAGGAGGAACATTGCAATTGGTATCAGCTACATCTTGCAAACCGACACGGCGTTCGTTGATAGGGGAGGGTCCGTTCTCGTCATCTAAGAAGCCAGCGTCAAGATCCTGCGGATCCGTGTCGCCAAAGCTTATCGGATTTCGCAGGAGCTTGGGTGGCGGCTGTTGAACAGTCGTCTCGTCGTGAGAATCTCGCGCAGCGCCGTATTGCTGCCGTACGGCATCCTGGGCTGGAACCGCGGATTCCTGGCATGATTGGTTATCGGCAGGGGTATCGTGCGCTGGGTGCGCGTCGTCTACGAGTGCTAATAGCTCTTCAGCTCCGATTTCTTCATCAAGATCATCGTAATAACAATCGTCATCTTCCATCCTCGCGGTTGCAGAGTTCCTCTAGCCCGCGGTGCGCAAAGGGAGAGTGGGCGCTTGAATTCATGTGTAGGGAATCGAACAGCGGCAGAGTGGTTAATATGCTTCTTTGCAAACTCGCCTGATGAATTGGGAGTTGGCCCTAGGTGTCCTTGACGGGCAGTGAAGTCAAAAGAGCGTGTTATATGGTATGGATGCGCCACAACAGCTAACGGTTAATCGTTGGTGGTTGTGGTGATGATCTTCTTTGCGTTGACGTAGTTCAGGGTTTTCATGTGCAAACAACAAGGCTGACTGGGCCTGCAAACCACCACCAACAACTCGCTCTTGGGCGCAACAAACAAGTCGGAGCTGGCAAACCCACGCAACAACTCCTCCATCTGCTTCACCCACCGGCCTCGACAGTCAGAGACATCTGTCTTGCTGCCTCTATCCTCGCAAAGTCTGTGCTGAGCTGCATCTGCACATGCACCTGAGAGCTGTCCTGCCGTTTCTTCCAAGCCCAACCCAACGTCTTTTTTCCCGCCGAACCCAACAGTTTGTCGTCCGTCAGCTTCCTCTGTCCACCCCGAAGCTTCCCTCCCACGCAGATCGACAACTGATGCGAATAGCCCTCGTCAAATAGCACAATGGGCAGACCGAAAAGGAATGTCCGATTTCAACATCGGTCCAACAGTGAGGTCTCGAAATTCAACTCAGACACATCGGAACCTCCGAGTCCCCGCAAGGATGGGAATGAAAAGGGGGACATGCTTTCCCACGAGGTATGAAGGCATCCGCATTCCCGCTGATCGAGCAACTTCGGATTGGTACTGACGGTTAGTTGAATGCCGCAGAAACAAGCAGCCGCCGACAGCCAGCTCTCCGAGTATGAGAAGAAGAAGCAGACCTTTATCACTCGAACAATATGGACCTTCGTCATGATTGCCGGCTTCTTCGTTGCCATGTTTTCTGGCCATATATACGTGATTGCGATTGTCACAGCGATCCAGATCGTATCCTTTAAGGAAGTTATCGCCATTGCCAACGTTCCCAGCAAAGCAAAAAATCTTCGGTTTACAAAAGCTCTCAATTGGTATTTCCTTGCGACAACGATGTATTTCTTATACGGAGAGAGTGTAATCTACTACTTTAAACATATTCTGCTCGTTGATCGAGTGCTTTTACCGCTTGCGACCCACCACCGGTTTCTCAGTTTTATGCTCTATTTAATGGGTGAGCTTTCTCGCCGTGTAATTGCCTATTAACCCTGCTAATGTCAAACCAGGCTTCGTATTCTTCGTCGGTTCTCTACAAAAGGGCCACTACAAGTTCCAGTTTACTCAATTCGCATGGACTCACATGGCTCTCTTCCTCATCGTCGTTCAAGCCCACTTCATTATGAACAACATCTTTGAGGGCATGATCTGGTTCTTCCTTCCGGTATCGCTCGTGATCACGAATGATATATTTGCCTACGTTTGTGGCATTACCTTCGGTCGCACGCAGCTCATCAAGCTATCTCCAAAGAAAACGGTTGAGGGGTTCGTCGGCGCCTGGATCTGCACCATTATCTTCGGCTATGGCATGACGAACATCCTCATGAAGTACAAATACTTCACCTGCCCTGTGAATGACTTGGGCTCGAACGTCCTGACAGGTTTGGAGTGCAATGTCAACCCGGTATTCAAGCCGCAGCCATACCAATTGCCCCATTGGAGCCACGTCAATCGAACCTTCTATATTGCCCCGATGCAACTCCACATTCTCATGTTCGCAACATTTGCGTCCCTCATTGCTCCATTTGGCGGTTTCTTTGCCTCTGGCCTCAAGCGGACATTCAAGATCAAGGACTTTGGCGAATCTATTCCTGGCCACGGCGGAATCACGGATCGTATGGATTGTCAGTTCATCATGGGGTTCTTCTCGTATATGTACTACCACAGCTTTATTGCGATCCACAAGGCTAGCGTTGGCAGTGTCATCGAGACTGCTATCACTGGTTTGACTGTCGACGAGCAGATTGATGTTATCAAAGGACTGGCCAAATATCTATACAATCAGGGTGCGGTTTCGGATAAGGTATGTGGGCCTCGGCTTTACGGTGTTTTATATTATATCTCCTTGCTAACATCTCTCTAGCTCCTCGAGTGCTTCAATGGGGATTTCAAACTTCGCAGATGACCTATGCCCACCCTTGTAATCGACCACCTCGGCAAACTCTTGTCTCATCACGGCTTCACGCCCTCCTTTGGGGAATAAGAACATGCAGTTCTTCCTTATGAATATCCTTAGCTTTATCCTTATAGCCTAACAGTGTGCATGCATTCTGCTTGGCTAACCAAGGCCTGTTAATATTCGACGCAGAAAATTCTAATGTGAACAGTTTTTTGTTTCTATTTTAATTTGTATTCATTTTTAGTTATAAAGCACCCCACAGACTGGGGGACCTTTCTATGCTGTCTAGCCCTTTCCTCAAAAGGGCCTGTTGTCTTTCTGCTATGCGACCCTTCTCCAGGACCGAGATTCCCCTTGCTAAATGCTATCCTACTTTCGACCCGGAGATGCCATCGTTGCATATGTTATATTCAAAAATATAGGTAGGTAATCATACTCTGACTGTGGTTGCTTCGTGGTTTTCCAAACAAGATTAGCAGAGGCAGATTTGTTATGCACTCGCCTTTCCCAGTTTGGCTGGCTTTGTTGGTACTGTTGTTGTTCGGGGGCGGAGGTTATGGATTCAATTGTGTATAAAGTATCTTGAGTTTTGAAAGGATCAACGAAGAGTGACTTCCTTTTTACTGTCCCCGTAAGAAGACTCAAGGAGGCTTGAAGTATCTGGATAATCGAAACCAGACGGGCGGAGGAGAGGCCGGGTTCCGACTAGGTGTAATAATAGAATAGTATGCGAACGTTCAACGTTATGTCATGCGTCGATTCCGGGTTATTGGCGTCTTTGCAGTGCGCATTTGCGGTACCTTTTGCCCATTGCTGCGAGTCGACAGGGTGAATAAGCCAATCCTCCTCTTATACCTTGGCGCTGAGTACTGGATTAGAGCGATAGTCATAGCTCTTTCCGAGTTTATAACCCTTCAATACCGCCGGTACGCGGAAAGGTCGGCAGGTAATCGGCATCCCGGCCAGGCGGGCTTTCGAGGTTATTCTAGCTGTGTGCTGCGATGCGCCACAAATCCCCCTTTGCCATTTTATACAAGGCTTAGGCTTTCCGTCACTCTTCTTCCACTTCATATTGCTCCATCTCCACCTTGAAATACTGCTCCACGGTCTCTCGCTCTGCCTTGGCTTGCTCCGGGTTTAACATAAACCGAATAGTAGCGTCTCTGCCCCTCTCCGTCGACCTTCGAGCAGGATCATGGGCTGCAGTGGGCGCGAGCGGGTTCACTCGTGGAGCTTCCTTTGCTGCCGCACCGGTGGCATTCCTGTTGCTTTTGTCCCGATCTCGCTTCGACCCATTGGGAACACGGACACCGTTTGTTTCGAGTTTGCGTTTCTTGAAATAACCATAGCGGGGTAGCTTTTTGGAATCGGCTTCTTGGTTTAGTGGGATGCGGATGTTGAGCAGTGTATCGAGGGAGAAACCAGGTCCGATGGTCGTTGAGTTGCGGTGATGGGTATAAAGCTCGAGCAGGTCGAGTATCGTCTCTGAAATGGAGTACGAGTGAGTCCACTATTGCCAGAATAATGTGTTGAGCACCGGGTGAGAGACCTACCCATTACTTCGCCTCGTGACGTTTCCCATCGCTCGTATTCCGAGTCGGATTCGAGGTCTTCTAACCGATCCTCTAATAACCGTCCTGCAAGCTCTAAACAAGCGAAGGCCATAGTCGTTGAAGTTTGTTTCAGCGGAGCAAAAGTCCGATAGAGGTCGAGACTAATCGTATAAGCTAATCTGGCAAGCCGGGAATCTTTTTTGAGGCCGTGCTGTTTGATTAGCTTGAGGAGAATCTTTTGCGGATGCCGGTTCCGGAAATCAAATCCAGAAGATTCAAGCATTAGTCTTTCTAGACCGATGATACTGCGAGAGTGCGACTCAAAGACCTAACGAGTTTCGTCAGCATTCCAGCTCCCAGAAAAGCATCGATGCGGCAAAAAAACCGGACGCACAGGATCATCAGCGGATAATTTCTCTGAAGGTGATAGCTTTAGATTATATGCCGTGCAGAGAATATCGCGGGATTTCTTGAGAGTGTCCTCAATCTTACAAGCGGTGAACAGGGCTGCTGCAGCCGCGTCCTTGGGGCAATGGTCAGTACGCACACCGTCAAAAGTATGCTGGAAGACACAAGACATACGACATGATTATACTCAGAGTCGGAATGTACCAAGCGGAACTTGTGGTAATAAATAGCCGCCGTATTGAATGTCCTCACAGGCCTAGATAGCTACCCTGTCAGGTCCAAAAGTTCTGATGACAGGAAACGCAGAGCCAGAGATAGACAGAAATAAATGACTTTTCTTTCAGGCATGCATACAGATGAAGCGCTTTTCGCACATTGTCAATCCAGGTGATGCCCTGGAGGCGAATGCTGTCCTCTCGTTGCGGGTTCACCCCGGTGGCCGCAAGGCATTCCTGCACCGTGCGCTCAAAGACATATGGGTTTGCAACCTGGATGAAGGACGGGTGAGGCCCTGCTGGTGGCGGAGGCGGGGCTGGAGGTGCATGGTTCTGGTTGCTAGAGCGAGCATTTTCGTTCCTCGCTGGAGCCATTGTTGTCATCTGCAGAGAGCTTGAGACCCAGGCTCCGCGACCCTCAATCCAGCGACTTTGATATCGAATCCGATGGTTGAAGCACGCAGAGAGCTCGATGGATAGAGTTGGCGTGGAAAAATGATCTTCCGGGAAATAAAAGGATCAAAAAACCATCCGAACTTCGTTGATGGCAAAGGAGCAAATACGAAAGGATATCGCCAGCAGCCAGTTGTGTTTGGATTAATGAATTACCTGTTGGATTTCTCAGTTGCACTTGCTTGCTTTCTTCAACGAGATAGTTACATTCTTGTTTGCTTGCAATTTCTGGAGAACTAAAATCAACCATCATACGTCCCCCTGATAAACAACTTCCCGCCCATACGACCAGCAATGAAAATTGGAATCATTAATGCTCACTAAGGGAAAAACAAACAAACCGGACGCTCATTGAAATCAATCTTGTGTTCATGACTAGTTGGTTTTGTTACTTTCTTGTTTCTTGACATTTTCGTCGTGACGGCCGCCGCCATTGTTGTGGTTGCTCAGGGCCACCGCATCACAAAAAGCCTTGTTGCAGGGTCGGCAAAAGTTGTGGTTTTCTTTCTGCTGATGGATGCGAAGCTGTTCTTGGTTGGTTGTCCCAAATGTGCATGATGGAACCGTGCATTTGTATTTCGCTGCCGGGGCTGGTGCTGCTTTGGGAGCCACTGGGCTATGGCGAGTGTTGTCATGCATGGTGGCTATGTGCTGCTTGTGGCTCTTTTGGTCCTGGAAGAAGCTGTTGCAGGCCTTGCAGTAACAGTGGACCTTTAGTTTCTGGTGGGTAATGAGATCCTCTAGGGTGAAGTGTGACAGGCCGCACACTCCACACTTGAAACTGTGAACCTGTTCCTTGTGTCTCTTCAGGAAAGATCGGTCGGCGAAAAATGAGAAGCACCATTCGCAGTAGTTGTGCTTGTCGATCATTTGATGCTGGTGAAGTGCAATGATGTTATTGAAGTTCGCTCCACAATCAAAGCACATGATTCCACTTGCTTGAGTGCCCTGCTGTGGCTGGATTTGAGGCAGGGGAGGTGCTTGAGGAGGCGCTTGAAGAGGCACTTGAGGAGATGTCTGGGAGTTCTCAACTTGAGCAGGTGCCTTGACGAATTCAGACGCATCCGACGCATCTTTGCTTGAGCGGGGAGAGCCCGTCGAAGTAGCCCTAGTCATGACCGGAACTCGCTTCTTCAATTCGATATCCGGGTTCTCGGCAGGCTTGTTGGCGACGACAGGTTCATCGCGGATCGGCGCGTTTTCCTTCTCGTCCTTGGATTGAGTTGGCTTGCTCCCAAAAACGGGTTCATCTTGGATAGGTCGGCTTTTCACCATATTCTGAAATTCGGATATCGCCTTGCCGAGGCTGACGGCATGGTCAGAGGTCGGGCTGAGGTCCAACAAGTCGCCCTGCGGTGGCTCCGAACACGCGATTTGAATTGGCTTGCTTTGTCCGCTGCTAGACCCTCCAACGTATCTGCCGTCGAACGGGTCGTCAAGCATGTCATCTGTGATTTCCGCTCCTGTGAGCTGAGTTTGTCCGAGCGCACCAGCAACTTGTGCCTCGAATGTGTGGGCTTGGGTGTACTTGTCCAATGCAAGGTATCGGAAGCCTTCCCGACCTTCAGAGGATACGGAGATGGTCTGCGTCTGTGTCATGGCTTCGTCATCCGCAACCTGGTTTCTGGACAGAGTCCTGTTAGTGGTATCTTCCGAAGGAAAACCAGGAGGACGTACCGAGTATGCGCGACTAATTTGTGCAGTTCAAACTCGCACTCGATCTCGAAGATCAAATCGCATGCCGGGCATTGTCGCAATAGCCCTGGTTTAATATGCTCCATGAAGGTGCGGCTGTTTTCAACCAGCATGTTGCATGACAAACACTGCCTCATGGCTGCGACTGTTTTGGGGTCTGCCAGATGAGAAAATCGGTCAGTGGCTGCTCTATATTCGTCGTGCTCCTTCTCCCTGATGCAGATGGCTCTGGGATAGACGATTGACGCGTTGTTCGTTGTGTGGGTTGGAGAGCAAAGAAGTGTGCGCCGAGAAAAAGGGAGGATGGCCGGTTGCAACAACTGACCTTTATGGGGTGCAGAAGCGTCTGGTTGAGCTGACATCTTCCGGTCCCAGAAGCAGCAATAACGTAATGCAAGTGACAAAGCACTGAAAGTGCCGCTATTTTCTTTGATCAGGCCCTGCATGCTTCTTGTCACTGGGGTGCTGAGGTTGATCTGATGGGAAAGTGAAGAGAGAGTGAATGTTTTTGCAGCTGTCACTCTAGCGCGAAGTGAACGCGATACAACAGATTCTGATCATACAAGTGATATCCTGATCTTCTCACGCTATGATCTGATCAGGTTCCTGTAATGCAGGATGATGAAGTGACAGTGTGTATTTTGAGCATGTCTTTTTAAGACCGATGCGCGCTTCGAGCTGATGTGTTGCTCATTGTGCAAGACTGCCACCAAAACCACAGGCTGCAATTGTGATATTGAGATGGACTCTCCATTCTTCTTTGCTCACTTGCTGCTCAGTTCACCAGCCTGGCTCACTTTCAACGGAGCCTGCCGTCAACTGCCACTGCTATCATTTCACATCAGGCTGTCCTCCTGGGAACAACCCAAGCAGAGGAATTCCCATGTTCTTTGGTACTACTGTTCATCCAGCCAAAATCACGTCATCCTAATAGCTATTTGCAATCCAATTCCGCAGTGAACTGATGTATGTAATATCATATTGGCAGCCCTGCTGCTTAGAAATGTCAAGCATGGTGTCCAACTGCTAACACTTACAAATCCATTCCGCTCTGACAAATCCCAGCCCATCACACCCAACAGACTGCTCCCTCCATCTCAGAATATAAAATCAAGCATTGTAGCACTCTCAGACACAAGTTCCTCATTGCAGACTTCACTTTTCATTCACAAGTCTTATATGTTTCAAGGTTTCGATCTGATCCGCCACACTCCGGTCTGTTCTTTGTTACTATAGTTCACCTTCAATACGCAGGATCCCGCCCAGAATAACCACAACAACCAACAGCAACAATGCCATCCCCTCTCATTGACGCAAACATCCACCCTACTGCAACTGGCACTGCAAAGAGCATTGCGGACGAGCATGCGGCCGAGCAGCCGTTGAAGCTTTATTCTGGCTGGTTTTGTCCGTATGTAGTATTCTCTAAATAGCATCTCCTAGATCTACTACTGACGAAGGCGGAATCCTTGCTGACTATGAGTGTAGATTCGGTATGAAACAACCTGTTTCCTTTCCCGCTGAATCGGCAATTTCATTTTCAAATATGTGTTTCAAGCTAATGGCATCGATGTCCCATACATAGTCCAGCGAGTCTGGATCGTCCTCCAGGAAAAGCAGATTCCCTACCAATACATTGAAGTCAACCCATACCACAAGCCGGATTCGCTCTTGTCTCTGAACCCGCGTGGCCTCGTTCCTACGCTCTCCTTGCCCAACGGAGATGGGCAGACAGCAAGACCATTGTATGAATCTAACGTCATCAATGAATATCTCGAGGAAGCCTATCCAGACCATGGGCCCAAACTCCTTCCCTCCGACCCTTATGAAAAGGCCCGGGCCAAGATCTGGATAGACTTCGTCTCATCGAGGATCGTGCCCGCGTTCCTCCGCTTCTTGCAGTTTCAAGGCGAGGAGGAGATCAGCAAGGCCCGGGCCGAGTTCTTGGGCTACTTGAAGGAATTCACGCGTGCAATGGACAGCGAAGGTCCGTTTTTCCTCGGAAAGGACTTTTCAATGGCCGACGTGGCACTTGCTCCGTGGGCAATGAGGCTGTGGACATTTGATCTTTTGAAAGGCGGTTTGGGGATGCCGGCAGCTGGCGAAGGGGGTGAAGACGAGCAGGTGTGGCAGAGATGGAGGAAGTGGCAGGTTGCAGTGGGCAGCAAGAGCTCTGTGAGAGACGTTATGAGTGAGAGGGAGAAGTATCTGCCGATATACAAGCGGTATTCCGAGAATGTTGCGCAAAGCGGGGCGGCGAAGGCAACAAGAGCAGGAAGAGCCTTGCCGTAAGGGAACCGTCAGGCATAGAGGAAGCGGTTTAGCCATGATCATGTTGTTGTTCTCTCCTCGGTGCGCGCAACTTGAATTGCCTTGTGGTTGTTGCTTGAGAATTTCAGAATGTACCTAGTTTTCTCACAAAACGACCTAAATCTATCATTGCATTCAGTGCGAACAAATCAGCTATGTAGATATCGATGTGAGCGGTTTAGATGAGCCCAAGATAGCCTAGTGACGGCCATACTTTTCAAGCAATCTATTCATTATAGATACAGCACCAGATCGATATCCACCACCGAAAATAGTGTGATGGTTCAAGTGGTGGTACCTAGGCTCATTTTCAGCATCATCAAACCGAAGGGGAAAAAGGAAAAACTGGCCTTGAACTTACAGCTCATACAGCTCAACTCGGTCCGCATACTCATCCACTGGTTCCGTCTTCGGCACTAATCGATGATATTCCTCATAGAAGGCCCTCCCAAAACCTCCGAACATCCTCATAATACCCAGTTCAAACTCGCTATGTGCGTAGCAAGCCGATGGATCATATACCACCGCACCCGCATCGTCGTTTCCATCAGCACCACTATACCTGAGTATCCGCCCATGCCCCGTATTCCCGCTCCACAGATCTCCGTGCACCACCACGGGGACAATTCCACTCCCCTTTCCCTGCTTATCATATCCTAGATGCCCATCACCAAGTAGCCTAGGCACAACACGATCAGCAACTTCCTCCGCGAGCTTTCTAAGCCCCTTATCCGGTCCATTCCGCCTCTCCGATTCCGCCAGAACCGTCCGAAGCCGCTGATTCGCATAAAAATCGGCCCACGACCTTCGAAACTCATTCGGCTGCCTGACATCGCCACAAAACGTCGGGACAGGAAATCCAAACTGCAACTCCCCATCATCATCATCATCGTTATCACCCTGAGCAGCAACATTGACAACAACCTCGCCCTCAACAGCCCTAGGCGGCGCCGGCGCCGGAGTAGAATGCAATCCCGCCAACCTCCTCGCCAGGCCCAACTCCGAACCACCCCGTCTCCCCATTCCAGTGCCCAATTCCAAAAACTCCGTGGCCAGAAACCACCCGCCCCCCGCCTCGTCGAGCCTACCCCACGCCAGACCTCGCGGGCACAGCTCCGGCACAACTTCGGCGATGGCATTCAGACTGGCATACTCCCCGCGGAACATCTCCATACCGGCATCAGAAGCGCCGTCATCGCCGGCCCGTTTGCCGCGCACCGCGCCAGACGTCTTGATGAAGAAGTGCTTCTCCGTCTCCGAGCCTGGGCGCGTCGGGTCGGGAACGACGGCACGAAGATGTGCGGTGGAAGCAAAGCCTGAGCCGAGGCCGTGGGTAGAGAGAGTGACTTTGGATGGATCGCTGGTGGTGGGGAGCGAGAGGGCCTTGAGGATGGACTGAGGGACTGTCGGATGGGCGGGCTTGGGGGACATTGTTTTGGTGTCTTGGCATTAGAAACGTCTAATTGTAGGGTAAATTGGGGGCAATCGGCATGCGAAGGAAAGGCATTCAGAAATCGAGGAGTCTCCAAGGCCCAGGCTACAAAGACAGGCTTAATGTTCTAGCATTGCTAGAAGCGTTCATGTTGCTGTTGTCGCAAGGATGACGTAGTAAGGTTGGCAGGCCGCTGAGAACCGAGAACGCGCCATGAACCCGTTGCACTCTTTCTCGCTAACACCAGCCAAATGGGTTCCGCAGAACAATGTAGGATGGAACGTGATGCATGCAATCTATCTGTATGCCAATGCCAAATCATTGCCCCAATTACATACACTCCGATCCCTGCCAGCACGCCTCGCTTAAAACTTTTTCAAATGGAACCGCCCGGTTTCGTAACCAAGATGACATGCCGCGGCGTATGCACATGGAAAGAAAATCAAAGCAAATGCAACGGGTATGCGAAAGTAGAGGGTATAGAATATGCAGAGAAAGAGAATGTCTCAAAATAAACATCACAGTAAAGCTTTTATATCGGCCATTAGCAAGCTGTTGTTACTAATAAATTGCCCATTAGGTGCAGTGCGGTCTTCGTGCGCTCCCTCACGTCGGACTCTGGATCTTCGTCTAACTTCACCAACTGTTCCAGAACTCCAAGCTCTCGTAGTTGGATTGCGCGTTCCCTGCAGCTCTGGCGATCACATTGATCATCTTCGAAAGTAAGATTGATCACAACCCACACACAGTTAACGCGGACTTGCCTATTCGCATGTTGGAAAAGAGGCATCATGAGTTTAAGCAACTCAGGATGCTGAACGAGCTGCTGCCGATGGCGCGATAGACCTGCGGCGATATGGATCATAATATACGTCACTGCGCAGAGAATCTCGGTAGGAATCGGCACTGGTTTGGGCGTAGAACCTTTATGACCAGATGCAGGAAGAAA
This sequence comes from Chrysosporium queenslandicum, assembly GCA_001430955.1. Taxonomy (NCBI): domain Eukaryota; kingdom Fungi; phylum Ascomycota; class Eurotiomycetes; order Onygenales; family Onygenaceae; genus Chrysosporium; species Chrysosporium queenslandicum. The sequence continues at coordinate 144,172 of LJPI01000313.1, read as the reverse complement.
CCTTGGGCGCAACTTATCTGCAAGAATATCAAACAGATCGGTAACCTCTTGGAATAAATAATCGATCATCTCAGAAGCCCCGTTCCCGCATATCAGATTTCGCACGAGATCAAGAGTCTGTTCTTGAACCTGGATGTCATCTCGCCGTATTTGTTTTGTGTGATCGAGATCTCCATTCATTGCTAGTTTTCTCCGCCGGGCACTGTCAGTCAAGAACGCATCGAGGCTAGGCTTTGCAGGCATAACCGTATCGGTCATTCGAAGATCGGGAGTCTGTGGCTCTGAATCCGTACTGTTATAACTATGAACGAGGTTTTGGATATGTGTCGGTTCTCCGACAGACGGGGTCACTTCCATCTCATTGCTCACCGCTGTAGGCTCGTCCTCGACCCTTCGCTGGATGGAGGGGTCAGATGGATCCTCGCAGATAACGCGTTTGAGCCAGGTAGGTTCGAGGGTTTCGATGATCTTCATCTTTACATCGTTGGTAGAGTTGTATGCAATATGTTTCAGCGCCCAAATTGATTCCAGCCGCAGCTTCGTATTCTCGGAATGTGAATGTTCGCAAAGGGTGGGGATCATATTTGCTGAAATGATGGCCTTTATAAAAACCGAGTTAGCCGAGATGATAGCTCCCAAAACGTGGATTTTCCGGCTTCCAACTTACCTCCTTCATTGGGCTGAAATCCATGGCCAGGTTGCACATCACAGAAGTCGCTGCAATTTGGATTTCTATATTATGAGACCTCACTAGGTTGAAAATCGGGGTCGCAACACCGGCATCGATGAGACTTGTGCGAAGCGCACTCACAGAGCGTGTTAATGATCGGGCAGCTGCGCAGGCAGCAAGGAGGGTGGGAATTGGATTTCCCTCAACCGCAGCCGATTTCGAATCTTGGTTTTCCTCAATTGATTCTACTTCATACGGCTTTAAAGAATCAATAACGAACGGCACAACTCCATTATCGCAGAACGCTTTGCGGTACTCCTCTCTAAAGAGTGAGAGCGCAGAGAGGGCCCTAAGCACGCCTTCGCGCACTCTGACTTTGTGAAATACCAAGTGGGAAACGCCAGGCGGTCCAAGAGACGTCTCAGGCTGGTGACCCCTACTGGAAGAGTCATTTGGTACGGGACTCCAGATTGATTTCCCGGCACTATCAACATTACCGAACGACTCCTTTAGCATCAGAGATAACTTTTTAATGACACCGCCGTCAGCTGCATGCTTTTGGAGCTCTCCGCTATCCATAACCAAAGTGGCAAGCACAGCAGGTGCCTCTTCTTTCAGCCTAGATGTCTCCGAGGTAACACCATCGTCGCCGAGTTCAACATCTTCGGGGAGACTGTAATCCTTCTCAAGCATCTGGACAAGGAGAGGCACAACTAGATAGCCCAACATTGTAACCCGCTGCTTTTTGGCGAGACCAAGTCGGAATAAGATGGCGGCTAATCTGATGGCCATAAGCCTATCCATCCCCGATCCTTCCCTGGCAATTGATACAAGCCAAGAAATGATTGCGCATTCGTGTTCTTCAGAAGTAGATGGCGATTCATTGTAAACAGGCGGGGGACTGAAAAAGTTGGTGTGTTTGTCGAAAGAGGCATGGGATCCTAATGGAGGGAAACTTGTCGAGCCCACGGGTTGCGGGGCGGGAACTGACGGTAATAGCGAATCAATGGGGTTCGACAAGTTCTGTTTGGACACAACGAAGGCCCTAGGTTGAGTACCCCATGGCCCTCTCTTAACTTCGCCAAGATGAAAATTTTGTATATTTCGAGGGAACACAGTCACTATGGCTGGAGATGTTAAGAAATGGTCGGCGCGGGACTTGGAGTATTCAACGATGGTGGAAACTGCGCGGAGTATGGGACTGAGTCTTGCTTTGGGGGCGGCAGGGGCTGGCAATGATCCCAATGCACCGGGGCTTCCTGCATAATTCTCGGCGCCGGGGAGGACGTAGCCTTGTGCCACTATAAAAGATGCTGTTATGGTGGCCAGGACATCCAACACACCTGCCTCTGCAAGCGCCACCTTGTATGATTCTTCTGTGCATGTTCTGGATATCAACTCTGCGGCCAATGCGATGGAGGACTGGACAAGCGAAGAAACCGAGGTCTGTTCGAGCACCCTAAGCAAGCTGCCGATATGCTCGCTGGAATAAAGAAGTGCCGATAGTTGTTGTAGCTGCGATTGACCGTATTGGTATGCTAAAGGGAGTTTGTCGGCGATCGTGTAAAGACATTGAAGAATTGCAAGATCTAAGGAGGGAGAAGACGTCGCTGAAGATAGAATTGTAAGGAGCGGGCGGAGGATGTTGCTCGCAAGAATTGGGGATATGCATGCGGGTCCACCTATAATAAGAAAGCGAACTCATCAGCACCGCATTGCAGGAACATTAAGCTAGCACAATCCATGAAACGGTGAGTTTCTCCAACCTTGGGCAAGACTGCGAATGATTATAACTGCTTCGCGCAGGGAAACGTCGGCGTCGACCAGGTCGTCCTGCGGAGCCGAACCCCTCCTATACCCATTTCCATCTGCAGGAATAGGTCTCTTTTCAGTGAACAGCGAACTGGTAAGCACACTGGACAATGCCGGCACTATTCCTTGTTCAATCCAAGTTTGCTTCTTTTGGTCATGCCCGATGAGCTCGTTCTTCAGTGCACGAAGGGAGGCCAGCCGCGAGCTGGGAGACTCGGGATCTCGAATCTCGGAAAGAAACTGGGAATGTGATAACCTCATCATGTTGTATAGGACTATGCGCGAGACAGAGGGGGGGTAATTCTGGTTCAGATGAAAAATGCCTGCGTGATGTCAACCTTCAGCATCAGCTCAAAAGACGATGTCATTAGTTGCGGGGATTAGGCTGCAGTGTTAAAAGGCCTTAGAATATCAATGCATGCACGCGCACACACCTTGAAGTCAAAGTGGTTGATCTATTGTTCTATTTATATGTATTGAACTCCGTGACGCAGAGGCGAGATGCTCTGAGGATTGTAGGGAGCAACTAGAGAGCCGCCCTGATTAACCACAAGCGCCTGCTTCAACTCAAGGAAAAGGAGTGAATCTGTTGCACAAAGGAGTCATCAATACCATTGTGACAGAGGAAGTGAATCTAGCCCAGAGAAAAGCGCTTCATTCACGGCGATCAGCTTCTTCCCACTTCATCATCCTGGCTGGTTGACGAGCAGCTGCGTTGTTCCCACACAGAGGCAAAGGTGATGACATAATCCAGTGCTGCTTTGGCAGAAATTATGTAAGGCACTGCTTACATCAGCTGAGTAAAATTCCTGCACTGTGATTGGGGGAATGACTTTCCATGCAATCAGCCAATCACAGACAGCACCGCGGGAAAAGCAGCGCCCATCCCTGTCCAATGACATGTTGGGCGCCGATCCCATGACTTAATGAGCCAAAAAGTTCAAGCAAAAATTCCAAAAAAGCAACTTGACGAGCAGCACGAATTTGCAGCGAAGACTCGGGGTTATTCGGCCTGTCGCTCTGCACGCCCTCGCCCATCCTTCCAGGCGCTCGTGGGCCAAGATGCGCTGTTATTACCTGATTGCTCGACCCGAAAGCGCTGGCTTGGTAGATCATCCTTCCCTAGTCCGTCCCGACGCTGCTCGCCATAGCGGCTTCCGCCCAGGCCCACGTGCGTTGCTCCCTGCCTGCGCATCTGAACACAGGGGGACATGATCACCTCCTCGCCAACCGCTGCCGCGCTGCTATGCGCTTCTCCCAATCCTCCTCCCGCCGCCGCTCCCGACATCCCCTCGCAGTCTCCCTTCTATGACAGCCATCTTGCACCGCCACCACGCTCGCCTGCCGCCTCCCGCCCTGTCCGTCCCGCTCCCCAAACGCGTAGTATACCCGGTAGTAAACACGAACTCCAGGTTGCCTTTCGACGGCAGACGGTAGATGCGGGCACCCAGTACTCTCGCCCGGGTAGTCCAGCTGAAAGAGCGGTGTCAGCCGACCATCCCTCGGCCTCTTCCTGCCAGCCTACCGACGCCCACGCTCACTCCATAACCACCACATCCAGCGGCTGCAGTGGCGAGCCATCTTCTTCATCGGTCGCTCAATCGCACAACCCCTCTGCGTCTCCTGAGCCTGGCTCACGGATGCCATCAGCCGCCGCGGGAACCAAGCGTAGCACGCCGGACACACGGGCAGTCTCGAGCTCGCAGCCTGGGTCGGGATTTGGCGAAGGCGATGTACCCGATGGTTCCTTATCAAAACGGCCTAGGCCAGCAAAATCAGCCGCCAAAGTCTTGCCTCGTCGTTATGAAAATGCCGATCCCAGAGATCTCGTTGTTTTAATTTCCAGCATGCTTATGGAGCTGATCAGGTTCAACGATCAGATTCCGCTTCGTGACGGTCGCCTTACACGCTTTCATTCGCGTTCGCCTCCGCGCATCTCCGTTCAAGACTACCTGCAACGCTTGGCTACCCACGCTACCCTCTCGCCTCCAATTCTTCTAAGTATGGTTTATTACATCGATCGACTGTGCGCTCTATACCCTGCGTTTACTGTATCTAGTTTGACCGTCCATCGATTCCTGATTACAGCGGCGACTGTGGCCAGCAAAGGACTGAGTGACAGTTTTTGGACAAACAAAACCTATGCAAGAGTTGGCGGGATCACCATTGCAGAATTGGCTTTGCTAGAATTGGAGTTCCTGTGGCGGGTGGAATGGCGGATTGTTCCCCAACCAGAAGTGCTCGTCGACTATTACCGAAGCCTCGTTGAGAGGTGTGACGAGTATGTGATGGAGGCTGATGACAACAAAGCCTAGTACTTTGGAGTCCATTCTAGCATTCCAGACGGGTTCACACATCTTATGATGGACCCCGAAAAAGCATTTTCATATTCAAAAAGCGGGATATGTTATTCGACAAGGTCACTTTCCTAATCCCAAGCTTGCAACACTTTTGTTCATCTATTTTATCTCCTCAGTGAGTTGCCTCTCACGGGAGTCCATTTTGTTTCAGAGTTTTCTATGGGCATGTTCTAGGGAGTTTGGTGATCTGCTTTCCTTTAGTCTATTAGAATGGGGGTCTGGAGTATCTAGTTTTGGAGTTCTCTATGCATACCTACTGCACATATTGTTTTCTGCCTTATACATACGACCTTACTGATGCAAGTTGTTTGCTTTGTTGATCAAAGACTCCAGGCCAATGAGACTGAGATGATTGATTCTCAGCTGATTCAAGGCAGGCCAGGGGTTCTGCGACAGCTGAGGTTCAATACTGAAGCGATTCTCACCAGAATAAAACCCTTAAGACAACATAATGCTCCAATTGAATATATCAAGTTAAGCAACCACTCTTAGCCTTATGTAGTACCTAATGTAATGGTAATTGGTGCGCCTAGTCTAGTCACCAACAAAGGGCACCATCTATACAAATTAGGGCTTGGTTTTAGGGCTTCAACACTTTTCCCTTGGCCATCAGTTTTGTTTGAGTGCCGCATCTCCATCATAAGTGAAGTGTAAAAATGGCTTTTGATTCTAAAGGAATTGAAGATTGGTTACTTTCATCTATTATGTCTTGTTGCCAAACATTGATCATGTGGTGAACTTCCAACAGCCAGTATTGACCTTTTCCCTACCCTCTTCTCTTTTCAATGCAATGTGCGCCAAATCCGCCATGGATTGCTTGAAGGATATCGAGCCCATTGTCGGCCGAATAAAGGTTCTCCCAACAGTCCAGGAGACTCGTCCCACTCATAAAGTAGGTGAGGATCAGGCATTCCCTCCCCCGCTATAGCCAAGGCTACATACTGACAGACCGACCTAGACGACGCTCTTGTAGCAGAGATACATATCAAATCAGCGCATAAAGTAGTAAAGTCCGAATGCACACGATCATTCCTATGTACCGCGGGTTCGCATAGGCTAACGGATCTATACGCAGACTCTTCGACGCAAAATTTCCCAGAGATACATCCGTCAATCTGAGCCATCTCCGGCGCTTCGCGACGCGGGCGAACTTACCGCATCACTTACAAGAGGCCCTTGAAGCAGATGGCTTTCCGGCGCCGGACTCGGACGGTGCGAAGACGATACACTTTCTGATCCCCCCGCCGCTCCCGGACCGCTCAGAGCTCGAAGCTCTGCTCCATCCCCACGTCGCTGGGTCCTCTCTAGGCTCTCAATCCACGGATGATCCAGATACGTCATCTGCGACCGTGCGACTGCAGTCTACGAAGATACCCTTACAACCTCCGATCTCGAAAACACAAGCTCACGAATGGTCATTGGAATACTGGCCCACGGTATATAACGCAGCAGCACACCCGGCGGCCATTGTGCCCCCGCGTATGTCGCTTAAGCGGGCAGAATGTCAGGTGGGAAGTCGTGGAGGGCTGTATCTTGCTTTGGCCAGAAAGATAGCACAGGAGGCGGAACAATCAGGCCGGGGTCGGGGGGTCGGAGCCGTCGTGGTTGATCCCAAGATACCACAGGACGAAGACCCGTGGTCAGCTATCGTCGCAGTGGCAGGTGATTCACGATATCACGATCCAAACCGCGACCAAGCTTCTCCCGAAGAATCTACCAATCCGCACACGCCTTACAACCCAGACACGGAGGGCCAGCCCTCCGACCATGCCCTGATGCGGGTGATATCCATAATATCACAGAAACGCCTCGCCGCCACCTCCTCTTCCTCTGCTACAGACAAACCATCCGACACCACAACCGCACAACCTCTCACCCCACCACTATCACCCCTCGAATCACACTTTTTCAACATCAACAACCTCTCCTCGCCATCCGGCGGTGGATACCTCTGCACAGACCTAGACCTCTACATCACGCACGAGCCATGCCTATGCTGCGCCATGGGCATGCTACTCTCCCGGTTCCGCTCCGTCGTCGTCGCAAAGAGGGCAAGAAACAACCCCCTTGCATCGTTGGATGCGGAGCAGGGGTATGGATTGCACTGGAGGCGGGAGCTGAATTGGCGTACGATGGGGTTTGAATTCGTCGAAGAGGACACAGAGGGTGGCGTGGATTCCAGTGATACACAAACCAGCGATGGATTTGGGTTCCATGCTTAGGAAAGCAAGCCACGATGCTGTTGTGCGAGGTTGTACTGTATATACAAAGGCCGAACCTCACTGGTCTAGAGGCAGAGAGACATCGATTCGGAACAATTACGAGCCCAATGGCGGAAACACACTTGGATGTCGTTTTCTCACTCTGCCAACAAGTCCATAACCTATTTGTCGTATTCCATACTGTTATGCAAGACGACATTTCATCTGCTACCTTCCAGACTCTCGGCCATAAGTAGAGCATAGCTAACCTGATTTACAATGCAACAAGGCTGAGTTATCATATTTTTGCCCCGGAAGTGGAATGGTACATAATGTTCTTAACTTTTCAATAACAAACAAATATGAATTTTCTTTTTTCTTCTTGATAATGCAAAGGCAGAAAATCATGAATGCACAAAACTTTCAAAAATCATGCCGCAAAAAAACGTTCAGGCCCATAAAATGAAAAACAAACTCATTACCGTACAATAGCATTAGTGAAATCAAACCATTGATGCTAAGTTTTCGTGAACCTGAGTATGATGACATTGTCTGAGAAGCACAATAGTAGCAGTAAAGGTGGGAGAAATGAACATGTCACCAATAAGTAGCTGGCATATTTTGCATAAAGTCTGAAAGAGACACGGAATCTTTTATTCCTGGCCATAGCCGCTCGCCTCTTTCAAGTCCCGAGCCCAGCGAGTAAGAGGTGGGATTTTAGGTAAGATAGGGTCATGTGCTGAATGTTGGGCAATTGACATGTAGAGACCCTGAAGTCGTTGAATGAGGACATCCATGATTTTTGGTACCACTGGAGCGATATCCGGATCCTGTGGGTGTACATATAAGTATTTGCTTAATTCAAGGGCTACTTAGCTATGACGGACACGTACCTGGACATTGACCGTGCGGAAGACTTGCTTGAGCCATTCAAGACGGGCTAGGACATTGGTCTCAAGGGAGGATGTGACGGCCGCACTGACCGAAAGTGAAACGATTGGCGGGAGAGTTGTTAAGTAATCCGAGCCGTATTTGATGAACACGTTGTCAAAGAGTTCGGCTTGCCGGGAAGATTGAAACCACTAGACTAAAGGTTAGTAATACTCAGCTATGGTGATGGGATCAAACATACCCTCATTGACGCTTCTCCATAATCCCCAGCTTCCATCAGACGCGAGATTTCTTGTAATTCCGCCGCCTCTGGAGAAAGCTCAGGAGGGGCTTGGTCCTCGCCGGCGGTTGTAGGAACGGAAGAGCGCTGTTCTTGAGCGGCCACTTGCATATTTTCAAAGCGGCGATTCATCTCTAGAATTTCACCTTGAAATTTTGTTTGAGATTCTGCCATTGTAGAGATCATCTGAACCAAAGAGCTAACTTGGGTAGTAAGTTGCTCGATCTTGACGCTGTCAGTGATACGCTGGCTTTCATACTGCTTGAGTTTCGAAACAAACACCTGCTCGACATCACCCATCAACTTTTCGGTGGTGCGAGTATATTCATTCTTTATCGTCGGCATGATCTTGTTGCGAATTACAGTTGAGAACTCGGCCTCGACGCTTTTCACAACGGAAGGGGCTACCAATTCAGCTATGGCTTTGAGCGTATCTGGGGCTTGGAATGCGCGAGCAACAGACTCGGGGAGAACCTTGCTAACGGCCTCAGGGACAGCCGTACGAAGATGCTTCTTGAATTCTTCCGCCATCTTCTTTTCCAAGGAAGTAGCCGTTACGTTCGTAAGAGTGGGTACAACAGTAGACTCAATATTGCTGTTGATGATACGCGCAAGATTCTTTTCGACATTTTCCGAAAGAGTGCTTGAAACTAGTCGTAACATCGCGTCCTGTCGCGAGATCGAGAGTTCATCTTGGGAACGTCTATCTTCCTTGAAGCGACTATAAAGCCCTGCAAGTTCATTGTTGAGGCACTTGGAAAATTCTGCAGACAATGTGTCCTTGACATCTTTAATCCCAACGGCCAAGGTCTCCGCTGACAGGTTATCGATAACTGCCGGCTCAGATAATTGGGGCATCTCCACTAGAGATTTATCAGTCTGAGCTGGACCTGCGTTCGTCGCCAACTCAATCTCTTGCTGAAGATGTTGAATTTTGCTGCCGTTGACCGACGCTTTTGGTGCTTCAGCAACCTCTTTCGTTTTGATCGCATTTTCCGCCACGCCTTTCTTCTTTTTCTTCTTCTCGGCCTTGTCCACGGGAACTGGCTCTTGAGCTGATTCCTGCTGGGAAGCGGCTAGGGATTGCTGCGCCTTTTTCTTTCCGTCCTTAGTAGGAGACTCGGAACGGGATGAATCAACTCCCGAGGACTTTTCTGCTATAGTTTCCGACTTCTTCGCGGTGTCCTTATTGTTTCCGGCGACCGACGATGGCGCTTCGCCGTTGACAGACTGTTCATCGGCTTGAGAAGATAAGGTTCGTAGATCCGCCAGCTCAATCAACCCACCCTCCAGCGCGTTCACATGTTGGACGATCTTGTTGTCCGTACTCCAGCCCAAGTCTGCCTTCTTGATATTCAAGCAGGTGACGCCGCGAGAGTGCATGACATACAACTCAAAAAGACCAGCATCATCATCCGCTCCAGACTGCGAAGGGAATGGTTTGGCCAATGGAAGCAATTCGAGACTTCTCAACTGGCCTCTGGACCCAAACGATAGCTCGCGGATTCCACTCATGCAAGCTGTCGATTGGGGCCCGAACACTTTCTCATCCTTGTCGATAACGCCCTGGATGTAAGCACTTTGAGACATCGGTGGAAGAGTGTACTTTGGCGCAGATAAGTGGATAAAGTAGATAGAGTTGCGAGTCGGGTGGCCAACAACAATGATCCCGGAACTAGGATGATAAGCAACGCTGCATATGGCATCGGATTCTTTCTCATGTGGAAAGTTCAATTCCTGCACTGCTTTTCCCAGACCAAGATCCCACAACTGAAGAGTGTGATTCTGGCGGAAACCCACAAGCATGTACCGCATAGCACACATCTTAAGATAGGGCCGCAATTTGTCAATGAACAGAACAGAGGTAGGCCATGACTTCTCATTGGGTGCCCCAGTCACAAGTGTAAGCAGTGGTACACGGATATCTGGCTTGCTTGCCTCTGGATTGGCATCAATCATCCCATGAATATCCCAGAATCTCATCCGTCCTGTTTTGTCAAGTGAAACAATGACAGTGTCATCATCACTGAATACAAAGTCTTTCCCAGCCTTCCCAGTTGAAATCTTCAGGGCTCGGTCCTTGTAGAACTTCTCTGTATCAACTTTGCGATCACTGTCTGAAACACCGTATTTTGCATGCATGGCGGCGTGAGGCCATATGACATGAATTGATTTTCCACGGCCGATGGCAAAGAATTCAGGATGACGTGAACTTGGTCTGGCACGCGTTTTCAGCTGGCCCCCAGATGTGTTTTCATCAGATGCAGGGAATGGAGGGAATATCAGACTCTTAGTATCTAGCGCATCTCTCTCAAACAAATTGTCATGTCCGTTGGAGAGAGATGCCCAATACACAGAACCGCTGACTCCGATACCCAAAACCGCTTCTTCTTTGCCTTCCGACGGGTTGGGCCCCGCGCGGCACAAGGCGACATTGAAAATACGATCGTTGCTTGAACGGAACACCTGTCTGTCACAACCATCATCCTGTCGAATAATGCGCATTCCACCATTTTTGGAAAGAGCATAAACAATATACTCTGCATTGGCTGAAGTGAGCGAGCGATCGAGCTGGTCAAAGGGCTTCTTGAGCCTTGCAATATCCATGAATCCATCGTCACGAACAGATAGAGGATCTGTAGAAACACCCTTCCAAGTAATTGATATAAACGGCTTCAGAGGGAAACTGTACACAGGGACAATGCGCTCCGTCTCATTTTCCCAAGATTCAACAAGGTCTTCATCTTCCTTCGCTTTTTCAACGGGTCCCGCTGGGACATTGCCAGCAGGCTCTTTTTCAAGCGCTTCTGACATGAAACCAGCACCCCGTTCGGCCTCCTTTGAGGGCTTCGGCGATGGTTGACGCTGCTCCTCGGGTTCGGGCTCGTGTTTGATGGGGACTGGCTTTTCGCCAATTGTTCCGCTAGTCGCACGAGCTAGTGCAGCTTCCACTTGAGTCTCGACCTTTTCAGCAACGTCGACAAGCGCTTCGGGCACTGTTTCCTTTGTCTTGAGCTTCTTCTCAGGACGCGTCTCCTGACGAGAGGCCGGCTCAGCTTTAGATTGCGAATCAAACTCTTCACGCGGGCGCGTCAAGCCGGCTGAAGTTTTCACTTCAGATTCTCGACCTTTGTCCACATCAGTAGCCGTGGTGGCTTGGCCAGAGCCCTTGTTGGCCTGGGAGGACCGGGGACGTGGTGACGCAGCAGCAAGCTGCTCAAACGGATTGACATAGCTGAAAATGGATGACTGCGCCGCTGCTGGCTTCGGAGGCTCGAAAGGGGTGGTTTCGCGGCTCTGTCGAGTACCAAAGGTGCGGACTGGTGATGACCCGCGACCTCCAACATCTTCCTTTTCAGGACGTTTGGGCTCAGCATGTGCTGGTGGAGAGACCACGGGTTTGGTTTCTGCAGGCTTAGTAGACTCCGAAACTTGGGGCTGTTGGGCCTTGGGTCGACTGAGCAACCGTAGTAGCATATCTTGTGGATTCTCAGCTTGCGGATTCGGGGTAGCTGATGATGAGCCCGGGCCAGCTGCACGTTCCGTGCTGGGCCTAGCCATAAAAGATGCAAGCAGGTCCGCTGCCGACACAGCTCGATTATGCCCATTTTGAGTCGTCTCAGGAGTTACGCCTCCTTGCTTGTTATCAGCCAAGGGTCCTTTGGCCATGTCTTGAGGTTTCGGTGAGTTACTGCCGGGTGCAACGTTGTTGAACTTGAGCAAATTTAGCAATTGAGAGGTGCGGTCCATGTTTGACGCAACTTGTGCACTTGGTTCGTTTCGAGGCGTCGGAATATTAGGGCTAATGATATCGGATCCATGGTGTGGAGGGGTGCTAGCCACGGGGGGACTGGTGAGCGGTGACGAAACCGCTGGAGGAGCATAGTGAGAGTGTGGGTGGATGATCCCAGGAGAGCCAGATGGAACACGCCCGAGCTGTTCTTGCTGCGTATTGGCAGGCGCTGGTCCGTTAGACGCACCCTGTTTCGCCATAAGGCTGGCAAATAGAGCCTGAAGCTCCGGTGGTGTATAGGACATTTCTGCCTCAATCACCGGCTCGGTGCTCCAGGAAAGGGATAGAATAGAGACAAACGAATAGAAACAAATGCAAATTAGGTCAAGCCAATTATTAGAAATAGTAAGACAAACGTTCAGTGGAAGGAATGCGAAGGCGAAGAAAGGGTGTAGGAAGATGCAAGTGAGAGCAGGATGAAGACGGATGGATGGTTTGTTGATAAAGAGCAGCGAAGGTTGTTTTGTTTGAGCTCGGCAGTGTGTTTGCGCTGTTTGCAGCAAGTTTTGCCGCTCAGCCCAATCTTGATGCCTCGCAGGTCAAGTTCCGAGCATGCAAAGACGGCGTTTCTCTCCGGCAACTTTTCTCTCCTTCGATGCTTTGAATGCTGCGCAGAAAAGGAAGATTTTGTTTGGCAATATATCTTCGGATGCATTCATTTAGCCTTAGCTGCTGCACTGACACTGAAACCCGTTCTTCCTCCGAGTCACCCTTCTCTCACTCTGCCAACGAAGACGAATTGATGTGACGATGTTTTGTATCAGAAGGTATGCACGTTCCTAGATCTGCCTTCTTGTTCAATCTACCATACCCAAACATGATACTGACTCCTGGGATCCAGTTGGCTGCCCCTACTCTTCATACCAACAAACGCTAGCCCGCTTTTCATCGTCTCGTTCGTGACCCTTACATACTTTATCCACCGACCGTGCAACTACTGCTCTGCTCTCCTCCTGATCCTCTTTTTATCGTCCTGTCACTGGTCCGATCGATGCTTCCTTGACTTCAAAAGCGATTGGTTCTCGCCCCGATTCGCTGCGCCGGCTTCTGCCCCGGGAAACAATACCGCTGAAGATCCTACGGCAAGTTTGACGCAATATGTTCTGGAAACGGTGAATTCGACTGCCACAGCATTGGCAACTGCTGCATTCGAAGAAGCAAAAGCCCGAGCCACGCCGGGTGGCACAAATGGCCACAACCCCGAATGGACTGGGGTGGGTTTGGAATGGTTACGGAGTCTTTTAGGTCGAAGGGAGTGGACGTTGCCATGCGTGGACGTTAAAGTTAGGCTGTGAGATCGATCTAAGGGCATCTTTTTTGACAGGACAGCGTATGTACGCCTCGAGAAATTGATGCTAGCTTTCGTTTCGAAATACCCATTGGTGGATTTTCCGAGGGCGCGCTGCTTGGATTGCTTTGGACCCTCGGTGATGGAGGTCCCCAAAAACCGTACAGGTTCCTTAAAACACATTGGCCCGCTGAAGGTCTAACGGGGCGAAACACAATTTTCAAAGAGCACGACCAGATCTCCAGCGAAAGTACAGCGAGGAAGCATTTGAGAATTTTTTATCGCAATGTCTGTTTTGGAGGTTCACTTTATATTTCGCACCGCTGCGCTTATTCGTATCTCGATATCCCTTAACGCATCCATTACAACGGCTTCCGCATTTCGAAGATCCGCTGTCTTCTGCATGAAACTGCCTTGGTGACGCTTCCGCGATGAATGAATGATGTACATTTGCATAAATACAACAGGACATACATTTTTCCTCTGCGCGCTATCGGCCCTTGACTTCACGGAAGGTTGACCCCAATCTTGCAAATCCCTGTTGCTAAAGATGATTCGAGTGTCTTGTTTTGCCTGACAGGTTTAGGAGCTTTCGTGCCACATTGAATAGCCCAATCCAGTGACGGGTCATTGTCTTAGACTTCTCTAGGTGATTTGCAATCCGCAGCTGCGGTCTTTTATGCTATCAATAACATGAGTTAATTCCAGCCAAACTGGCGTAAAAAGACTTGTGGAATGATATGTATGCCTTCGGGGTGAAACCGAACATAGTTTACAGAAGGGGAACCTACTTGAAAGGTGCCTAACTACGCATTTTCATGGTCGTCCCTGTAGACCTTGAATTCATGCCCTGGGTCTGAAAGGCTGGAGAAGTCGCAATATTCAAAATATTCTAAGGAAGTAGACATATATCCCGTCATTTTCCTGGATGAAGAATTTCGGTATTCCCTGCCTGCCAGATACCTATAGCCTTGAGCTTGGTGATTCGCCACGGATTTCCAAAGCTTGCATCACCTGAAATGCGCTCTAGGTCAATTTCATAACGACCCTGGCGTTTCGTGCTATCAGTATCGGACAAACTCTTGTAGACACATCCAAACAGCATCTAAGCTACGAGGGGAGTCTACACGTACCCCATTTGAAGTTTGCGGGCCTCCAGGGGCATCTTTCTTCGTGAGAATTGCATTTGCATTCGCTGTTACAAACGCCTTTCTTGGAACTTCCGTTGAAGGGCCCGGTTGGGGAAGGGAGATGATCAGCGAACTGGACCAGTCCAATCAGTCACACGGTACACATTCACGTATTCTAGGACATTCGTTGATATGAACGCAAAGTCTACCTAGGAATATGTTGCGTCGAATCCATGTTCCCCAAGAACTTATCCCATTGCGCTGTTATCTGGGCAGCAGTAACGGTCCGCGGTTCTCCCCCAAACATGCTTGTGTAATCGATGACAAGCTCAGGGTTGAACACTTCCGCAACGAGCTTGTCCCATTCTTTAATATCAGTGTAGAAAGACTATGCATTTGTGGTTAGCCTTCGTGTACCCGGTTCGTTTCGTGACTGGAAGTTGATTCGTTACTGCTTACCATCTTGCACACTGTATCATGAATGTTGGCCCTATCGAGGAGGAAGTCAGCGACGGTGTATTCCGGCATCTTGAAGCCTAAGATAGAGTTTCGCTTCTTGGTCGGTCAAGTGAAAAGAATCGATGCGGGGACTCTCGCTGCAATGAGAATCAATACCGGTAGCAGTCATTCTTATATTGCTACCCCAGGAGCGCTGCTTTAGACGGAATTGCTCCTCTCGGAGCAGCTCAGAGTGATGCTTTTGTCAGCATGGATGCTTGGCGGAGCTGTTGATGGTAGAGCTCAGCGGAGTTTAGAGCTGGAGATAAGACAGCTGCTGTGAGGCGGCGGAAAAATCGTCCGATTCGACAAACTCGGATAGTATCCAGACACCGACCGTGTATGGCTCTTTGGGTACAGCAACAGCAAAAGCAACACGAGGCATATGTTGAGAGAATATATATTAAGGCTCAGGAAGCCTGGTTGACTCGAGGAGACATGATGTTCGTTACCGTCTGAATTTCTTGCTCAATCAACTGCGAAAGCCCAACACAACGATCATTCTGGAAGGCAGAACGGCACCAATCCCGCTCCGCTCTGTAACTTGACCCCCGGACACATACCACAGGGTCAGGAGCTGGTATCAATTTCAGGTTCACTTCAGCCGACATGCCAAAGGAGATCACAAGCATCTGTGAATTGCTGGGAAGCCCAGATTGCGTGTGTGTGGAGGAGCTTTGGTATCGTCGCGGTCAATTTGTGAAGTATCTCTGTCCTCCGTGAATTAATTCTTTCAATTGAATTTGCGATTTGTTGCATCTTTTCAGGGTTGAACTCTCTGGCTTTTAAGTTTCTCCCCAGAGGGCTTTCACCCCAGAATCCAAGAGTCTAGAACCTCACTAGGGCCATTGCTGCCTGGAGGCCTCGAAGCTTCATTCACACCAAAGCACATCGCGACATTCAGGTCATTGGCTGAAGCTGGACCGCCAGGAAGAGAGACGGGAAGACCTCGTATTGTCAGACACAATGTGAGCTATAAAGCTGGACGGACAGCCTCTCTTCCAAAAATCTCCTCGCCGTCAACCCGTCTACCAACTTCTTAAAGAGCCCTCATTTCCAACCATGGGCTTCTCCCACGTGGGTTTCTGCGTTCCGCACCACAAATTCGATGAAACCGTCGCTTTCTACCTCGCTGCCCTGGGCCCACTGGGGTACAAGGAGCACATGCGTCCCGTGGACAATGTAGTCGGCATCGGCGTGTACTACCCAGAGTTTTGGATCACCGGAGTGAAGCCAGAAGCTGGCTCGGCCGATACAGAGGACGAAGTTGACCCCACGAAACAGCGAAAGCCGATACATATCGCTTTTAGCGCGAGCAGTAAGCCCCAAGCCTTTCCCTTGACGATAACGGGCCCTTCCCATCAAAGCATTTCACTGAGCAATTCGGAAATATCCAGGCCGAGAACTCGTGCACGCCTTCTACGACGCGGCCATAAAGGCTGGTGGGATGTGTAACGGCCCGCCGGGTCCGAGGCCGCAATATACTCGTCTTTACTATGCGTCGTTTGTGCTTGATCCGATGGGAAACAATATCGAGGCTGTTTGCATGTGGCCGGCTTGGACACATTGGCGTTACTGGTTTGGCATGGGAGTGTTCGGGAGAAACGAGAAGAAAAGTGATTGAGACCGCTGTGTATTTGACAGGCGGGTCTTATGTAGGTGTAAAGCAGTTGAATCCTGGATTTACCTCATAGTTTTTTCCCCAATAAATCAAGGGGTTAATCATTGATAATCATTAACAGCTGGTGATCAAGATAATTTCACCTCCATACACATTTACAATGTCTCGTCTCCGTAGAGCTTTTGACTGACACGTCACCCTTCTCCAGGGCAACTTGTTGCATGAAGATTATAATTTCTCCAAATTCTTCCACTGAAATATCGATAAATTTTATGACTACGTTGCCAACACATAAGAAGATATGAAAACTCTCCACACCATCAAAGCCTAGGCGTCCGGTCTGCGGATGGGAGCGGTTCGACATATCAACGCGGGAGGAGGTCCGGGGTGAGGAGAAGCTAGACCAGTCAAAATACTGGTCAAATGAAGGAATATACAGGTGCTCATCTTGCAAGGCATGGTTCGCGGCTCACCTTGGTCCTCTGTTTTGAAAGGTATGGATAGATGGAATTCTACTCGACTTCGCCAACCTTCTCCTTGTCCAACTTTGCGGCGAGTATTATCTATTGAGTCCATCCCATCGATATGACTTAGTCACGGGTTGACATCCCAGGCATATACGCGTGGTGTCGGTGTACCTAGCACATTGCGAGCAAAGTCCATGGTTGCAACTTCACTTGCAAGAGTGCAATAGGGCATGCCAGCATTAGGGTTTGGGATTTTGGCTATAACTTGTTTACCATTATTCATGGTAAGTATTGAGCCATCAGGACATTTTTCAACAGGACACGTTGCTCGGCAACCGATTTGGCCGCGACCATTGAAAGTTCAGACATGTCGAAGTGAACACGGCCTCGCGCCATTTGGCTGGTCTCATCAAGGAGGAAACGGCCACGGGTGTATTCGAAAAGTCCCTTCTCACAAGATGGGCTGGTTGCCATAGTCGTCACTTGCCGAAGCAGGACGTGCTTAATGCCTGCTGTTCGAATACAATGTCCCCATGAGGGAAGCATTTTTGTCTTCCGAGTGCCTGGTGTAGGACTGGGTGCTCGAGAAGGAGAGCGAGAGATGCGCTCCGGAGTTGTCCCCAGAGAGGTCACATGATCTTGACTCTCGGCGCAGATGATATGCCATTCTCCTCAGTTCTTGGGACAAAAAGGTCGGTAGAAGGTAAGGCAAAGCAGTGTTGATGGTTCTGGCTCTAGTTTGTTTAATTTTTTTTATGTGGTCAGCAAAGGGGCCATTGGAGTCAATTGCTCGCTGTCAGGTGGCAACTTGCTTAGTGCTGCTAGTGATGATTTTGATCCCATTTTTCGTTGCGAGAAAAGGCAGCAGTATATAACTAGCGGTTTCTTCTGATCTTCATCGCCCTCATCCTCTAGAACTTAACTCTAGGGTCACTGGAAACCATGACCAACCTTTTAAGCTTCAAGTACGGAGTACGAGCAGACCAAAGACATCCTTCCAAGCTTATCAAACAAGGTTAAAGCACAGTAGCCGCTAGATATTACATCATTAAATTCCTCCCACATCATTATCAACAGCATGCACACATAAATTACCTACTAGTTCACATTATAAAGGCGGGTGGTACATATGAAATAGATATAACAGCCCAAACGAATTCAAAAGAGAGCAAAGGGGGTATTTCCGCGAGATTCCAGATATTTGCGTGTAAAGATTCGATATATTCCGGGCTGGTCCCTTTTGTTTCTTGCTCAACTATATCCTCCACTGGCCACAGGCATGGGCCAGTCGTCTTCTGTTATACTACTCCAGAAGACCCATACCATACCAACAGAAAGCAGTGTGAATAGCGTCTCAAAGAGAGCACCATTGATCTTTCCATTTGTAGCTTGGCAGAGATGAGTGCTGATGACGAAGTCAAAGATCTGCCCAATTGCAAAGAGCAATCCGGCAGCTGAGAGGTACACTGTCGTGTTAAAACATTGACGTTAGCGATAGACGCAAAGAACGCTTCAGAAACGAAAAGAGAGAGGATGCCAAAATACGTACGCATTGGTCGCATCTCGCCGAGGATTCTGAGGACGAGAATGGACTCGAACAGGAAGAAGCCGACCAAACAAACCAGCGGAAACAGCAAATATAGGACATAAAGCCCGATATTCCTGTTCTCTCCAGAAAGGCTTGAATCAAAGTGCCCAGTCCAACTGAAGGCAGTGTCGAGCGCGATATACCCGGTCCCAATAAAGAGCACAGCCGCGGACGCGACAAGTAGCCCAATTGATATCGGCGTGCCATCATCAAGGAATTGATACCCGACCAATGCATTCACAAAAAGCATCCAAGTAGTAGCGGCGATGGCGGCTAGATGAACAGCGGTGAAACCCTAAAGAGCAGTTAGGACGGAATGTGGTTCGAGATTCTTGCACGCAAAAACCGCAGCCATCAGGCGAACGTACTTTCCTAACGTTGTCATCGAGGGGGAAGCCACCGACAGTGAAGATTTCGCATATCTGAACGATAATAAATCCAATGAGGAATATTTGGATTTCCCTAAAAGATGCGTCAGCACCAGTCTACCGAGCCTAAGCATATACCTCTGTGAGTCCAACCTTCTTCCGACGGCGGCCTTTTTCTTCTCAGATCTCCAAATGAGTAAAAGGGACATAAGGATCGCAAGGAAGCACAACAAGATTGAGCCTGTATCATGTTAGGGCCGACGTCTAGACAAGACTTATTCGGACTCGTCAGCATACCCAGGTTCGCGAGGTTTCTCCCATTGCTCAGGCCAATCCCCGTTAATGCGCATCCGCCAAATTTCGCATTGGGAGGTTGGTTATTTTTGACAAATATCTATCCCGGTTAGCTCCCACTGCTCCAGTACTATTTTGCGCAACCAGCGATGGGGGTTTTTCTCGGAACGACGTACGTTGCATACTGGTAGCGTGGAATCCCGACAAAAGTCCTATGGAGGCACCCGAGTGTCAGCGATACAGATAATACATCGGTAAAGACCCGTTCACTCAGTCGCGTGGAGGAGCTTACATGGAAATTGCCGAATTGAGTTGATCCCATGGCGATTCGATGGAGGAAAACCAGAGTCTCAACTCGATTCGCCGGTTGCGAATTGGTCTACCACCTATGACCCGTACCAGCGAGCGTTTATTCTTCTTTCCAACTGAAATTCGTCTGCAATTCGTTCGATAAAACGGTCGCAACGTTCGGTGTCAATGAAAGCACGGCCGGTAGCCCGACAGACGGATACAAACGGCCAGCGAATGGGACTCGAGCTAGCGATCTCGAAGTTGTGGCCGAAAGACCCAGTTCGGCAACCAGGGGACCCGAAATAACGTCGTTAGGAACCTGCCTGGAGGTGTCGTGGGGGGGGAATGGCAGAGGGACTTCTAAGGCCAGGAAGTCGGTCAGAATCAGGAAGAGTTGCTCAGGCAGTAGGGCTCTCACTAGTGAGTTAGTGACCAGATGCATCCACCACTAGGGCTGTGTCAGCCACTGTGTATTTGTTGTATTGCCCTGTATTTTGATACGGGTTAAATGGCTCTAAGGGGGCCCAGCACAGCCATTGGCCAATCAACGCCTTTATAAGGTGTGTTTCTGGTACTCCAGGCTCCACAACGGTAAAAACATTACAGGATCGGCACGAGGAACGGAATTATATGTATGCAAGGGACTCTGGGGGACTAAAACATTCCAACCTGCATTGAAACATCTTGTCCGCTGCGAGTGTCAGAGTGTGAGGCTTGTAGCAAGTGAAGTTATCTATGGGACTCTCCTTCGTCGCGAAGATGGACCATTCTATCCGGATCTGTAGATCGACGAAACAGTTTTATGCGCCCACCTATTCGCGCGACCTTGATTTCTCTGTTTCTAACTATCCCTGAAACTCTACCCGCATCTGGTCACTTCGGCAGCCCGTTGCCAGCCAGCCGTTGATGACAGTCGAAGAAACTCAAGTCGTTGAGCATATTAGGTCTGAGACAACTCCTAACCGTTGTCAACCAGATTTTCAAATGCAATTGATGCTGGTTGATACTTCGTACTCCGTACATACTCACAATGGCTGCGGGTTCGCGCACGGACCGATAGTTATCTGATTATTTTCTTCCTTTGCTGATGTTACATGAATGGGATTGTTTTCAGGATTTTTCGTGTTTGAAATATTGGATACCATTATTCCAAGGCTTTGTCAAACCGGTTCCAGCGGGCCTCGTGTTGGGAATATCCAGGCTGAAAATGTCCGTGGCTCCCACTACAATATTTTACAAGGCCGATTAGTGGATTGCTCCAAAGGTAATATATCATGGAGTGAACTGCTATACTTTGTCCGCCACCTACAAGCTGCAGGCACATGATGCCCGGCAAAAGGTTCTGAAATCTCCTGTAGTAAAACCGGGTCATATTCTCTGGGTCGTCAGGTACATACACGAGAATTCTTTTGCGCTTCGGTAGATTCCATGTGCGAATGAGCCATGGAATCTCTCGCTTTCGAATCCATGGTCTCGCACCCATATCCTTCCCTGATTCGCAAGAGTGGTAAGAGCGCGATTATATAAGATCTCGCCTAACTTGCCGTCACGAAAGTAACGGTTCCGCAGGGACAATTGAAATTTAGCAAACATCTTCTACTTCAAGCTCCTTGCCATCGGGCGCCCCAAGTTCAACCTTGAGGGTACGCTCGAATACTTCGAACATCATTTCGACGCAAACCTTGGTCACTGCAGGATCATATCGGCCTTTGCTTAATTCATCCCTGATGAATGCGTCTTCAACACGGGGCGGTCAGCGGAAAGTCTTAATTCGTGGTTTTAATCCGTCTTCTTCTAGAATCCCAAAGAGTAAAAATAGTACTTACGCTGAGCCCACGCAGCTTCATAGAAGCTGAAGGAAACCCCCTTCTCATGCAGTGTTTTCCGAATCAAATCTCTACCAGCCGGTGGGACATGAGTGTCATTCTTACCAAATATCTGCCAAGTACTGGTATTAGCCCTCAATCTTCTGATGTCATATTTTCAACCAGAGCAACAAAGGTATTGATTTGACACTATACGCTTACCATAACCAATTCTCCTTTGATATCGCCTGCTCTCTGCAAGCTATCATCATTCTTTCCTTCGCCAAGGGTTCGGCTGTGTATATCAGTGGCAAAGAAGCATACCGCAGCCCTAATGCGTTCGTCTAATGCGCAGCGGTATGCTAAGTGCCCACCAAGACACATTCCGGTTGCACCAACACGGCCATTGCATGTGGGAAGTGAAAGAAGATAGTCAACACTAAGTTTTGCGTCTTCGTCGTAAGCGGCGAGTTTCTAGTGTTTGTCAGTTAGCAACCACTAAGGAACTAGATGTCAATTACAGCTCACCTTTGTGATTTTCCATGCATTACCCTTGTCTGTGTCCGCTGCGTCATATTTCAATGGCTCCGGGCCAGTAAATTCATGATAGCTTGATGGAGCTGCACAGATATATCCATGGCCAGCAATCATACGCGCAAAACGAGCAACCGGTCCGGTCACTGCCTCGTGACATTCGAATGTCAGAATCAGATGTATCCAGCACAAGTTATACATGTACAGTTGTATACGGGCGTGCGGATTTCTAAGATGGTCGAACATTCCCAAGCCCACGGCATGGCTCATTAGATCTGTTTGTGGACTTCGATTACACACCTTGATAAATCTCACTAAACACGACTACTCCAGGAAATTTTGCCTTGGGGTATCCAGGAATTGTGGGATGAAACACATATATTCCTAGTATTCATTCGAGCAGGAACACGAGTCAGTCTAACTTCCTTATTTGTGATTATACGCTGCTGAGCACCATTTGTCGTCTATCCATCAGCGCGAGGCAATGTGAATTGAGTCCAATTGATGTAGGAAGCCATGAGTGATACTAGGCATGAAAGTTTGATGAGACTCACTCATGCTCCCCTCCCCCGCAGCCGAAGTTTTGACATCGTAATGCGATTCCTGGATGAGCATGTTTATTTTCTCTCGAAATTCTTTGCAGTGGCCAATAACTTGAAAAGGATATGCCTGGACGATAAACAGGATACGGACCAGGATTAGACAGTACCTCCTTCGTACCCGTTCACAGCTGGATACTACTCTGCCCAACAGTCGGCTTGTTATCTTCACGTGACTCGGCCTCTAACTGGAGATTGCGACGACATCCCATCATCAACACTTGTTTGACCAAACTGATGTTTACTTGCAGCCCCTTTTGTTTTTCTTTTATCTGAAATTTGTATCCAGGGCTTAGAAGCACCTTGTGCTAGTTGCTCAAAATGGCGAGAAAGTCAAAGGAAAAGCTACGGCTTATGCAACTGAAATCAGTTTCCTTATACCCTTGAATTCTAGTATCCCTTAAAATAGATGCCATCAGCATTTTATCCAAACAAATTATTGGTAAAATGGCTGCCGGTGTAAATGGCGCAGCGTGTTCTACCCTCTGTCAGTACTCGCCAGAAACAGTGCTTTCTGGTGAGGATTTTCAGGACATTCGCTACCTTGGTTCCTTGCAGGCCCAGCTTCGTGAAGGAAAATGGGAGCCACGGTAGTGTTGAATTATAGGCTCTAGAGTGCGCTGCTAGATCAGCCCACGAGCAGGCTACTCTGGAGTTGACCCCTGGCTCTGGGAATAAGGCGCCATCTTGAAACTGGACCCATCAGCGAGGCTTCTTGCAATAATCTACTTGCCAGAATCCGAGCATACATAAACTAGAGCACGCCGACGTACATACGCTAAACCGTTGAGCCTGAAACCTCTAGCATCCAAGCGAATGGAGTTACCCGGCTAAGTTTCGCCGCTCGTGGTCAAGTTCCGTCGCTTTGCCTCCAATCAGCAATCGCTCACTTTAGCGCCAGCCCCTGCTTTGAAAATTTCTTCTCTTCTCGCTTTTGACAGCTACCTTACTATTATTGACTAAGAGGATAGGCGGATAGTTGTCATCGCCTAGGATGGAGAGGAAAAAGAGGTTGGTTACCCTTTTGCGCTAGAGAAACATGTTCTTACCAATAGTGATAGAGAAATTTGTCGGTCATATAACACACCGAAGGGTTGCCGCTTTGGAGATAGGTGCAAGCTCTCACATGTGGGCCAAGGCCAGCTATCGAGCCCTTTGGCTCGTGGCCGGGACAATGCACGCACTCATGAGATGTCAGAGACTACAGACGCTCTTTTCGTGCGATGGAGGTACATGGTTCCAAAGGACGAATTCAATTCGCAGCCGCTTAGCCGTAGCATGCTAGGCAGTTTTTTTCAGCAAGCATTGCACCTGGTTAACGCGGACCCAGCAGCATTGCAGGAAGTCGTGAAGCGGCTCGCCTCTCCCGGAGGTATGCAACGCATAGGAGAGTTATGTGAACAAGTGGTTGATTATCCTTCCAATACTGTCTTCATCGAACAAGTGATACCCTTCTTTAAGATAATCGCCAATCCTATCGTCCTTTCGTCACCCTCTTTGGAGGATAAGATACTCCGGATCTACAGCTACATCGGCCATAATACCGTTCGCTTCAGTGACATTTTTGAGTTCGTTGTCACTGAGCTTAAGGGATCTACCCAACGTGTGCAGTTGTCAGAACGAATCATAGCTCCCATCACGGTCCTTTCGAAGCTGCTGGACTGTAGCGCGGATGCATCCGCTAACAACAAATTAAAGGAAATTGCTACTGAACTCTCTGCCTTGAGTCGATCCAATCATTTTGATCTCGATGATGCTGCCCGTGAGGAGATCTCCAAATACCTACGGCGCGTTGACCGAAGGCTACAGCTAGGCTTGGCCATTCCATTGCCCAACAAAACGGTTGCGGATGGCCAAGTCATGAAGCCTACTTTCACTGTCAAGCAACCGCCGCCTGGGGGAAGACACGACAACGACCACGAAGATATATGCAACATTAGAATTCTTCCCACAATGGGGGAAACTAGATCAGTTCTTTCCGAGTATTTGCCACCTGAAAACCCCGATGCATGGCATACTTCAAGTGATCCGGTGTCCGGGATGCTAGAGCGCCAGTTCCGATTATTAAGGGAGGACTCCGTAGGCCCCTTGCGAGAGGCTGTGCGTGAAAACATGGAAGATATCCAGAAAGGATCCTGGCGGCCGTCCAAAAAGCAATCCAAGTCTGGACTGAGAACATTCTGCTATCGCGACGTTGAAATGGGCCAGCTCGAGGTTGATTTGAGAGTTAATGGTATCGTGATCAATGCCCGTTTCCCTCAACTACCCCACCTTCGGAAGGCTACGGCCCAGGAACGCGAAGAATGGTGGCAACTGTCACGAAGGCTGCAATCAGAAGCCCTTGTTTGCCTCCTCGACACCCATGGAGAAGGCGACATGCTCTTTTGCACAGTAGTTGCAGCTCAACCGGATCCGAATATTCAAGGGCGGCAAAGGAAAGACGAGCCTAGATCATCTCTAAATGTGCAACACCGCTACTGGGTCACTTTGTGCTTGGCCGTTACCGATCCAGACGACCACGCAACGACCTTTGTCTTTCGTAATTTCCCAAGGCTAAACCGGTCACAGGGGCTTGCGCTTGTTGAATTCCCCGGAACTTTGCTTCCCGGGTTCCAACCTGTTCTGAATGCACTCCAGAGCATGAAGCAAATGGGACATCTGCCCTTTTCTGAGTTGATCGCCCCCCCGCCTGTTGCCAGCTCAGTGACGAGCATTGATCCCCCAGCTTATGCGCGTGCCCGGGGATTTAGTTTCAATCTCCGTACAATCATGAATGGTATAGATTGCTATCTGAATCCCAAAGAGCCATTTGACCTGGCGCAACTCGAGCAACACTCCACACTTGATCAATCACAAGCTAGAGCCGTTGTTAACGCATTGACTACAAAGCTTGCTTTGATACAAGGACCACCTGGAACAGGAAAGTCCTACTGCGGTGTCGAAATCATCCGGATATTGTTAGACAATAAGGAAATGATCCCTTCCCTGAGAGGCACCAAGATGAACGCCGGGTTAGGGCCCATTCTTGTCGTTTGTTATACTAATCACGCACTAGATCAGCTCCTAGAGCATCTTATCAAGGCCGGTGTGAGCCAAATCATTCGAATGGGTAGCCGGTCGAAGTCAGACCTCGTTAAACCGCTGAACCTAAAAGATGTTGTCAGGGATACTGGTGTTAGGACTAAACAAGAAAAAGGACAATTTTGGGAGTTGAAACAAAAACGCGCTACACAAGAAAGAGCCCTCACCGGGATATGCAACTCACTAGCAAATGCTAGCAGTTGGGAGTCCATCAAGGTGCTGGCAGAAGGTGTAGTTCCGGGAATCAAATCTTTGATCGAAAATCTCCCCGATGGGGATGGCTTCAAAAAGGCCCTAAAGCGGAACCGAAAGCGTGGACCCGACCAGGAATTCCTTCGTTGGCTTAATGATGAATCTTCCGGTGAGCAAAGGAAATCCTTACACGAAGAGTGGACACAAATGGTCAAAGATCCGTTATTGCCGCGTCTTCAAAAGCAACTGAAGGCTTTTACCAAGACACAACGAGATTTAGAAAATATTAGGAGTGAAGAGGAGCTTCGCTGTCTTCAGCAAGCAAATATTATTGGCGTAACCAGTTCTGGCCTTGCGCGAAATGTGCAGCTACTTCGGCGCCTTCGATGTAAAGTCGTTCTCATGGAGGAGGCCGGTGAATTGCTCGAGTCCCATTCCATCGTTTCTTTACTCCCATCAATCGAGCATGCGATTCTCATTGGCGATCATTTACAGCTTCGACCGCAGATCAACAACTATGATCTTAAACAGGAATCTCGGCAAGGTGTTCAATACTCTTTGGATGTATCACTTTTCGAAAGGCTGGTGGCACCCAAAGAAGGCATTCGCGCGGTCAAGATACCCTTCACGACCTTGGAGACTCAGCGGCGGATGCACCCATCTATATCTCGATTAATTCGAGATGAGTTGTATCCGGCACTTCAGGATGCTCCGTCAGTTCACGAGTATCCGGAGATTCAAGGGATGAAGAAACGTCTTTTTTGGCTAGACCATACGGAGCCCGAAGCTGGAACCGATGATCAGCATAATACTACAACCCGTTGGAATGAGTACGAAATCGACATGACAGTCGCTGTTGTGAGCCATCTAATGAAGCAAGGTACCTATAGCAAAGCAGGAAACATCGCTGTTATTACCCCGTACCTAGGCCAGCTGCAGCGATTGAGGAAGCGTATGCAGGATCAATACGAAATAGTTGTTTCAGATCGCGACGAACATGACCTTTCAAAGCAAGGAGTCGATGCCGAACTGGATTCTTGCGATGGCCCGGCCGCAAAGAAAGCGTCAATGATGCATGCAGTTAGACTTGCCACTGTCGATAATTTCCAAGGGGAAGAGGCCTCCATAATCATCATATCTCTCGTACGGTCAAACAAAGAGAAGAAGGTTGGCTTTCTTAAGACAAGCAACCGAATAAACGTCCTGCTTTCTCGAGCAAGGCACGGTATGTACATTATTGGGAACGCAACAACGGCACGAACAATACCATTTTGGGAGAAGACAATCCGGACTCTAGAAGCCGACGGATGCCTGGGATCATCCCTACAGATAGTTTGCCCTCGTCACCGCGATACTGCGATTGAAGTGACTCGGCCGAACGATTTTGCTTTATTCAGCCCTGAAGGAGGTTGCCAATCGCGATGTAGTAATCGCCTGGAATGCGGACATACCTGTATTCGGCCGTGTCATGCTGAAATTCTCCACAGAGCCGTAGAATGTTTGGAGCCATGCTCTCGGCTTCTCCAGTGCAAACACCCGTGTCCAAAAAAATGCTTTCAGAGATGCGAGCAGAAGTGTAAAGTGCCTATTCGTCCAAGCGGGGGGTTCCTCCTATCCTGTGGTCATAATATCGACGTTTTGGAGTGCTATCATGCGCAAGATCTCGCGCAATACGATTGCACAGTCATGGTTGAGCGGACCCTTCCACGCTGTTCTCATTCTTTGGAGCTTCCTTGCCACATTAAGGTACAGGACTACAAGTGTAAAGTACTCTGTGGAGCTACACTTCCTTGTGGACATACTTGCAAGAGACCATGCTGCCGATGTCGCCCATCCGACGAGGCCCAGCCTGAAGATCATGGCGCTTGTACTTCACAATGTGGTCGAAAATACACGACTTGTTCACATTGCTGCGACGAGGCGTGTCATGACGGCAATTGCAGGCCCTGTCGAGCCCCGTGCGAGAGCCGGTGCGACCACTCGAACTGCTCAAGACAATGCAACGAACCATGCAGCCCCTGCATCCACGAATCATGCACGAGCGGCTGTGAGCACAGTTCCTGCCCGCTCCCTTGTGCAGTTCCCTGCTCACATCTTCCATGTTCGAAAAGATGCTCAAAGATGCTAGAGTGCGGCCATCAATGCCCAACCCTCTGTTCAGAGAAGTGTCCAGTTCCAGAATTCTGCCAGGTCTGTGGAAAGGATGAAATCAAGAGTATCATGGCCGACTATATCATGCATCAAAGTTACGTCGAGATTGACCTTGACGCTGATCCTGTCATCATCCCAGATTGCGGCCACGTCATTACGACGAGTAATCTGGATGGTGTCATGAATATGAGATCTCATTATGAATTTGACAATGCTGACGGCGTAACCATCATTGCGCTTGCTTCAAAGGATGAGCCTTTCTCAAATAAAGAGATGAAATTCTGTCCTCAGTGTAGAGGATCTTTGATGAACATCAATCGGTACTCTCGAATCCTACGTCGCGCGTTTTTGGACGAGGCAACCAAAAGATTTGTAACTTCGGCAAATTCGAAGTTCGCACATCTCGTCCAGTTATTTCAAAACGAACAAGATAAACTAGCAAAATCCCCTAGCGAGGCAAAGACTGGCCTAAATATCGCGTGCTACATTAACGGCGACATTAACTTGTCCAGTAACCCGGCTGCACAGATGAACGGGTTGCGCACACTCAGATCAGAACGGCATCGGAGCATGATGAGGCTGCACAGAGAAATTTGCAAATTCAAAGAGGATGTCTCTGCAAGTGAGCAGCCTTTTCAGCGTGTTTATGAAAGGGTCGAAACCCTCCGTATCCAAGGCCGAAAATTGCAGGAGTTTAAGTTCGATAATACTGTCATCCAGGCAGGTTTTGAGATCAAGGCTGATACTTTACGGATTCGATGTGAGCTGTTTCTTCTCCAAGACCTTCTTAATATTCGTCGAGGAGCATCCAACCCTCTCCTGGGAACTTTGACTATTGACTTGGTCCATAACATCAACGATTGCGAAACTTTGATCCGCAAGGCTAGCGCCGCTCGGTTGCTACGTAGTGTGGTTGAAGGGAACATTTTCTACGCCAAGTATAAAGCACTTCTGAAGCCCTCTCTGGCTACTGACGAGGCTCGCAAGTCTTGCACTGCTGATGCCCTCGCTGCACTTGATAATGCCCAGCAGATAATGAATTTGCACCCAGGAAGCACGGCCGGGCTGGCTGAGGATATAGAATGGGCCAGAAAATTGGTCACTGACGGAGTATTCTACCAGACAGTAACGAATGAGGAGATGAAGGCTATTGTCGCTGCAATGAGCTCGGAGTTCCGCGGAACTGGGTATGTTGTTCTCCCCGTCACACTTACGCTCTTTTAGAGATCATGTTTGCTCTTGCTCTGCCAAGGGGCTGGCTCCGATTCCAATCATTATATGGACTACTTTCTAATAAGGTCATAGTCACTGGTATCGATGCGTCAATGGACACCCTTTCACAATCGGCGAATGCGGTATGCCAATGGAGAGAGCTCGTTGCCCCGAGTGCGGTGAGGGAATTGGAGGAGTGCATCACCAGCCAGACACTGGCGTGGAACATGCAAGAGAGATCGAGAGGGAGTTTGGCAACATGAGGATTTGAGTGGCAGTATTCTTACAGAAATTGGCCCACTTATGCATGTCAATTGGAATCACTCGTGAGGCACGAAGCTCTTTTGATATCAAGAGTTGCCTAACATCATATCACTGGAATCCTAAATCTTAGATGAAAGATTCCAGTTCAATCTGTAGTTAGCTGCTCGGACAGTATATCATTAAAAATTAAACCTGCAGGTTTACAATTCTGTGTGTTGTGCCAATTGTTTGTACAGTACTTAGACAACAATTTGTGGTAACCTCACATTCACACCTTGTCTTTCTTTTTGCTGTGTAGCTAGGAAAGCTAGGAACATCATTTCTCCGTGGAGGTGGTGCGACCTCGGCGCTCGACATGTTGATAACTCGAGGACCGTAACTACTATGATCCAGGGACTCTGGAGAATATATAACACCATATCATTCCAATCCCCAAAGAGAGCACGCCTGGCACAGCCTTCTCCATGCGTTTTCGGGCATTAATTACATGAAGTGATCATTCCCTCCCCAAGTCCTGTGAGCGTGCGAGTATTCCCTCGAGGGAAAACCAACACACTATCACAACCCATGCTTTTTTTTATTCCGAGCTCCTAACCTTTGGTTCCCAGGACTGAAGTAAATATTAGAATAGCAGCATTTTCACATCCCTTTGCCTGCAAGTTGATTTGAGAAAGAACAGACGCAGGTCGTGTGTGTGTGAGATTGCAAACCCCAAGAGAGAAACCGACCATGCAAGAAAAAAACCGGTCTCCAGCCATTTTCCATTCATCCGGGTAACAAAAAGAACTGCCTGAGCACCACCAGCATACATAGAAAACGTCAGAAACTCAAAGGGATGCTGAGTGAAACGGAGGGCAAACACCCAAAGATACAACTCAAGTCGTGACAAACGTATGTAAGCATAAGATATGTAGGGAGCAAGGTAGTATCATATCAAAGAAGATTGAGTTGGTATCTCGTTATGAACGAAAATTTAGATTCGCTGGTAAAATAGTAAATAGGCGACCTTATTATCCCGGAATGCCAACCGGCTGCTGGGAGCCCTATTTCCTGAGGAGTCTCCTGATACGTTGTTGGCTGCGCTAGCACCGTTGGCTAGGGCGCTGACCGACTTCTTGCTCGCATGGCCCGAGCCCGAGCCATTAACCTGGTTCCATCCACCTTCGTTATCTTGCTCGTCGTCCTGATCGAAGTGGCGGAATATATTCGATTGCGAAATGCTATCGGACTTATGTTGCTCCAAAGCAGTAGCCAGAGCTTTGGGGTCCTCATCACTTCCCGCAAATGCAACATCTTCGCTTCGGACACGCCGAATCACAGTATCATCAATACGGATCCATTCGCGGCCATCCTGGCGGCGGATCTCCACTGTATAATGGCCGCCGCTGGCATTCTTTCCGTGATGATAGATGACACCAGTAAGTCGATATTTCGGCAGGCCTCCCCCTTGGGCAACTAACATGTTTCGACGGTGCGGAGGGAAGACCTCCTTGGGGATTTCGAGTTCTAGAGGATATCCAACTTTCTTCCAGATCTTTTGGGTGCCATTCGTGACGCTGTCGTATTGAAATCGTTTTAGATGGAGAATCAGAACTGGCGGCAGGCTTTCAATAAACACCTGCTTAGTGGCGTTGACTTTGGTGCCACGAGAGGAACTAAAATCACCATGCATAGTTTCCGGTCTGGTTAGGCCTTTCAATGCATCGACGATGTTATTAACTTGAGGGGAGCCAATATCAAGTTGAAGCGATTGGTATGGCTCAAGGGTGACGGAGTTCTTATTTCCAGGAACTCTAAATTCAGATCGTATCTTGCCGCCAAATATTCTCGTAATTGGAGATTCAGAAGCGATGTGCCCTGATGACCGGGTGACAGCTGGCTTCTGCTTATGACCTACTTCGAGCCAGCCTTCGGCCGTGGAATCATCCGTCATTGAGGTAACGTCGACGTCAGAAAGGCTAGTAGCCTCAGATAAAACGGAAGACGTTTTGACTGCGTGCAAACACTCTTCATGGAGCTCCTCAAATAAAAACCCAAGGAACTCTTGAGCATCTTGTTGATGGCCTCGCTGTAAGATGTTAAGACAATCCTTTAAACATGATAGTGGAATGGGTATATACTCACGCGCATATCTCTAAAGCGAGGAAGATGTCTAATGACTTGATAAACATACTCTGGAATGAATGATGACCCATATTGCTCCAATTCGTTCTGCTTCAAACGTTGCCTGAGCTGTTCTACAGAAGTAGCTGATTCGATGACTCTGAACTCTCTCATAAACATGATCCTTCATTGACACGATATTAGCATAACGCTGAGACTTTTCAGGAGTCGAAGTATTACTCACATGGCATCGAGAAGTGGAAGCTCGCTCTTGAAGCTGTGTGCAGCACGGCGACTAACTCGATCGAGGAAATCATAAAACGGAGCACAAAAGACGAGAACTTGGAGGACCTGCAAGAACTGTTACAACCCGGATCCAAGTGCAGGGTCGTTTGATGAAAGGTCATAACTTACCGAATTCATATAGCACATATTGCCTGTATTCACGAGGCCTCGAGGCTCGATAAAAACGACCTTATTGGTATAGAGCTCTATTTCCGAAGCCAAACTATTGATAACGTCAACAAGAGATTCAGTCTTGGAGGGTACCAAGCCGCCAATTCCTGAAGATGTCAAAGTATCATTGCGTTCACCCGATGGCTTTTTCGTTCGAACAAGATCGGCCCAAGACTTTGGTTGTGGTCGAGATGGTGGCACGATTTTCACGTCCAGGTGATCAGGTTTATTGTGAATAGGTTGCGGCGACTCAGTACTATGTGTGTTTCCAGCAGCACTGTCCGTACTCTGGTGACCTTGTTTCGAAGCGTTTGGCGTTGTTGGCAAGATGGGAACAACGGGAACAATAGGTAGGATAGGGACCACTGGCCGGGACGTACTCGCTTGAGAGGGCTGACGAGCATGGCCTGGAGTCTTCACATTGGCAGTGGACGAAGGAGTCGTTGGCTGTGTCGAAGCGGGTTCAGATGGCGGCTGAGATGCCACGGCAGTGGGAGTAACTGAACGCTCTGGCAATGAGGGTTCAGTTTCGAGACCGGGTTTCTGGGGTTCGCTGCCTTCATTGTCTACTTTGAAAGAAAGGGCCACAGATTGTGTCGTAATTTCCGCGATTCTATGTTTTCGTCGTCGCCGGGGTAGTTTCTCGGGAAATGGGGCCTCAGGGACGGACAACCACGGAAGCTAAAAGGGCATTGAGTTCAGTGAAATGCTAAAAGCGTTTACGAAAGCGGAGAACTAACCGGTGGCCTAAACGTTTCTCTAACGACATGCTGCATAGCTGAGCGCCCCTTGGCTGGAATTTCTGGGGAGATTGAGTTTGGTGTAAAAGCCGCCACGGAGCTTGCTGAAACTTCATCGATTTCTCTGGGCTTGGGTTCTTCTTGTCTGGCTGGAGCCGTATCCTCTTGTAAATCCGAAGTGGCGGATGTCGAAACTGCGGGAGGTGGTGTCGAAGAGAAAGATGATAGTTGTGGGGTTGAAGATGTGGTCGGCGTCTGCAGGGGGAAGGAGGGACCGGTCGCGGCGATGTGCTGGGAGCGAGGAAAGGATGAGACAATCAAGGGGCTGTACGGCTGGTAGGGTTGCGGAACTGGAGGGTGTGGCATCTGCTGATATGGATACCAATGCTGGGGATATTGATGCGGTGCATACGGAGACATGGGCGCGGCATGGGGATGAGGGTGGTGATAGCCCATATAGCCCTGCGAAGACCGCACATTAGGAGGCGCCGATCCATACGGCATATCATGCTGTCTGCGCTGAGGAGGTAACGGTGGCTGCCCGTGAGGCAGCGGGGGCAGATGATGGTTCATCGTGCCCCAACTTTCGGGAGGCGTAGTCGCTTCGACTGGTGCTGAGAGACGACCCTAGCAGCAAGCCATAAATGCGAAACGAAGTAACAGGAACACGGAAGCGCCGACAGGTCTTTTACAAGCCTAGCATCCCATTGCGGTGGAAGAGAAATTTGGGTGCCTGACAGGAGTTGGGTTGCCAGTGGTCGCAAGACTGAAGAGCGTAAGATAAGCGGAACAGGTTCCCTTTTTTTTTGCGGGCAGGCTTCGAGCTCACCTTGACAGACAAACAAAGCGCGGACCACTTCGAGCAGTATTACAACCAAAAATGAATCCAGCAAACAAAGGATAACAAAGCAAAGCAAGGCGCTGGCGACGGGCACGGGAGGACCAGCGAGACGTGAGGAGAGGTCGTTCAGGCTCGTTTCGCCGTCGATTTTTGTGTTTTGACGTTTTTGCGTGAAAACCGGCCTGGCTGACTAATCCGGTCACGGGGAGTGTATTTGGCGGGAAAAGAAACGGGGGTGGCGGCATGTATCATACCGGAGCTTACGGTATAGTACCATACGATATTCACACTGCTCCCGCCATATCGGGCTAGCTTGCTAGAAAATACTGCGTACGAAACCGTCAGTGTCACGGCATGTTCAGCTGCCCCCGTCGTCGCCCCTCATCGTCATCTTCGTCCAGCTGCTTTTGCGACTCCGTGAAGCCACTCTTGGGTACATACAACTGATCACCCCTTGGGGTATCCAAGGGACGATGCAGCTTTAGATCATTCTTAGATTTGTTGCAGCTTCGATCTCGCTTGCTTGGAGAGCACGGCTGATGGTTTCGTGAAAGCAGCTTGAAGTCCCAGCGTCTGGTCCTCTACCCCTGCTGGCGGAGCTTAATTCTCTGTCAAATACTGGATACGTCGAGCAATGTCGTCGGCGTCGGGCCCATCCTCCAACCCGTCAAAATCGGCGAATACGCAAAGCCAGCTTGGCCCTACGCCTGCAGCTCAGGCGTATACTGGAGGAGTTGAAAACGGCTCGCAACGTCGAGGTTATCTGAACACAGCATCCGTGAGGAACTTGTCCACTCCGAGAAACAACCAGTCCCGCAAGCAGCAGCACAAACGTCATCGCCGACCCCGCTTGGAAGACGAGGATGTGCTTGCAGAGTCCGTATGTACCTTTGTTTCCCTGTTCCAAGCTCGTGGTGTGCCCATGCTGACTTGCAAGCAGATTGCCGTCCATAACACGATGAGTCGCAAAGGCCAGACCTCGATCACCCATCTTATGAACTTTTCCCTTCCGCCTCGCCCACACCATCATCATACGCCACACAGACCTCCTCGCCGTAACTATGGATGGGGAGTTCGGTCAGGCGCAGTCGATAAAGCCAGGTTCGATTCCTTCACCACCACAGGCGCGGCGCATGTTGCTAACCACTAACAGATACGTTCATGCCAACTATCGGTTCATTGTCGATCCAACTAAGAATTACCACTCTCAAGCCACGAACGCGGATGTCCACCTCGATTGGGGCACAGTCTTGCAAGTTTTGGTTTCGTCTGAAACCCAAAAGGCCACCTGTCCGATCTGCCTTTCCACCCCGGCTGCTCCCCGAATGGCGAAGTGTGGCCACATATTCTGTCTCCCCTGTTTGATTCGATATATGCATTCCAGTGATGACTCGACCGCGACCCCTGAGAAGAGACCCAGGTGGAAAAAATGTCCAATATGCTGGGACGCCATATATATATCAGATACCCGCTGTGTTGCGTGGTATACAGGGCAGCAAGCAGATATGCTGATGGAAGGTGGCGACGTATTGCTTCGGCTGGTTTGGCGAATGCCAGGAAGTACACTGGCGCTTCCTCGCGACGGTGCTGTTATCGGACCGGAAGAAGATATTCCGTGGTATCACATAGCAGATGTTCCTGATTATGCTCGTATCATGAAAGGTGGCGAAGACTACATGCTTTCTCACTATGATGCTGAGATTGAGGAGCTCAGAAAGTTGGAGCATGAAGACAATTTACTCTTTGGGGAGGATTCGACGTGGACGGACAAAGCGATTGCCACAATTAAAGACGCGAAAGAGAAAGTGAAGGGAATTGGCAATCCGCCTGAATTATCGCGGGAATCAGTCGAACGGCGGCCGCCGAAAATCGTGTTGCCAGAACCCCTAGAGGAAGTTCCCGATATGTATCATTTCCAGCAGGCTATAAAGTCCGGGAGCAGTTCTTCAAGTCCGTCTAATACAGCGTCTAGTCCCAAACCTGACAGTTTGGGTGTCAATGGCACAGAGATGGTCGGAGAACAGGACATCTCCTCCGATATTCCACACCTAACAATTGACTCAAACGAGGCGAACCCTTTATCCAACGCTGTTGTCGACAGTCGAGGCAGCCATCCAACCGCCTCCGGTAAAGGAAAGCATTCCCATACTCCTCATCCCAGTGACCAGCCCTACTACTTCTACCAAGCCCTTCCTCATTTCTATCTCTCACCCTTGGACATCCGCATTTTGAAGGCAGAATTTGGTGATTTTTCACACTTTCCCTCTACGATACTACCCCGAGTAGAGCATATATCAACAGGTCATGTTGTGGACGATGACTTGCGGAAGCGTGCAAAATATCTTAATCACTTACCGTATGGTTGCGAGGTAAGCTTTTTGGAGTGCAACTGGACCGACCTTGTTAGCCCGGCAATTCTTGAGAAGTTTGCGCCGGAAATCAACCGCCGCCGGAAACGCAACCTTGAGAAAGCAGCCAGGGAAGAAAAGGAGCGCATTAGAGCTGAAAAGGAGGAGGACGACAAGCGATGGGCCGCAATCAGGCGGAAACGGCCAAGTATCGGTGCACCGTCCAACCAGCCGTTCTCAGAAAATGACTTCCAGCCTCTTGCAGCGCCGTCGAGCGCAGAGGCAACCACCTCTGACTTGGCCTTCCCGGCCGGGTCGTCCCCACCTGGGGCTTCGCGAGGGCAGGATCATCCATCATTTGGTGCGCTTACATCCCCCTCCAGCAGCCCGCCCACTCGCCGGACAGTCTGGGGTACGGCGGCCGTTGACTCTGGCTCGGAACCGTTGCCATATCGCAGCCAACACGAGGTGGATGATGGGTGGCTTCAGGGCTGGGAGAAAGAGCTCCTGCGGGCAGAGCAGGAAGAGATTCTTGCACCCACAGACAATGCAACTCCTTCGCCCGGGAATGGCAAAAGGAAGAAAAATAAGAAGATTACACTGATGTCCACTAACGCTAGGCGAGCAGCTTGAGCGATGTATATTTCGTTTGATGCTTTATTTTTGGCATGGGCGTGCAAATAATGTGTAGCTATCTGGGCGCAGATAGATTGCGAAACTGGAATGACATTCTAGCCTCCCATAGAGGATGACTCCTGGAGAGTTGTTGGATCCTCTCTGCCTCGCCGGGCACTGGGACTCTAGGGCTCCGGAGCCACCAAACGAGAGGCGCCATCTCCACCGAGTCCCATCGCAGCGGAGCGGCCGTAACGAACACGTTTCGTCTGGCGCTGTCCGCTCGTCACAATGTGTATTACAATGTATATATTACACGATATTCTTCAGCAACGCACGATTGTCCAATCGGGGTGCTGCTTTCGGGCCAGGACCCTGTAAAGTGCCGTACGCTGTAGATTGTCACAAAAGCCAATTTGTGTGTTTTGAGGTAACTTAAACGGGCAAAAGAACATGTTCACTTCCAGGCGGATGAGACCACTCGCCATGTTCGAGAAGTTTGCTCGGCGCCAGAAATAAAATTTTCCCCTTTTGATCTGCCATTCCTCGGGCTGGCTGGCCGCTCATTCTTTTTGATCCTGTCTTTAAGTAGCTCCTGTTTGCCCGGGATGACACTCACTCGCTCGCAAACTGGCAAGACGCCAAAGTAAGTAGCTATTTCCGTGTCTGTTGTGTGCTTTTTACTGTGGAACGCGACACCTCCCAGCTGGATGGAGGCATGAGGGGGCAGATTGTGCTCCTCTTCACCATTTCTTTGATGACACGCTGTGTTTCGAATTTGGCCAAATTGTGTCTGGGCTTCCAGTCGTCTTGAGAGCTCGAATTCTACCTGGCACACACCCCCCTTTTTTTTCGTTGTTTGTTGTTGTCGCTTCTCGCTTTGGTCGCATTATTTCAGTGCTGATATTCCCCAGGAAGATACAGCCTGAAGGCTTCGTCGAGACCCCGCATCGACGCATCACCCGGAGTCGCGCGTCCAAAAGCCCAGAGTACACCGAAGCAGAACTGTCTTCCAGCCAAATGCTCGAGTCCGGAAAGGCTAGAAAACGGCGCGATGCCGAGAAGGTGGTGCGCGAGGAGGCCGAGAAGGTGGAAGTTCCCAAATCCAATGGCGACGTAAGGACTTCTGCGACGAAAGCGGGCAAGGAAGAGGTCGAATACACGGATCACTTCGAGTTTGGCGGATCATGGGGCGTGTTGTCTATGATGATTGGCTTTCCGCTGCTGATGTACTATATGTGGATTGGTGCCGTGTATTACGACGGACATCTGCCTCTGCCAGTTGAAGGACAATCGATGGGCGACTTTGTGAAGCACTTGGGCCATCTCGTGTATGAAGGTGCTTTCCCGTCCGTTAAGGCGTGGGCTATCTACTGGACCTTTTTCGTCACCGAGGCCTTGTTCTACATGTTCCTCCCCGGCATCGTTGTCAAGGGGCGGCCCCTAGAGCACTTGGGGGGAAAGCAACTCACCTATCGTTGCTCTGGCGTCGCTTCGTTCTACACGACTATTGTTGTCGCTATTGGTCTTCACGTCACTGGACTTTTCAAGCTTTACACGATCATTGATGAGTTTGGTCCGTTGATGAGTGTCGCTATTCTCACTGGCTTCATCATCTCGTTCATTGCTTATTTCTCTGCTATCGCTCGTGGCGTACAGCACCGCATCACCGGATACCCGATCTACGATTTCTTCATGGGCGCAGAATTGAACCCAAGAATGTTTGGTATCCTGGACTTCAAGATGTTCTTCGAGGTGCGGCTTCCCTGGTATATCCTGCTCTTGGTCACCATGGGTGCTGCTGCAAGACAGTATGAGAGGTATGGATATGTTACTGGCGAAGTTGGCTTCTTGCTCCTGGCACACTTCTTGTATGCCAATGCTTGTTCCAAAGGTGAAGAGTGCATTATCCCAACATGGTAAGTAATCATCCTGGCATTCGTGCATGATATGAGAAAGCATTGAATCCCTAAACCCTGCTTATAGGGACATCTACTACGAGAAATGGGGTTTCATGCTCATTTTCTGGAACCTTGCCGGTGTTCCACTCAGCTACTGCCACTGCACCGTTTACCTTGCCAGCCATGATCCCGAAACGTACCGCTGGAATAAGTATGCCCTTGTTGCCATGTACATTGGATATCTGTTCGTCTACTGGATCTGGGACACGACAAACAGCCAGAAGAACCGTTTCCGCCAGCAACAGCGTGGAGATATGGTACTGAGGAAAACCTTCCCTCAACTTCCATGGCAGACGGTCAAGAACCCGCGAACAATTACCAGCAAGAAAGGCGATACTATTCTTGTTGATGGTTGGTGTAAGTATTCTGAGTCAGACTTGGAAGTAATTTCGCTCAAGCAGCTGATGATGTTTTAGACGGCTATGCGCGCAAAATCCACTACACGTGCGACCTGTATTTTGCACTCAACTGGGGCCTCATCACTGGGTTCAACAGCCCGTTCCCGTGGTTTTACCCGGTCTTCTTCGCGATCATGATTACCCATCGCGCGATGAGAGACATTCAACGATGCAGAGCCAAGTATGGAGATGCGTGGACACAATATGAGAAGGAAGTGCCATATCTTTTCATCCCGGTGAGTTTGCCCAATGTCCTGATGCTAGTGCGAGGCGCGGTTCGTGTGCTAATGGCTTTATCTGTGCAGTATGTTATTTAAGAGGTAAATTCGTTGCTCTTTTTTCGGGATTCAATGAGCTTAGTTATATTACCTGTCACATTATTTATCCTAGAGTATCGATTTTAATCAGAACTGTAGAACAGAGTGTCCATCAACTGTCCATTTGGGATTGTTCACTATATCGTACTTTGGGTTTATTCACATTAAAAATGGCCTGGTTCAGTCCCCCGTGATCGTAATGAGAATGCATTCAATCCCCTCCACCTTTTCGCAATGTCTGTGGGTTATGCGCGACTCGATGGCCATGTTGGTCCTCGAAGACAACCTGAAGGACAGTCAGAAGACGCTCTAATCGTTAAGGCTACAAAAGGTCCCTCACCGACCTTTGGCGGATTCTT
This sequence comes from Chrysosporium queenslandicum, assembly GCA_001430955.1. Classification (NCBI taxonomy): domain Eukaryota; kingdom Fungi; phylum Ascomycota; class Eurotiomycetes; order Onygenales; family Onygenaceae; genus Chrysosporium; species Chrysosporium queenslandicum. The sequence continues at coordinate 104,644 of LJPI01000313.1, read as the reverse complement.
AACATCTTCACCTTCGGCTTCTTCTTGACTTATCACAACCTTCTCAACCTATACCCCGTGGGCTCAGTTGTTAACGGTTCAACATGACGGGCTCTCATTAGAGGTGAACGCACTGTGCCCTTGCGAGTACCTCCTCGCATTCTGGTCTCAACCTCGTCGCCTTGGCGGATGGGCTCGCCGCTTTTGTCTTTTACTTGATCACTCATTTTCTGGATTGTTCGTGCGTATTACTCTTCTACTATCTGCATACTGGTACAGAGATCAAAGTATAGATTATATATTTTCTACGAAGTCTACTATTCAGGGTAGCTTCCAGGGCCCAAATCTCGCCCCCTTCAAGATGGAATTCCTGACAGTGGGAACTCCATGTATGTACATACAAAGCTGCCAACCTATCAAGCCTCAACTTGATACGCTTTTGCACCAGAAACAGGGAAGAGTCCATTTCTGGACCTTATTCCATACCGTCCTCTCACTGCTCAGAGCGACACCCTGCATACAGGATCCAATATGACGTCTGGGATGACATCAGATGGCTCATCCATCAGTGGAAACTCAAAAGACACCAATTTCCCCTTATATAGGCAGTAATGCTACATCTGCATGGAAGGGCACATATGCAGTCAATTGATCTCTTGATTCCACATTGGCCCTTGTCGTCTTTCAATCTGAACTAGTGCAATCCGTCAATCATGGCCCTCGCTCTCCAAAGCTTCACATTCCTCCAGCAATACGCCACATCATGGCTGCACGCAAAGCCCAAATCGTCTTCCATGGCGTTGAACCTCGGCGTGCTATCCTCTGCCAACATCAACGCTGCAGGTGGTGAGTATTTACCCGGCACCGGCTCAAACGAGGAGATGCTAATGCCCGCTTTCTCACCCAAGTCATCCATCCCGCTGAGACCCATCCGGATGTAAACCTCTACGGCATTGCTTCACGCGATGCTTCTAAAGCCCAATCTTACGCGAAGAAGTACGGGTTCAAGAAACATTACGGCTCTTACGAGGAGCTGCTCGAAGATCCGGACGTGCACATGGTATATGTCTCGCTGCCGAATAGCTTGCATTTTGAATGGGCCAGGAAGGCTCTGCTGGCTGGGAAACATGTCCTGTGCGAGAAACCGTTCACCTCAAATGCTAAAGAGGCAAAGGAGCTGGTGAAAGTAGCGAATGAAAAGAAGTTGATCTTGGAAGAAGCTGTATGTTCCAACTGGTCCCCGATGCATCACCCTTGGAAGCACGCTGACCTCGTATGAACAGTTCCATTGGCAATTCCATCCAGCAGCACACCTCTTCCGCTCCATCCTTGAATCTGGAGAATACGGCAGAATCATCAGCACAGACTCCTGGATGACCGCCAGCCCCGGCGTCCCAGAAAGCGATATTCGCTGGAAATTCGATCTTGGAGGTATGCATATACTCTCCCCCTTTCTCCCTGCAAAGCTTCCAGCTAACTCCAATTCTCCCAGGTGGCTCCCTCATGGACGAGACCTACACACTTTCCTTCACCCGCTACGCTATCAACACGCCCCACCCGCCTAAAACCGTCATATCCGCCATCTCCCGCCCCTCCAGGCACGACCCGCGTGTCGACGCAGCCATGCACGCCCACCTCCTCTTCACCTCCCCAAAAGACCCCAACCACACCATCCACAGCCGCATCTACACCGATCTAGCCCGGAGCTGGACCTTCGGCGGCCTCATCCCGCGCCTTTGGGAGCTTCCATCAATTGAAGTCGAAACCGACACCGCTACTATATTCTTCTACAACGCCATGATGCCGCATGTCTATCACTACATCTCCGTGACCGACAAGCGCACGGGAAAGACCAAGTATTTCAACCAGACGTGCGGTGGACCCGTGTGGGGTGACAAGTGGACGACCGGTGGGAAGGGTGGTAAGCCATACTGGAGTACCTATCGATGGCAGCTGGAGGCGTTCGTGGACAAGGTCAGGGGCAAAGAGCCGCCTTACTGGGTGACCAACGAGGACAGCATTGCGCAGATGGAAGGGATTGATGCAATTTACAGGGCCGCAGGGTTGCCCATCAGAGGGACTAGTGAGAAGAGTGGGTGAAGAGGAGCTCAGTCGTGGAGAAGGAAGAGGATCTCTCATCCGAAAAGTGTGTTTCGGTTACCAGTTTTTTTGTGCGAATATTTTCTAAAATATAGTAATACCTGAATCTATGTAAAAAGAATTTAGTATGGGCAACAAGAAGTTCTCAATGGGTCACTTGAATTTTGCATAGACCGTTCTTCTATTAACTCGAAGTCTAAAATGCAAACTCAGACACCACATCAGGTTGTTTTTTAGCATCATCTGAATGCAGGCGCTCTTCTTCTCATTAGGGCCCTTCTCTTTCGCGTCTGATCAACGTTGAGGCACGTTGATGGCCCAGTTGTACCATTCTTCTGTGGTATAAGAAGGAGCTCAATGCGGCTCCTCTTTCTAGTTTCTCGCTGGCATTTCCCCTTGGTATCTTGTTGATGGGCTGATCCGATGCTACCATCTCGTCCACTTTTTCGCCCGCTGACATCCGGGCTCCTCCACCTCGTCCGGCTCCCAGGCGAGAACCCTGTCTTTCATCTCATCTAGCTTCCGCTTAACAACCTGCTCCATTTTTTCTCGGTCATCTTTGCCGAGCAGCTCAATCCTCTCCTCCCAAGCGTCCTCGTCCTTGCTCTCACGCGACCCAAAAAATCGCTTGTCGAGTTCCCTCCAAAAAAAAGTGTCGAAAGCAAAGTTCTTTTTCGCCGCGTACACGACCCAAAAGTCACCGTCTTCCCAGCTTTGCTTCATTGGAGCGGAAAGACGCTGCGCTTCTTTCAAAGTGCCCTTTCCGACCGCTAAGTCTTCTCGTTCGCGCAACGCTTCGAAGAAGATTTGAAAACGTGATTGGTATGTCTCTATCCACGATTCGATCCCGTCTGGCCAGTATTCCGGCTGTTCGAGCAGAAGCCACCATGGCTGGGCGTGAGAGAATTCTACTGGCGCAGCATAGGTGAATTCCCAGTCCACAACCCCCACAATCTGCAGGTTTTCATCGACCAGGATGTTGGATGGTCGGAGGTCATCGCACCACAGCTTAAACGGGCCATTGTTTGTGGGCGGGGCAGTAAATCGACCTTCTGTGGTGAGCTGACGGAAGAGCGTCCTGGCAGTGTATTTTCGGCGGCAGTCCGTCTCGGAGTCAACAGCATCGTTTCTCTGGTGTATTAAATGATCAAGATGCAGATCTGCTAGTGCGCTGAAATAGGCAGATGCTGTCTCAAAGGTAGCGGTCGGTTTCGGCAGCTTTGAGCGAGGTAGGCTTCCCACACGAACAAGTTCGTTCATGTTGATAGACAGAGGCCTTCGAGTCACCTCCCACGTAAAGTCGTCAATCTGGCTCAGTGACCCTATTTTGGGGAGTGACAGCGTGGACATCTGAATCAAGATGTCCGCAACCTGTGCGTACAACATCTTGAGTTTGTCTTCATCAATACCCGGATCGAGAATAGGGCGGTCCTCGACCGCAAAACCGGGCGTGTTTAGTGCTTGGCTCATGTTCATTGCATGGTCAATGTATTCCATGATGATGAACGGACCAAGGCCAAGTGGACTTTCCTCCTTGCTACCCCAGTGGAGGATGAATGGAACAGGGATCGTCGTGTGATCTCGAATATACCTGATGACCGCAACCTCATTACGCACCTTCTCTTCGGGGAACATCGTTGCACCAGGCGTGGGGAACCGAATGATTGCAGAGCCGCCGTCCTCGAATGTCATCCGAAAAGAGACATTGAACGCCCCCGCCCTGGGGTCGCATAGCTCAATCGGCGTGCCTTGTCGATGCTTCAGGATAAATCTGCCTATTGCCATCATGGTGTCTTCCTTGAATAGGTTCGATATCCAGGTATCTGACACATTCTCGCTTTGCTCCCAGGCGAGATCGTCGAAGCACATGCGGACACGCATGGTTGGATTTGTTTAGCGTGTCAGACGACTCGAAGAGGATAGCCAACGGTCAATAAAGGTTTGGTAACTAGTACACTATGCTAGCTAGATTCTGCCTTCCTTCCATCAATGGCCCAGTCCAAATCACCTAGAGTTATTTCACCCAATTGTGGATTTGAAACGGGCGGCAGAGACGTACGAAGTAATTCATTGAGGAGAGTGATGCAGGGACAAACGAGGTTAAAGCCTTATGGTCCTTGTTGTGGGTGATGTGACAGTTCATATTGTGTGGACCTGCCCTTGCCTCAGGGATTGCAGGGCTCAAAGGAACCCTGAAGCGCCTAACTGACTCGCCGACAGCCCCCGTGACGCGGGGGTTGGGCGGAGAAGCTGGGGTTATGCATGGGGCTGAACGGGGAAGTCACGCGCACGGTCCAAGTCCGCCGCCAAGAGTCAGCTGACCGGGTGTGGGGCCGGGACGAGGGGCGGGGCGCGCTTTCCCTGGTTAGTTAGCGGGTGCCTTCCAGTTCTGTGGCCCAGAGCCAGAATTTGCTTCCCCTCAACTCTCTCTCTCTCTCTCTCTTCCGCTTCAACTTCACTCTCTCCCACTTCTCACTCTCATCTCGCTTCTCACCCTCTGTGATCTCTGGTCTCTAGTGTCGCCTCTATTCGTCTAAAGACCCACTCTTCTGTGGTAGGCTGCCTGTTTTCCCGTCCTCCTTTGGAGACATCGTGACCCGCAACAGCCTTCTCTCCACGATACGCGAGAAATCGATTGCAGTCCTGACATTCCAGTCCAATCATTCTCGGAAACCCTTCAGTGATAGGTCTCCGTGCTTGCGGGTTGGGATATCGCCAAGAATCCAACCCCCTCCAATGAGCAAGAAACGTTTCTTCCTAACGCGTGCTCGGAGAATGGTTTTGTTGGAATAACACCAATTGAAATTTCCTTCTGCTCGGAATCTTTGTTGTCTCTTTGCCAGGGCAAAAAGTTATAAATCATCTACATCCCGTTAGATTTGGCTTATCGTCATATCTCAGAAATTGAAGTGACATTCTGCATCTTCGCGATCGTGTTTGTGGGTAGATACTAGAAGCCTGCGGGTGTTCCACTATTATATATTTCTTGATCGCATCAAGCATTCCTTGGCTTCCGCGCTGTTGGATCTTGACACTGGTCCGCCCCGGCTTGCCAAGAACGATTTGACAACAAGAGCTGATCAGGGTGTGGAGCTTTGTTCGGTATGCCGACTCTAGCTGTGACCAACTTTAATGTCGTCTGTGCGACCCTGGGAGGCTTTATATCCCTCTTCGGCTTGGTGTCCTACCTATTCAAGGAAAGGTTCTATCTGTCGGAAGCACGTAAGTTGAATCCACGGCACTAGCCAGGAACAATACGCCTTGGCCTTAAATCTATACCAAGTGTATTTATTTGCAAGCTTCAAATTAACTGTTCCTAATTCTTCTGTAGTCATTTCCCTCCTGGCTGGCGTTACTTTCTCCCCCCATGCTGCCAACTTCATCAAACCCCTGGATTACGCCCAGGGTTCCCAAGAGGCCTTGGACGCCATAACCCTTTACTTTACCCGCCTGGTCCTTGGGGTGCAGCTTGTCCTTGCTGGAGTCCAACTTCCAAGCCGGTATCTGTTGCGAGAATGGCGGAGTCTCTCACTCTTGATCGGGCCTGGAATGACGGGAATGTGGCTCTGTACCAGCTTAATTGTCTGGGGCTTAGTACCCAATACATCCTATCTCCAGGCTCTTGCTGTTGCAGCATGTGTCACACCAACAGATCCTGTCCTATCCAACTCCATTGTGAAGGGCAAATTCGCAGATAAGAATATTCCACGGCCCTTGCAGCGCATTATTATCGCCGAGTCTGGTGCCAATGACGGTCTCGGCTATCCATTCCTGTTCATTGCCGTGTATCTCATTCAATATACAGGAAATGATGGCTTAGGTCAATCCGGCGGTGCTCGCAAGGCTATGGGGTTGTGGTTCGGTGAAATCTGGGGCTACACAATCATCCTAAGTGTTGTCTATGGCATCACAGTTGGCTGGCTGGCAAAGGAACTCCTTCACTGGGCTGAAGAGAAGAAGTATATTGATAGAGAGAGCTTCCTTGTTTTTGCAATTGCGTTGGCAGTGAGTTTGCTCTTGATTTGTCCTCCACTTGACCGCAGCATCTGACGCAATCACTCAGTTGTTCATTGTTGGGACATGTGGTATGATTGGAAGTGATGATGTCCTTGCATGCTTTATTGCTGGCAATGTTTTCACCATTGAGTAAGTCAGCCCTTTCCCTACCATTCCCCATTTCCCCTATGGGATTTATGCAGCATTACCAAACCAAACAATTGAACAGCGACTGGTTCCGCCTCGAAACTTTGGACGACTCTCTGCAGCCTACAATCGACATGTTGCTCAACTTATCGGTCTTCATGTGGTTTGGAGCAGTCTGCCCGTGGTCAAAATTCGTTTACAATGATGTCATTCCCATTTACCGTCTAGTGTTCCTGGGCATTCTTATCCTCCTGTTCCGACGCATTCCGATCGTACTCGCTATGCATAAACACATACCACAGATTGAAGAATTCCGACAGGCCGCCTTCGTAGGGTTCTTTGGCCCCATTGGTGTCAGTGCCGTGTTCTATCTGTATGTCAGTCTGGAATATTTGAAGCACAATGTCAAGGCCGATGGCGAAATTCGCGAAGATGCAAAACGTCTAGGAGACACGATGTATGTCGTGGTTTGGTTTATAACCATTTGCAGTATCGTAAGTGCTCCTGTTCTTTTCGTATCAAGTCTCTCTTATAGTCACTGGGCAGAGATGGCGGTCCGTAAGATGGCCTTCTAACTAACATATTAATAGGTTGTCCATGGCCTTTCCATTCCCCTTGGGAAACTAGGTTTCTATCTTCCTCGCACTCTCTCAAGTGCAATGAGCACGAGTACCGATCTCGAACCTGACCCGGTTCCTGTTCCATTCCGCGATACCATTTCCGCAGCCGCCTCCCGTCTTATTCCTTCCGCTTTTCGGAAGACAGCTCTCTCTAGAAGCCGTGGCGGCGCGTCTGCACGCAACCGCTCTGAGCCACCGAGGCCTACTGTTTTCCGCATTGGACGCACCGTAATCCCGAACAACAACGCTGGTGCTGCAAGTTTAGCTATAAACATAAGACCGGCGGGTTCCCCAGTGGGATCTCCGACTCCTCCAACTGCTCCACCAGAACCCGCTTGCTCACCACCGCTGTTGGGAATTTCATTACCAATGAGGAATCCGAGCGTTGGCACTGATGTTGGTAAGGGTGCGAAGGCAATGCAAGGTATAGGACGGAATAGCAGCGAAATTAGCTACGGGGCAGTGCACCAAATAGTCAGCGGTGCAGGGCCTAGTTGTTCAAGTGGCATTGGCGGGGATATTAAAAACGCTGAAAAGTGATGGGGTGAGTAGAGAGAGAAGTCAGTAGGGTTAATGATGTGAGTATCCAACTCTTATTTGATCTAACTGCACATAGGACTTCTGATATGTAGGGGTGATAGCAACGGTGCTGCTGATTGTTGGTAGATGAGATTAGAGGAGATTAGATTGGTCAGATTAGATAGATAATCGGGATAATCATTAAGGATGACATCTTTTCCATCATGAACGCCCGAGGAGCTTCTTTGATAGCAGCTACACGACAACTGCTGGCAAGTATATGTGCTATAATGCATTCCATAGGGCAGAAACCAGAGAGATCCTTGGAAACGGCAAAGTTGGTTTGGAGTGACCGAGCGAACCCATCAGAGGAGGTTCTGCGTGCGCATTCAACCCAAGTACAGTACATACAAGAATGAGCTGTCTGGTGGATTGTCTGTGTTAGACTGCCCAAACTCAGACACATGGTGGACAAGCCGGAGTGGAAAAAGGAAACGACTATCTGGGAAATAGCGTCAAACAAGGGGTATCGTACTGAGTGTCTTTTCTTTTTGTCTTGGGGTAATAGTTTGCACCTGGAAATGTTTTGATTGTCCCATCTGCACCCCAACCGGCAACTTTAAAAGCCAAAAGACAGAAGATAGGAAGCCAAACACCAAAATTTTCATAGTATGAACAGTGGGATATCATGACTTCATAAGCATGACCAAAAAAAAAAAAAAGGAATTGCCTGTCATCTTCTCAAGGAACCATTGAAGGAAATGGGGAATCGAACTCATGTTGCATCACCTTGGTCATCTTCCAGTCCGTCTGGACCTGTAACGTCTTGGCCTCCTTCGGCCCCAACAGCATCATCATTGATCGCTTGCAGGCCGGTCCTAGCTCCCCTGACCGCCAACCGATCCGCAGCTTCATTGCCCGGATCTTTGTTGTGCCCTTTCACCCATTCAAACAACGTCTTGACATTCAGCAACGTACGCTCCTCGATCTTGGCCAGGATGGACTGGATTAGATCCTTGTTTTCAACTGGCTTGTGGTCTGCTGTCATCCATTTGTTGCGCTGCCATCGGACGAACCATACGGTCACGCAGTCGATGGCGTACTTGCTGTCGGTATAGATGGTGACGTCGCGGTGACGAGGTGCGATGTCCAGTGCACGGGAGATGGCCGTTAGTTCGGCTCGTTGGTTGGTCTGGCGGTTGCCTTTGAGTGGTTCGGAGACGTTTCTGTGAAAGAGTGTATGGTTGATTAGCCCAAGTCTACCCCAGAAGTATTTGATGTGTTTCAGTAAATTATCAAAGGAAGATGGGTGCCCACCGTTCATCACCAGGGCCAAAATATACCCCAACTCCCGCCTTGGCTATCGTCCTTCCGTTACCCAGCGAGCTACCATCCGTGTATATCTTCAACATATTAGGCGGGCCTCCCTTCTTAGGTTGAAGCTTCGTCGCAGCCTTTTGTTCAGGGGTCTTGTACACCAAGCGTCCAGTTGATGGATCCAACAATACATTCGGGTCAAAACCGTCTTCCGCTCCCGGAGGTAATGGTCCAGTTCCCGCAGGATATACATTCCCTGATTCATCCTTCAACGGCTCCGACATCATTCCTGGAGGGCCACGAGGTTCTTTCTTCGCTGGTGGTTCCACGGTGCTTTCATTCCCTTGCTCTCGGCCTTGCCGTACAAACTCATCTGCTTCGGCCCAGGTAGAAAACTTGCGATACTTCGGTCCTCGAAACCCCTTTATTTGATCCTGCGCCACGGCCCAATCGGTATACACACCGGGTTGCCTGCCCCGTTGCACGCCGTAGAATTTGCTGTTCGTAGTCGCCGAGCTTTCTGATACCGGCGCCTGTGTGCCTGTCAAGAAAGCATTCGCTTCTGCAAGCGTAGGGAAAGATTGAACTGGTGACACCGATGTTAGCACCATTTGGAACTTCCCAGCGAGACAAGAGCCTGGGTTTAGAGAGCATGAATTCGAGACATACAGACAGCTCCTTTAAAACCCTTCACCTGAGCCATACAGTCATTCCAAACTTGGTATATCCCCGGCTTGAATCCATTCTTCACAGCATAGAATTTCGGTTCCGTACCTCGCTTCCGTTTGGCTCCTGCGGCCGGCTGGGTTGTGGTCGGCTGTGTTGGAGATTGGGGAGTGGGAGATTGGCGGGGACTCGCTGTATTTGGAGGCGAAATGGAAGTCATGATGGACAACGGATATCGGACATTGACTAAAGAGATGAAATGCGTTCGGAGAGAAGGGGTTGATGAGACGGTGGTATGGAGACAGGGCGGGAGGAGGAGGAGGCGCTTCCACAAGGGAAGATGGTGGGGTGTAAACCGCGACGTTGTGGCTGCAATGATGACGGGTTGGTAGTTTCGTCGCTAGGGTGCAAAGTGGTAATGGAAATTGCGATATATGCGTGGCCTTTGCTGTTTCGGGCGAGATCTTCCTCTGATCAACTGTTAAAGACGGAGAAAGCTTCAAAATGGAGCTGCACTTCGACTTTTTCGTGGAACAATTTGGCACTGAGGCTGGATTTGCGTTGAGCTCGGGGATTGACTGCCATTGATTCCTGAATCTGATATTCGTATTGGGTTCTCAAACAGTAACTTCTCCAGCTGGCTGATATCGTTAAACTCCCCTGCCACGAGAGGTAATGGTAATGCCTTTAATTATTTACATCAAGCCTCTAAATATAAACAATGGGAAAAGAATTATCTACACGGGAGTGCAAGTTCACATTTTGGCTTTGAGAAGCGTCCCGAGGACGTCCAATCCAGCTGGACCATTGTAGATGAGCTGTTCGACCGCACGGGCATTGATCTGTTTTCAATCAGTTAGTATCAGAGCAAATTCCCAAGTAGGGATACTTTGGGAGGCTCACATGCTGTACTCCCAAGTCTTCAACCTTCTCAACTCCTAGCAGTCGCATAGCGGTCGCGGTTTCGTCTTTGAGGACTGAAGTAGTTCATTATCAGCAAATATTTCATGGGAAGTATCTTTAGCTGATATACTCACTCTGTAACACCCTCTCTACGCCCTCAACTCCGCCAGCCCCAAGTCCGAAGAGTGCTGGCCGCCCTATCCCAACTGCCTTTGCACCTAGGCACAGCGCTTTCACAACGTCTGTGCCTCGCTTGATGCCACCATCAACCCATACTTCCACCTTATCAAAGACCTCGGGGCAAAACTTTCGAATCTCGAGCAGGGTATGCACTGCTGGCGGGGCCGTGTCCATAGCCCTGCCGCCATGGTTCGAGAGAATGATGGCTTTGACTTGAGGAGTGTGCAGGGACGCAACATATGCGTCCTCGTGGGTCTGGAGACCCTTGAGCACGATTGGAAGATCGGTATGTTGTGCCAGCCACGGCAACGTGGTCTTCCACGTTAGCGATGCGTCTGTGCCACCAAAGAGCTGCTGGCCAATGCCGCCGCCACCGGCAATTGGTGTTCCACCAGAGGCTTTGACCATCTCTGTTGTGTCAAGGGTGACGGGTACGTCCTTTGTCCGTTCATCATCCTCTCTTTTACCGGGAACGGGCGCGTCAAGCGTCAGACAGACAAATTTGATGGCTTTAAGCTTTTTGATGCGCGCAAGCATTGCTTCGCTCTTACTTTTATCTGTTTGGACATATAGCTGCCACCCAAAAACCTGGTCTGGGGTTGCATTTTTGACTATTTGTTCCGGGGTCATGGAAGCGTTGTTGGAGATCAGCTGCATGGTTCCGAACTTTGAGCATGCTTCAGCAATACCTGCCTCACCCGCCAGATGTGCAAGTCGTGCCATTGCAGTGGGAGACACATAAACTGGAGAATTGACCTTGTATCCTAGAAGGTTTGTGGAGAGATCGCATTTTCTGCAGTCGATGAAGACTCTGGGACGGAGCAAGATTGACCGGTAAACGGTATTGTTCAAGTGTTTAGAGATAAGATCGTCGGCGGCGGAATAATAGTACCCCCAAGCCTTCTTGCTAATCTGCTTCGTGGCCACCTCTTCGATATCATCCAGGTTAAGAAGAGATGACATCGGCGGCGGGCCCTCGCGTTTCACCGTCGGCTTTGTAGCCTTCTCCGGCGCCAATTGGTAAAGCGTCGTCGGGTCAACAGTCCCGAGACATGCTTCCGGCTGCAAGTTCTCCTCCAATGTGCCGCTGGGGTGGATCGGGTCGTACTCTTCTGTGGCATCTTTCCCAGCCAGCTTGAGGATTATGCCTGCACCGCCAGGGTGGTCGGGAAGGAAATCGGTCACCTAGGGCGAAGACCTTAGCATGCGGTCGGCGTATGAAAAAAGCAACAGTCAATGATTACTACACACAGATCAACTCACATCATAGACCTTTCCATAGAGCACCACCCAGCAGCTGTCGGTCGTGTTGTGCTTGGCGACTGGTTGTGAGGTCCTGTTAGACGCCGCACTTGATATCGGCAATGGGGGATTGCTTGGTTGGCCCAATGACAGAGGATTTCAATGCGCACCTTCTGCTGCATCCAAGATCTTCTTCTGTGCCATTTCTTTTTTCTTGGTGGAGATTGAGTTGGGCAAACTGCTCGATCGGCGTTTGACTATCGGCTTATTCTGCAGGAGATGGCGCCTCGAACGTGGGTAGGAAAGGGTCAGTGCAGCACTAGGAGGCGGGTGGCTGCTCGCTCAATTGCCGTGATGGAATATAACCTGGTCAGAATCCCTACGTTGACAAGGTATGCCTGCAAGTTATAAGAGAGAGAGAGGGAGGGAGAACATAAAAACGTCCAACGTTCTGAGCGTCAGCCGGTGAAGATGCCACTGCGGGGAATCCTGGAGAATGGCCGAATCGCGTCTGGCTGAGTGAGCTACTGGTTACTAGCTCTTCGGCGCTTCAAGCTCGCAAGTCGGCCGACACCCGCCTCACCGCCGGGCGCATTTCGGTGAAGCGCTGAACTCTAACTAACTACTAGTTAAATGATGCAGAGGTGGACAAGAGCCCGAGAGTGGGCAATCTTGGGCGACGGATTGCAATCCAGGGCTTGTTTACTGGTGAATGCGGGCCCACAGCTGCTGAAGTCAATTGAAGTGCACGTTTATACCCCAGAATTTGAGATACCCAGGTATGAACTGTCAGGCACAATTCCACTTCTGGCCTTCGACGTTGAGTATCTGTTGCTCGACTTTTTCGATTCTCAATTCTTCTCCAGAGGCAGTTGCAGGCAGACATCCCAGAAACCTATTCGCATGTCTAGAGGACTCGACTCCAGATCCGTTTACTTGTCCGCTGCGAAACGATGAAAACAGAAGCGACCTAGGGCGCGCTCGGTCATAGATGACTGGGCTATGGCATTACCAAGAAGGATATCGAGACTGTGCATGGTGCTGTTAATCCAATTACGCACCAAAGGCCGTGGACTCCAGACACTTAAAGAACTCGACTATGCTTAGGAAAAGGTATTGTCGTGCAGAGAATGGGAGAGATATTGCGTGCTCTCTCTACTCTTTACTAGAAGGTAGGATTGCCCAAGTGACTGATGCCATTGCCTGAGAAGACCGCGAGGATGTCGGCGGACGTCGCCACTTGTCTGGAGAGGTCCCTTTTCGTTGAACTTATGGTCAGATTAATTGGAGCATACCCAGACCCTAAAGTTCGCCTATGTTCATACTTTGATATCCAGGTCATCAACTAGCACCCCAGTTCAGCCATGGTGGCAGCTAGGGACTTGACGTTGTCGGACAAAGTCATGATTCGAAGGAGACGGTGGGCTGGAAATGTTAGATTGATAGACTGGGTGGAATTTAGAAAAGCTATTGGGAACGATTGACGAAATCGATCATGTTGCCAAAAATCTCGCCTTGTTTTCGTCCTGAGTCCCTGGCTTTTGAAATTTGGTCATTCCCAGCACTGTGTCAACCGCAGGTTGGACAGGGTGGTAGATAAACTAACAAGGCACAGTTATGATATAAAGTCAGCAGTGAGTGAAGAGTGATTGCGAAACAGTCAATGAACAGAAACCGCCGTCATATCTCAGTCGGGAGCTTTGGGTACCCACAATAGTATGGATTTTACCTGTGAACACAACGGGCAACTCAATCGGCCAGTGAGCCTCGACTGGGTTGATTAGCCGGCGAGGAATGACTTTGTCCACGGTGTATTTCACCCGTCCTTGTGATGGCATTTGAAGAGCGTTCCTTGTGGCTAATAACGGAACGTGACTTGTCCCATTGGCATCGGCAAAGGCACTGTTTTGATTCTTGATCGCCTCTCATGATCAGCGACAAGAAAGCAGATGCCACGAGCTACTCCGTAGGACAAAAGGAATAGATGTTATGTCGAAACCAAGCTTCAGCAGCGACGCAGGTGTCCGTAGTAATGTGACACTGAAAGATCGCACGACAATAAATAAGCCTCCGGGCTCAGCTGTTGGTTGGCATTTCAAGAAAATGATGTCAAAGGCGATCCGAGCGCCAGTGATTGATCGGCTCAGCTGATGATGGCTGATTCACTTTTCTAGTCTCTCCCAGAACTCCGCCTCCGCCTTCTAACTTTCACCTTTCATCTCCATTCTGTGAGATAAAAGTGAAGATTCTGGATACTATGGATGATTGATCTGTCCTACTGAGGGGGAGAAGAAGTAAAACGAAGCAAATAGCGAGCTTGAGCACCACCCCTGCACCCTTGGACGTTAATTTTAAACTTCACCTCTGTCGCCGGGCGATCATGTTTGAGGTGAGTAGCAGAGACTGCGACGCTAATCCACCCCCAATCCCCTTGACCGCCTCGTCGTATTCCCAGTCTATATACCCGCTGTATTACCCACCCACTCTCAGCATCGATCATATCATCTCTCCCACATACCCACACACATACACATGTATCCATGGGCTGACCAGGGACATCGCCATCAATCCAGCGTCGTGCCGGCGAACGATACCGCCTCCGCCTCCACCGCGCCCGCTCCGTCGTGCTCACCGAGCAAGAAATCATCGAAGTCCGTGCCGCCCAACGCACCTTCGAAGGCGCATACATCCGCACGTCCCTCTCCCAGTTCTCGTTTGCGCTGGTCGTGCTGAAGATCTTCACTGCCGAGTTCTACAGCATCGGCGCGCTGTTTGCCGTTTATGGAGCGGCGGTGATGGTGGTCGGCTTGTTCCGCCGGCAGCAAGGGAACAAGTCGTTTTTCTCCGAGGTCGATGAGGACGGGGTGAACAGGAAGAAGTTCCGGACAAGTGGGAATGTGGTGGTGGTTTTGACGGCGTTGAGTGTTGCGGCGTATGCGTGCTTGATGGCGTTGACGTTGACACTCAGGATTTGAGAGATCCGGGAGCTTCGTAATTTATATTGGCCCAGACTTCCCGGTCGGGCCATTTCAGGTGTCTATTCTCCAACATTTTATATGACGGCAATGGTGTTGAAGCTCCTGGGGAGCATTATGAAATCACGATATTTTGTTTCTAATTTAGAGCTTCGGTTGTCAAAATGATACGATTTAGCAAGAGTCGGATTGCCATGCTTACTCTCTACTGAGTCTGGGAGTACAGCTTCACGGAACCTACCCCTGTATATCTGCTTTCCATCGACTTCGGGGATTTGGGAGCAGGCAGAACACTGTCCATTATTTGCTTCAGAGCTATACAGAGTATGGGGTCATGCGAGGAATTGGCAGGGTGGCATGGCAGGGAACAGCCTAATGAGTTACATAATCTTTGTTGGGACACCCTAGCCATATCCGGCTTAGCGTGTACCCTGTAGCCCTACAGCCTTGGCGTCTTGGCGCGTGGTGTTTCCGCGGGCACGGAGATAGTCGGTCCAGCCGCGTCGAGGTGCGTGTGCGTAGGCGGGCCCCCCCAGCGACCCAGCGACCCAGCGAGAGGCAGCCCAACCAACCCCAACTGCCCACCCAAGCATCCCCCCCCCCACGAGCAGCCTGCCCACCGATGTCACCACAGCTGCACTCCGTCTCGCCCGGACAGTTGTTGTCCTCTACCAACTTCGCCAACCCTACTGCGAGAATGCAGAATCACGTCTGCGAAAGCGTCCATCACAATACCATCACCGATAGCGATACCAGCATCACTCCTCCTCATTCTGATCACGACGACTGCGATAGCTTGATGCCTCCGCCAAAAACTGTGGTCGGAAGAGCTCTTGGCAATGAGTGCCCTCACGCCGCCTCGACCCACGCTGGGGTCGGGAACGTCTTGACGGACACTCCGATATCTACCGCGCCTCCATCCCCCCAGATGTGAGTTTGCCGCCTCTCTCTCTTTCTCTTTCTTCTGATGTTTGTTTCGGCATGTCTTTTGTGATCCTGCTAAATTAGTTTCCCTTGGCTCTGGGGGATTTGCGGATGCTTATTTTGCAGGGTTGCTGCTACGCGCCTTGTGGGCCTCCTACCCGCTATTTCTTTCGAAATTCATCTCATTTCCGGCGCTCTGACTGACATGGGACAGTAATCCGAAATCATATACTTCTGGCGCCTCAACTCCTGGAAAAACCCGCGCTACGACCCTCGATATTCCTGGCCTGACCAAATCCAAGGTTTCGCCCGACGGTCGTATTGCTCAGCGCGATGTCGGCTCAAAGCTCGTCATTGTCATGGTCGGCCTGCCTGCCAGAGGCAAGAGCTACATCACCAAGAAGCTGTCCCGCTATTTGAACTGGCTCCAGCATGATACAAAAATCTTCAACGTCGGAGAGCGCCGGCGCGTCGCTGCTGGCGGTGGAGCGCCCGATGAACCGAAAGAGCCCTTGAAAGCACCGGAGATACGCGAGCCCAACGAGCAACACGAAAACGGTAATACGTCAGACTCCAAGTCTGAAGGAAGCTCTGGAAAGGAGTTTGAAAAGGATCCTGCCGCTGTTGAAGAGTTGAGAGATTCCGTCCGCGAAATGGTGATCGACACCAACCCCCCAAAGAACGACGAGGTTCATAAACAAGTCGAAGCTACCCTTGCTATCCCGGCTGCCAAAATCCTGCTCAATGGCCACCCGGTCGAGGATCCACGCAATGGGCTGCAAGCTGCCAGTCCGCTTACGGACGTCGGTACACCTGCTGAATCAACAACGGCTTCTACGAGTCCAGAGCGTTTGCACGCGAATGGTGAGTCCAAGGAACTGGCTGTTGATGGTGAGGGACACGAGACCATGGACCAGTCCGCTGGCTTCTTTGACCCCAAGAATGAACGCGCTTTGCAGCTCAGAGAGCGAGTAGCTCTGGAGACATTGGATGAACTTCTGGACTATATTCTCGAGCAAGGCGGAAGCGTTGGTATTCTTGATGCCACCAACAGCACCATCAAGCGCCGCAAGGCTATCATGCAGCATATCCGTGCTAGGGCTGGCCCGGCTCTGAACGTTCTGTTCGTGGAGAGCCAGTGTTTGGACCGGAACTTGCTGGAATCAAACATGCTCCTGAAGCTTTCTGGTCCAGACTACAAGACTATGGACCCTGCGATTGCCCTGGCAGATTTCAAGAAACGCGTGAAGCTGTACGAAAAGTCCTACATCCCTCTTGGCGAGTACGAGGAGGCGAACAATCTTCCGTATGTCAAAACAATCGATGTCTGCCGAAAAGTTGTGTCTTTCGAAGTCAACGGCTTCCTTTCTTCCCAGGTCGTGTACTACCTTCTCAACTTCAATCTCTCCCCGCGCCAGATCTGGATTTCTAGACACGGCGAGAGTTTGGACGACATCGCTGGTAAAATCGGAGGAGATTCGCCGCTTAGCGACAATGGAGTCCGCTATGCCCAAGCTCTCGCGAATTTCATCAGCTTCAGACGTTCCATGTGGGAGCTGGCCCGGAAGAACAAGGCGAAATCGAGCCATTTCCCGCCTCGCCCCGGAGACAGCACTCCTCCAAACCCCCAGCGCACTCCCAGTGACGCCCAGACCGATCTCAACTTCTGCGTCTGGACCTCTATGATGCAGCGTTCCATCCAAACTGCGCAGTTTTTCAACGAGGAGAGATACGACGTAAAGGAGATGCGCATGTTGGACGAACTCAACGCCGGCACAATGGAAGGCATGACATATCAGCAGATCCGCGAGAAGTACCCTGATGACTACGCGGCGCGTCGTCGACAAAAACTGCACTACCGGTACCCAGGAGTTGGTGGAGAAGGGTATCTCGATGTCATCAACCGCCTGCGCGCTGTGATCATCGAAGTCGAGCGGATGACTGATCATGTCTTGCTTGTCGGACATCGGTCTGTTGCACGGGTGTTGTTGGCTTACTTCCTCGGATTGAAGCGGGAGATTCTTACTGACCTGGATGTTCCCCTTGGAACAATTTATGCTCTTGAACCCGTACGTACCTTTCCTTTTCCTGATGCTCCCACCGGGAATTTGAGCCGTTCATGATGCAAGTTGCTAACTGTCTGTAGAAACCGTATGGCGTTGAATTCAAGGCGTTCAGATATAACCCAAAAACAGAATGGTTCGATGAGCTCCCCAATTACGAGCTGAAGCATGAGACTTACTACTAAATCTCCATTTTCCCGCGATAATCCCCACAGCTCCTCTGTTCTTGTTGTGCTCTCTTGATATGATTCCAGAGTTCTTCCCCTCTCACTTGACTTCACTAATTCTCACCTCCAAGTTTATCACCTTTTAGCTAGAGCGTGGAGTTGGGTTGCTTGTTTCTTCTCGCTGTAATATTTACCGTCATCAACTACACACCTCAACCTCTGTCTCTTTTGTTCCCTTTTCACGTTGTATACAGGTTTATCAACCCTCTCAACTTTGCCCCTTAATGCTTTCAAGACACCGCGTTTCCCCCCCCTCTATTCGTTTTTCTGTACCCCTTACCCGCGTCCCCTATCAAATTCTGTATTTCAAAACATGCATCGCTCCTGGCGTTCGGTATTAATGACCCTTTGCAGTCCGGTATGGAATAGCGCCGAGCCTTGCTGCTTTCTGGGAGGGTGAGGGAATGTTTGGTCGGTATGTTACTGTGCTTTTTCGAAGGGAGTTTGATTTGGACCGGAGGGCTGGGATTCTGGCTTGCATGATTGAGACGATCGGCTTGTTTGATTGTTACTTTTTCTTCTTTTTTTTTTCCTTTGCCAGCAGGCCGTAAAGTAATTGTTAATAATGGGGAGAATTTTGTGGGACGTATTGATTATTCTGGTTTTCTGTTATGTGATAATAGTATTTGCGTCTGAGAAATTGGCAGTTATTGCTTCTTTTCTCGATAGATCTAGGTATGCCATTACATGAATTTTTAAATATGGTATTCTGCTTCTGACAAATTATCTTACATTTCCTGAATAGATAGGAAGAAGTTGACCCGTCATATTTCCCGTAACAGCCTGCATACGAATATTGGAAAACGTACATACTGTACAAGCCAAGTTTATCCTTCTTGTGATTAATTTTAGGATCAAGAGTCTCCAGCCTGTTTGGCAAACTGGAAGAGTGCTTCTTCCGTGGCATCACCAATGATACTCGTATTCGCGGCGAATCCGGAAGCGTGTGATGGAGGAGATTGCGGATTGTCCGGTGCTTTCCAGACTGTCGCGTACTGTTTTGGTTTGGTTGGTTAGCCCTCCTTGTCCAACTTGACGAGAAAACATAGGTAGAGAATAAATGAGAATTATGTTTCCGATAGACAACGTGAGCATGGGCTAGCGCATCATTGGCCAGCAGAAGGTTGCGTTATGGGCAATTTGTGTTGCGTGACACAGGGATTATTGGTAGAGATGTGAAGAGGTTCCCAAAGCAAATCGGTTCGGTGTAACGTATCATACGTATTTGCATAGAGCGCTCTTGGGATGTATATACTAATTGATAGGAAAGGCTCTGAAGGGAAACTCACCTTGAACCAGAAGTTCAAAACCAAGGCTACTGCCAGCCCGAGACAGACAATCAAGGGCCCTGCAATGTTGTTCAAATCGCTGTTACTTCTCTGGCGGATCATTTTGGACCGCCAGATATACATCCACCAGCCCCAACCGCTAGCGAAGATGGCAAAACACGTATATACGATGGCTAATGCACGCGCAATAGGATTCGTCTTGCCGGCAGCGTTATACAACGCAAGTGATAGTGCTGCGAGAAGGATCGCAATGTGCTGCCACTTGATAAAGGTTCGTTGGTTCGCGAGCCAGACTTTGACCTCGACTCGGACAGGCCCGGCGTCCTTGATCCAGGTCTCTGGTGGGTAAACACCTGGAGGCAGAGGTGTTGTGAGTTGTCGACGGGCGCGGGCGTAACGGGAGAGTCTTGAGCGGAGACCACCAGTTACTGAAGTGGGTTGACGTTGCACCTGCTGGGGCTGCTCTTGCTGTTCTTCCTGCCGTGGTTCTTCCTCTTCCTCATCCTCTTCTGGCACGTCACTCGGAACAGGTCGCGGCTCCACTCTTTGGAGAGAGAGCGGTCTTGTACGCTCAGAGGATTCTTCGGATATGAACCTACTTACTGGAGATCCCACGATGGGCTGGACGATTGGGGTCTTATTACCCAAGAAACTGCCAACGGCTATTTGGTCCTCGGCCAACTTCGCGAGCTTTTCTTGTTCTTCTTGAAACGCGGCCTCAGGATCCCGGCGAATATCAGTATCCAACTCACTGAGCCAGAACGGGAAGCTATTGACTTGGTCTTCAAAGAGCTGAGCTATACCATGTACGAATTTGGAGAATCGGGGTGCCTCCTTCACAAGGTGAGAAGACATCAAGTCGGCAAGCCATTCTTTGCTGGCTCTGCGCTGATCGTTGCCTCTCACTTTGATTTCCAAGAGTGCATGGGGAAAGCGCGAGATCTCTCCTTCCTTGACAGCTGAAAATGGGAATTCCATCTCATTGTCGTCGATGTCGTGTCGATGCCAGTCATCTGGGTTACGGCAGGGCTGCTCTGGATTCAGGGCATCTTCCCGTATTAAGGCCAAGTCTGTGTCTAGAGATATCCTCACACGGTCATCACCTGGGATTTGGAATGCTGTTCGAGTGTAATTTGCTCGAACCATCGGCTGCAGCTGATTCTCCCGGATGA
The DNA here is from genome assembly GCA_001430955.1 of Chrysosporium queenslandicum. NCBI lineage: Eukaryota > Fungi > Ascomycota > Eurotiomycetes > Onygenales > Onygenaceae > Chrysosporium > Chrysosporium queenslandicum. The sequence goes on along the minus strand of LJPI01000313.1, from coordinate 84,325 downwards.
AGCTCTGGATTTCTTCAATGTCACTTTTCAGGGTATCTATGCGACCCTGGTTGACACTCTCCTGTCGTTGCATCCGATGAATGATTTTCTCCATTTTATAATTACCATCAAGGAAAGATTGGATGTGCTTCTGTTTTAGGCTGATCCGGACTTCGCGGCTACTTCCACCTTCACCCATGACCTTTTTTTCAAGGAATATTTCCGGTTTGTCTTTTAACTTACCGGTCCATCGAAGTCGCAAGGAGCCGGCACCAGTTGATCTCTGGATCTTCTGAGTATAGAGGTCGAATTTGGGATTATCAAAATAGAGGGAGGTGATGGTTGGGTCGCTGTGTCCAAGGCCCAACTCCTTGGAGACATTTGGGGTATATAGCAGGACCGGCAAGCGACGAAGTATATAGGTCTTCACCTCCATGATATTATCGACATGAACCCAGAACTTGTGGGAGGTATAGACATCATGGCCAAGCTGTGCATCGACGCTGGGAATCTCTCGGGCTGCACTGGGACCGGCATCTAGTATTTGGCGAACAAACGAGTACATGGCAGAGAGTCGGTACAAGAGGGGAGAATAATCCTCTGAGTTGAAAGGCAACTGAGAGAGCCGCACTTGAAGCAACGGTCTGACTCGGTACCTGGCACCTCTCTTCCGATCATGTTTCTTCGCAGCTTTCAAAAAGCCGGTGAAGTTTATGCGGCTAAACTTTTCAAGTTCACTCAGCTCCTTTGTAATCCCGTCCAGTTTATCCAGGGCCTCGCGAGCAATGGCTTTCCTCTCATCATCTTCAATATGGCTAACGTCGGTATCCAGGGTCAGCGGTTCTAATTTTGTCTCGCATTCAGATGTCCGGTCGCGAAGCTGCTTGTACGTCTCAACCTGGAACGCATTCACTTTATCCAGTTGGATGTTCACCAATTCCTGAACGAAGTTCTCCTCGTCATCTTCTGTCCACTGAGTGCTATCCTTGTCGGCCTTGGCCTCATGTTCCCGAAGTAGCCTCTTCAGTTTGTGGTAGTCGATATAATGATCTTTCCATGGCGCATATATCGAGCTCTTGAGGGTCTTTCCGAAACGCATGGTGATGGGAGACTGTTGGCAATGCTAGATGGGATCGGGAAATGCCTGGGTCGAGGTCCAATTGCGGAGAGTTTAAACGACTTGGGCCGTCGAGGGAGATCTGTTATGGCTAGGGATGAATAGTAGCCGCGGGTGTGTCCTGGTTCGTGCCTGTACATCAGATCTTGAACCGGGAGAGCAATTGAAGCAGCATTGAGCCCCTAGAAGGATGCTCGCAGTCAGTAGCAATGCATCGCAGACGTCCGGCTGCAGAGACATCGCGCTTGTCTTGTCTCACACTCGCTTTCGTCGCCGAAGAAACTTGTGTACATGCTTCGGACCAATCACAGCGCCGCATGATTTCACGTTGTCCATGGATCTTCTGGCGCCTTCCCTGTTCTGGATTAGCGTATTTAGCTCGAGCTCCGATGGCATGACGTCATTTTCGATGCAGGATATCATGACTAAGCGGTCTTGGCAATTTTGTCTGTTTGCTCCCGCTAGCCCAATTGGGACAGCATCAGACTCTCCGATCATCCAACTCGATTCTCCTCAGCTCATCCTCTCCGCCAGGCTTCAAAAGGGCCGGCATGCTTGGTGGATTAGGCTCTGTATTAGCGCTTGGGGCGTGATGGCTGTCGCACCCAAACTGTACCCGCGAGCGACCGTGAAACGCATTGTCAAAGCCCATACGCGGAAGAACCTGAGTAAGAGTGCTGATATCCTGGTAAGATCCGCACAATGTTTCCTAGAAGAAAGCCAGTGTGCTAATTGGCTTGCAGATATTTTTGAACTACATGCTCTTTATGCAGGAGTAAGTCTCGCCGTACCCATCTGACACCCGCATCGACCGCGATTCTTCATGAGTGGACGACATTGACCACCGTGGCCCCATCATCAGATTAATGAAAGAGGCCTCCATCACGTCGAAGAAGAGTAGGGAGACCAACATATCTGCAAAGAGCATTCGAAAAGTCACCGAGGTGTGTTGAAGGATACTCCTTGCCTGGGTTTGCATGAGATGTCCATCTGCTGAACTTCGAGTTCTTAAGGGAACCTTGCGGAAATTCAAGGGATGAGAGGATGAGTTCGATAGAAAGCAAGCCTCAAAACGTGAATTGACAGGAGGAATCTCTCTACGGTGTTGGCATCCTGGCTTCGGAATGTTTCAAGGAATGGTTATGAATCTCTGTGATACCCCGGGGTGGCATGAAAGGGCATTAACAATGTGGGTTGCTGTGATTGTCTGCATACAATATCCGTTGACCTGTTGGAGTAAACAAAGCATCAATCTTGGTGGGTTGGAGTTCATGTTTTGGCACAAAACTATACACACAAAATGAAGTAGTTGGGCAGATAGTAAATGTAAGCTTGTGGAATGCCTTTAGTGATCCAGTAGAGAGACAATCAATCGCAGACAATGTAGTGAGAGCCAAACAAGGCTGAGTGGTTGAGACGTTTGGGGAACTTGCCGCGCTGGCTCTCAGTCGTGCGTCTGCAGCAGGTTTCAACTCCACAAAACCTCAAAATCAACAACAACATCAACAACCGTTCGCGCTCCAGCAGCCTACCCTTCACCCACTCTGAACAACCCTTAACGCTTTACGAATTTCTTCTTCTTTCACTCCTAATCCTCTAGCAGCTATTCTAATTTGCATCTCTTGCATCTTTTTTCACTTTTCGCAGTCGTTCCTCAAAGAGTCTCTGCCTCTGATCCCACATCACACGACACACCCGCGTCGAGACACGAGCCATTCAACATGTCGGCAACCGCTGTTAGCAACCCTCCACAAGCTGACTCTAAGAGCTCAAAAAAGAAGCGTGGCAAGGCTGATGCCACTGCTGCTGCTACCGCCGCCGTTGCTCCCTCTACCCCTCCACCCCAGGAACAAGCTCCCTCTCCCGCAGCTACTGCTAACGGTGCCTCTCACGAGTTCCCATTCCTGAAAGAACTTCAAAAGTACAAACCTATCTGCTCCTATCTACAAGTTGCCTGTTATTTTTTAAAATGTTGTATGTGTAATACTAATATTGGTTCATCACAGGAACCTGAGAAATGCGACCAAGAAGCTGGTATGTGAATCAAACCTTATGTCATTCTCCAAAGTATAGTCCCTGACAGGATCTTTTTACTGTTCAGAACGCAACAGCAAAGGTGGACGCCATTGTTGCCGAAAACCCAGGAATGAGTCTCGATGAACTAGTCGCATCCAAGAAAATCAACGCGGATCAAAAGGCGCAAGTTCTCAAGAAACCCGCCCTCCAAGAATCCATCGCTTCTATCGAAGAACAGCTCTCCCAATTCAAACAATATGCCGCACACTATGAGGATCGCATTGCAAAACAGAAGGATGAGCTTGACAAGGCCCATAAGGAAGAGTTGGATTCCATCAAGAAGGATATAGTTGCCGAGACAATGGAAGCTGCAGAAAAGGATTTCAAGGAGCGATTGTTGGTCCTCAGTAAATTTCTGCGAGCTGCTGCTGCGATGAGACGTAGTGGAGATGAGACTTCGAATGACAGCCGTGCGTTTGAAGGTTCCTTGTTTCAGGTCTACGGTGGGACCGAGGAAGCAGTCGATGTCATGATGAAGTTGATCAACGGTGCAGACGAGAAGGTTCCTAGCGTTGAAGGCGAGCTACTCGAGGTTGCTTGTAAGTCACTTTTGAAAATTCAGTGACGTTTACTGTATACTGATGGAGCCCCAGATTCGAGAGTCAAGCAGGCCTCGTTGGACTATTTGCCTCCTACTGAAGCCACATGGACCGAAGAAGCTGAACAGCCCGCCGAATCCACATCTGCAGCGGAGACTCAGACTACCGATCCGACTCTAGCCAACGCCGGCTTGACTGAATTGAAAGACCCATCTATGGCAGCTCAGTCGGCAAACGCCAATGGCTTGACATCTGCGCCTACTCAGTCAGTAGAAACCGTCCCAGCTCAGACTGTCGTGACAAACGGCGCTGCGAATCCAGTGGCACAAGCTGCATGGGATTCCAAACCGTCTACAACTACTGCCTCTGGTGTTGGCGAGGAATGGGCTAACGTTGCAACTCCCGAAAACACAACTGAAGCCGCGGCTTCTGTTCAAGAAGGTCCAGTCCCGCCCTCTCAATTTGCGAATAGCTGGGCTGAAGACGTTCCAGTCGCGGAACCTGCTCAAACAGAAGGAGCTCAGCATGGCGATGGTTTCAAGCGAGTCGTCCACCACGCTAGACAAAACAGTGGACGCGGAAGACCAATGGGCCGTGGTCGTGGTCGAGGAGGCTATCGTGGTCGAGGAGGTTATGCACGCGGTCAAGGCCGTGGAGAGTTTAGAGGCGGACGCGGACGTGGCTCGTTCCAACAGTATCAGGGAGGCGAAGTCGCACCACCGCAGTAGGAAAAAAAGGGTTGACCTGGGCTGCCCATTCTGCAATCTTACAACCTGACTGTGATGGGCGCTCCATGCGACTGTGGTCTAGGCAATTTTGCGTCGCTATGAGTGTGACTCAGTTGATTCTCCTACAATGCCCTCGCTTCGTTTGGTCCACTAATCCTTGTGGTTCGTGATTGAACAGTTCTACCTTACCCCTGTTCCCCTTCAGTTGCTTGTGCCATTTTCTCTTCCCATTTTCGCTCCCATGCATCTCATCAATCTCACAAGCTCGGCATCTCAGCATTCCCAAAACCAGCATTTCCAAAAAGAACGAAATACGCGGAGTCAAGAATGAAGGCATTTGTGACTATTTAGCGTGCATTCAGCTTTTGTTTGCCTTTTCCCCTGTATTCCGTTTACCCGTTTCAAAGTCTCCCTTTCCTATTCTTCGCCTTCTTTTTTTTTTTTTCTAAAGAAGGGTTTGGTTTGCCTTCTACGCTCTTCTAACGGCGGCATCTGTTTCCCGCTTTTAAATGTAATTCAAAAGGATCTGGCAATTGGGATTTGGGACGGGGTGAGGTGGTACTCGGACGTCGCATTGTACTGCATCGATAGCAATGGCACTGGAAGTGATCCGGTCCACTCAATGGAGTCATCTGGACAATACAGTTATTCATGTGGTATTGTAGACTGTAATGGGAAGCACAGCACCATGGCCCTTTTGAAATGTATATTCCTGGTAATTAAGTATTGAAAATCATATCTATGAGCTGAGTCTTGCCCTCTAATGCCAAAAGGAGATGCCAACCAAGAGGAATGTGTTTTAAAAGCATCTAGAAACCCCATTTTTCACAATATGCCCTTGAATGCAATGCACAATCTCATAGCCCAAGAGGCATCCTAACTTTTCAGGCCTTTTTTCACGCCAGCTGGCGACTTCAAAGCACCAAAAACAATTGCGCAAACCCCCAGCATTGCAGCCGCACCAACATTATACGCAACTTCCCTCCCTCCCCACCAGAACAAGGTACAAAACAGCACCGGTCCCGTCGCCCTCCCCGCCTGGCCCCAACTTCGCAGCCGTCCGAGAAACACGCCCCTCTCTCCCTCCCCGGCTTCGAGGCTTCCCAGACTGTTGAGCCCAGTGACGACCGTGGCGGTGGTCACGGCGAGGAGGGAGCCTGCAGCGTAGAGGCCGGAGAGGGAAGAGATGCGCGCCAAGAAGAGGAAGGAGAGTGTGCATGCCAGTACGCCGATGCGGATGGTGAGAAGGGGTGGGAGGCGGCGAACTATTGAGCCTTGAAGGACGGAGGAGAGGAGGCCCATGATGGAGAGGAGACGGCCGTTGAGGGCGGAGGGGTTGGCGGATGAGTGGGCGGGGGAGATCTGGGAGTAGAGAGTGGCGGTGAGGAAGGGGAGGGAGAATTCGAGACCGGAGAAGGGGAGGAGGAAGAGGAAGTGGGTTATGTTGAGGAGGGATGGGTTGTTGGTGTATTTTCTGGAGGCGTTGCGCTCGGTTTGCGGTTTCTCGGGCGCCTGGGTCTTCGCAGGGTGCTCGGTGGATGGTTGCTTATCAGCCAGGTTTGAAAACCGCGGATGCGTCTCCGGTAGGCAGAAGTAGATGTATACGGTCTCTATGACGATCAGTAGAAGCGAGCATCCCGCTGCGACCGCGAATGGATTCTCGGCCACGCCCGTCACATTCGCCAGTGCCGCTCCGATCGCCGGTCCAAACGTAAACGCGATGCTGAAGCAAGCGCCGACAAGCGCCATCGTCCCTCCTCTCTGGCTCTCATCGCTGATATCCGTCGCAATCGCGTTCGCAATCTGCACGTTCCCTTCGCTCAGCCCGCCCACGATGCGGCTGCCGAGAAACGTCCTGAAGTCCGTGGCTGCAACCCACAGCGCGACACTGGCAATGTTGCCCATCATTGACCAGAGCAGGGCGGTCCGGCGCCCCCTTTTGTCAGAGATGTGCCCGATGAACGGGGCTGCGATCGCTTGGAGGAATGAGAAGAGGGAGCCGAGCGCTCCACCGAGGAGGACGACGTCATATCTGGAGTCGATGGGTCGTGCAAAGGCATTCTTGTACGCGTTTAAGTAATGCAGGATACGGTTCAGGAGGGAAGTCGGCGAAGGATCGCGCTGGAGGTAGAATGTGAGGAGCGACGGGAACAGAGGGAGGATGAAGGTAAACGATATCTTCTTCACAATCAGCTAATGTGTCTCCAAAGCATGTATGATAGGGCATTAGAACAAAAGGCTCTTCCCAAACCTACCAGGTCCAACAGCAGAGAGATAAACAGGACCTTCAGAATCTGCTTTCTGTGCGCCGGGGATGCCGTCGTTACCACCATCATGAATTAGAGAGTAGGTTCACCACCTAGCAACAAGATAGTCAGGTAGCCAGGGTGGAAGCCAATGGTCTTAAATAGACGAGAAGAGCTGTATGCAAGGCGTTCATTGGGTTTCGCTGCTCTTCTGAGACTGAGACAGCCCCAGACGTTCGAAACGTCATCCGGAGCGCGCTGCATACAGCCAGCGAGTTGGCGATTTGCTGCAGAACCAACTAACTAATAACTAACCAGTCAAGCAACACTTTCAATAGCAACGACTAGCATGGGAAAGCATGCCAGTGTCTTCTTTTCTGACAGGCTTGGTGCTGGGTTCAATCCGATAGGAATCGCAAGCATTTAAAGTAGACCCAAGTTCTCAGTGACTTAAAGTCTTGAGCTGTGTATCTCGCTTGTGCCGTTGATGTCACTGACCAGCTCTGGCTGTGAAACACGAGCAGCGTTCACGGCATCCATTCTCAAACACTTGCCTACTCTTCTCTGTATCCTCACGATTAGGAACAGGCATATGTTTACATAGTATTTCACATCACAATATCAGCCTGAAGGGGATATGGACAAGACAGAAGAAACAAATCCAATTCTGTAGACAGAAATCCTTCTTTGGATCCATGATATAGTTAGATTAAGCGGAGATTTTTCTTCAAGGAGGCCATCGCAGAAAGCGCAAGCTATCAGGAAAGAAGCTCAACCAGTCGCCAGTCCTTTTGTCCTCGTCCATCCAGTGAAGGCCAGTCATATTGTACACGAGACAAGTAAATCCTCCTCTCTTCCTTCCGTAACATGATGCTATCAGACAAAGACACAGCAACAACTATGAGTCAACGCACAGGCACATCCATATCACATAAACAGTTTCAAGTATCAGGGCAGCTGAAGTTCAAAGCCAACCAAGCAGGGCTAACTATGCCACCGAAATCGCCACGACTTCTCAACACCGTAAACACCAGGCGGAACAAATTTGAAAGCTGCAAATGACAGTGATACCCACTTGAAGGAATATCACGTCGACCAACATCTCTTGTCGTAACATGACGCGCACTCGCTCGGGGCTCTGTCATCTGGGCATCCGCGAGCGGCGTCTCTCAAGTGCAAATCCTCACGCATATCAGTCTGTTCCCCTACCGCGAGCGCCGGCGCTGGATTCGGTGGTTCTCTCGAGCCCCATTTGGCCTTTCCAAGCAACCAATCCGTAAGCGTCACCACCCTGGCGGTTCGATCCCATCCCGAATTCTCATCCGCATGCTCAATCGTATGCGTCGCTATCCGACCCTCTTCGTCAAACGAAAATATAAACAGCCCCGTAAACTGCTCTTCCTTCCCAAGCTTGAATATCGGCGCCTCGCCGCCCAACAACGCGCTCAGGCCCCTATTCGTCCCATTTGACGCGGACGAGGCCGACATTGGGCTGTTGGCTGCACCTTTGATACCGCCATTAGATCTGCTGGATGCATAGTCTCCTGTTCCGACTCTCTTCCCCGATCCTGACGAAGAGCTCGGCGCGCCACCCTCAGTTACCCAGCGCACAACTAGCTTTTCGTCACCGTTGGCATCTTCGCGGTTGAAGTCGCTCATGGCGCCCCCGCGCACCATGCGCTCGCTCATAATTTGTAATCGAACGTTGCCCACAATCGGAACACTTCCCCATGCTACCGGAGCTGTCCACAGCGCGGCGCGGTATGCTACTCTGCCCTTGACCGTGGGGAGATGGGGATGTGTGGACGGAAACAGGTGGAGGGTGATATGGGGAGAGAGGATCTCCTGTGGGAGAGGATTGACAAGCAGAGTCGGTAGATGAGCAGTCAGGATACGTAGGGCTAGATTAAGACGGCATGAGAGTATTAGCCTGCGTTCCAGTATCTGTAGTCGTTGGGCATACACAAGGAGACACTCACTCTTCCCCAACTTAAGTATTCTCTCATCGACCGGTTTATGATCTTCAACGAGCTCTGATTTTCCACCCGTGCCTCTCGCATCGCTGCGGGATATCAGCGAGGGCTTCGACGCGGTGAACCATAGCTCCGGACTCGTTTCATGCTCAGGCCGCAGCCGAGCCAACGAACGTCGAGAAACCGATGGATATGAAGCGTTCTGGATCTGGCCCTGCGTTCTTTGAAGAGCAGATGGGGCCGCAGGGATCGCGGAGGACGAGTAACACCGGATGAGACTGGCTGCTGATGTTCTAGACGGTGCGGATGATATCGACGGCAAGCTGAAGAATTTTGGCATGGTGAAGTGGATAATGCGATTGACAGAAATTTGCTTAGTTTATGGGAGATCAAGAAGCATGGGATCAACTCTCATAAAGTCGATCTTTGCAGACAGAGAGGTGTTTTGTTTCTTGTCAGAAATTGATTTGCTATTGTCCAGAAGAACTTTTGCGTATGAGCCAAGCTCGGGAGAATGACGTCCGCCCAGCAAAGAGAACCAGAGGGTTGATAACACAGATCTACAGACTTAAGCAGGCAAACTACAAGATAGCTTTGATAGTGCGTGTTCAAGGCCAGTTGATTGATATAGCTAAATCAAGCAGAGCAATCCATGCTTAAACCAATGTTATCATGCAAAATCATCATTATCATCCTCATCATCCTCACCCAGGAGTCTCTTCTCAGCCAGCTTCCTGATCCGCTCATCCAGGATGAACCGTTCATATCTCTGTGCCACCTTGCTGGCCGCCTCCAGCATCTTCCCAGTCCGGTCTCGCAACAAGGTAACAAGCTCATATGCTTTCATGCCCTTCTCTTCGCCCTCTCGGCATTCAACCGCCAGCATTTGCAGGATGATCTTGTCGATCTCAACATCCTTTCTTCGGTACTCTGTGGCCTGTGCTGAATCTGCCTCGTCCGCTTCGATGCAGTCTGCCATCAGACTGGATTCAAGATTAGTCCTGACAAAAGACTCTTGGAGCTTGCGATTGACGTCTCGCGCGGTTGCTCCGTCCATATCAGTGTCTCCGTCGTCGCCCTCCGACGGCTTCTTGCGCATGGTGCATATCGGTATGTTAAATTCAAATTGTGAGAGCAGTGGTCGAGGGAAGTATGGATATTGGTCTCCTCCCTTCAGAATAATACAGTGGAAAGCGTCCTCAGCCACAGCAACGGGCCAGTACGTCTCTTGCTTCTTTCCAGATGCGACACGATCAAGCTGCTTTGTATCTAGGAGCGGCACCCACCTAGCCTGACCAGGTTTGCGCCAATGTTGAAGTACTAAGAGAACTCCTGTCGAGTCGTAAATACATGGATCCTAATAGCGTGGTCAACATAACGCACCCAGAGTGGGGTGGGTTCAGTACATACGCCTTTGTCTGAAAAAAAGACACTGCGGAGTTCTGTGCCCTCTGTAAGGGCAACAGTGTCTTCGTTCTGGCATATCTGGTCCTTCTTCACATTCTCTATTGAGTATGTTAATTTAGTGACTCCATCGCCGCCGATTGAACCATTCCCAACAGTAAGCACATAGTCTCGCCATGCAGCGCAAGTGACAGCTTGGCTTTTCTGTTTGTAGACGCGATAAGGAGTCCCAAATAAGGTGTATACCCGGACATAGTCTGTAGAGGTGCTCACTGCAATATATGAACTGCTCAATGCAATGGCTACGCATCATTTTAGCTATCAGGGAAAAGTAAATCACAGTTCAGCTCCTCATACCTGTGATTTCCTCTCCTTCCGGAAGCTCTGTCCTCCAATCTGCTCTCGTTGTCCACATTTCATGTGGTCGATAAAAGATGATCGCAGGTTTTCCATTTGAGGGCTGGCAGGAGAAAAGCGTGCCCTTGTCATCTACAGGTTGTTAGTCACCATGGATCATTCAGTTCTGAGGCTAACATACTTAGGCAGGCTTTATCATAGAGGAACGGATCGGTAAAATGAAAATCACGATAACGCTCTCGATCGTAGAATTCCACCGTTACAGTGTTGTGGGTTTCTTGATCTACACTCCACACAAAACCCACGAGGTTTAGGCCTGCCTCGCGCCGTTAGTATCCATTCAAGCAGCGGGAAGTGCTCCTATACGTTGGCAGACTTACAAAGATACCTCCTACCTCCCCGCCAGGGCGTGCTCCCTGGCTGAAATGACTCATGTTTTTGTGGTTGCCACGATGCCCCAATCCTTCTCTTGTTGTCGTGACCAGATATACCCCCTAAGTGGCCATTTGTGCGTTTACCAAAGCCATTAATTCCTTCGGCGTAACCGGCGCCATCGTCATCATCCACGAAGCCATCATCCTCGTCCATGGGGCCCAGTATATCATCGAGAGAATCAGGGGTACCCTTTCTCACTTGCCTTTGCCTGAGCATTCCATTTGCACTCGTCCTACTCGGAAGCTCGCTGCCGATATCAATTCCAGTAGAAAGTAAAGGCGCAACCTCCAGCTCCTTCTCAAGAAGTCGTTCGTACTCCTGCTGCACAAAGGACTCATATATAAACAGCTCTCCGTCCGAGGTCGTAAACGAGAGTTCATTGTTGATCGGATGCCATGCGAGATTAATCACATTGGCCATATCATACCTTCGAAGGATATTCTGCGTTCGAGTTTCCCAGAGGACAATTTTGCCGTCAGCACCTGCACTTGCTAAGAGTGCACCATTGGGCGACCACGCAAGTGCAGTAATATCTGCGGTATGTCCATTGGAGAACTTCTTCTGCTTTGTCCAGTCTCGACTGGATACAACGACAATGTCTTTCGCGGCATCTACAGCTGCGAAGGCTGTCCCATCGGGATGCCATACGGCTTGTGATGTAGCTTCGTCATCGGTTTCGAGCTGTCGGATCACGCCGTCGACCTTTTGTATGATCACAGGCTCCGTTTCTGTAAAAGAATAGACGTAGATGATGCCGTCTGCAGAAGAAACTGTGACATATCTCCCGCTCGGATCAAAAGTAACGTGCTTGACACCTTTAGTCTGTTCGCGCAAATGCTTGACATGTGTCATGTCCTCTATATTGACGATTTTGACTGCCAGTTCGCTGGGAAAGCAGGAACTCTTAGCCTTTGGACTTTCCAACTTATAGATCACCGTGGTGGTTCACTTACTCACTGGCAACCGCTACCCAATCTCCGTCCTTTGAAATGGCCAGATGTCTCACGGGTAGCGAGCATCTGACAAGCATTTTATCCATTTGGCCATCCGGTAGACCGTATTGCCAGACAGTTCCATCTTCCGCACCCATTATAAACGAGTCATTCTACCAGGACCAATTTCCACGCATTAGCATCCAACTCACAAATTGTAGGATTGTAAGATCTAGTTGAAAACAGCATACCAAAGCTGCAATCGCCAGATGGCCCTCCACGCCCTCATCCACTGTTTTCGGCTCTCCATTTTCACCGACCGTAAATATCCGAATTGCAGAGTTGGAACCACCGGTTACGATTTTGCGTCCGTTGGGCGTGTATGATAGAACTGTTGTCCCCGGTGTATCTGCAACATGACATCGAACCAAGTTAGCCAATATGAACAATTGTAGATTAGCATTTCAGTTCAGGGCCTTCTTGGGGCCAGCTTACGGGCCGGTCTGCCTCTTGGTCTGGCGTTGTCCGGCGCCATTTTGCGCTGGACGTCTGAGTTACGCGGGCCAACTGTGATAAAAAAAAAAAAAGGGAAAAATTCCCAATTCCTATTATAAGCAGTTCGTTGCTGCTAGAGTTGCTCTGGTGTTGTCTAGTTGCAGTCTCGAATCCCCTAATTGATTAGTGAACGCGTTTCGCGTCTCGACGCGTCTGATGATTGGCTCGATAAAGGTTCGCCAACTTTGATCTGATAAGGTATGACCTCCTTTTCCCCTAGACTTGACTTCTACGAAGTAGTCCATTGATAGATCCATAGCCACGAGCATTATCTTTTCCCATTTTACGAATTTGCGCTTACATTACTAGGATTTTGTGGGCCGAAATTTGAAATGTCTATGTATTACTTAGATTGGGAAGTAACTGGGTAAAATGTACAGCCAGAACGCGCCAGCTTAGACCTTCAACTTCATCCTCACTCGAATATCTTTCCTAGGCACCGATGTAGCGCTCCCATTCTTCTCGGCGGGAACTGCCAAAGGCTTACCATCGGCCCGCTCAATCTCCCACATTGAGAGAAAAGCAGCAGTAAAGACAAGGGCTTGCCTTTCCGCAAACTCACGACTGTAACTCAGCATATTGCCAACCTCTGCCGGCCAGACGTTATTTGCCTTTTCCGATATCGGATGGTTTGATATTGACTTCTCATTTTCGGGTGGGTCCGAATCGTCGGCAATAGGAAGCACCTTTTCGGGGTCCTGATGTAGAAATCTCTGTGGGTCGAACTTGGCTGGTTCAGGAAAGTAGTCGGGGTTCATATTATGTACAAAGTATGGAACTGCAACATAGCTACCAGCGTCAAATCGGTAAGTTATCGATGGAGGATGTGGATCTGCAGGATCTCCGGCGTTTCGAACAGGATCAGAAATAACCAGATCGTCCCTTAATAGTCGATAGCTCAGAGGCAAGGAGTGAAGACGAAGGCTCTCGTAATAAGTTGCCTTCAAAAGTGGACAAGAAGAGACCAGTCCATCAATATCCAAGTGTAGGCGAGGTGGCTCCGGGATATGGAAACCAGATTCGCGCCAGTCCGGCCGTGAGGCGTTGGAATGAGGGGCGATTTCTTCCAGAACTTTTTCGTGGAGCTCAACGTCCGAAAGGATATGAACTAAGTTCCAAAAGATTATAGTATTCGTAATCATATTCATCGTCCAGAAGAACGCCAAATGTTCGGAAGCTGCCTGTTCTGCTGTACATCCTGCATCAATCAGAGTTCGCGCTCGTGCTTTGACAACCTCCGAGACATCGTCCATGTCCCTCCAATCGAAACCCGGATCCACGCCAATCTCTGTGGCCGCAAAGGCCTTATGGAACACCTTCAACGCAAGTAACAAACGGCGACGAGCTGCGTACGAGGAAACGAGTCCTGGGAACGGAATCCAGCGAGGAATTCCCAACAACATCGCGTTGAAATTAGCATCAAAAGTCCATAACTCATTCAGAGCATACGGGAAAGCATCTGTAAATGATCTCCCCATCACGACAGTGGTGGTTAGTGTACCAACAAAATTTCGCACGAGGGCGAAGAGGCTAACTTCACAGACCGGGCCATTATCGCCTTGTTCGACAGAGACGTTGCTTAACCTCTCCCATGTCGATTGGTCCACAACGCTCGGGGAGTAAGACAGCAAGTTTGGCATCGCCTGTTGGATTTCATGTCCGATGGCGGAAGAAATATCAGTCAACCAAGGATCCTTGCAGAGAAACTGCATTGGTCCCGAAGAGGCATACAAATCGCCTCGGCTAAGCGTTCTGATACTCCGGCTTGCACCAAACGCATTCTCCAGAAGGTGACGGGTGACAGGTTCATAAGAAAAAGACGGCGATTGCTCCAATAACGCCGTTACCATTGACGGGCGGGTAATTATGTTATGAACTTTGCCACAGATATAGAGTCTGGAGGTTTTCTCCTCGGTAGTGCCACTGCCGGATATTAGGTACAGCCAAGACGATAAGATGAGTCGATAAATCGATACTACTCACGCAGCATGTTGGAAAAGCTTCCGTCGTCTGAACCCTAGAGACAGCCCGTGTCCAACATATGGGAGCCAGTATGACACCTGCCTCGCCGATAGTATGCCATCTCCATATGTTTCTCGAAAGTAACTGAATATCCCAGTGACGATGCGGGTTACGGCGCAAACCGTGAGCACAAGCGCAACGACTGAGAACGGGGATATTTCCGAGAAGAGCTCTACAAGGGGCTGGATGATCAAGGGAGGAACAGATACGGGCTGCTCTCCCATATCTCAAGATGATAAGAAACCAATCGTTGAGACACCGAAGCCGGTAAGAGGCCAACCCAGAAGTATGGCGGTCAGGAGTTTCTGTTTGATACTACTACCGAAAGGACGGTCAAGACGGCCAGGATTCATAAGAAATTGGAATTGGAAGGATCGATATCCATGAACCTCGGAAAAGTACGGATAGAAGTTCAAATGAAACCGGAGGAAGTGAGTTCGTAATGTTGTATTGGTCGAGAGACACAGGCTGAGGCTGAAGATGTTGGAATCTTCCTGTTTGGGCCAACCCCGATCACATGATTACCAACAGATTAATCAGCGAAGTGCATGAATTACGGCAGCCCATAGAGCCCAATTTGCCAAGTTGAAATATTTCAAAAAATTACGAAATTACGAAATGCACCGTGGACGTATGTACCAATGTTCCCAGTGGTCACTCTTCATCGTAATAAACCAACCAATTCTTGCTCAGGATGTGGCGCTTGTTGTCACAGTCCAGAAAGTGTTTAAGCTTCCTTGACAGCGGTCTTGTCCCGTGTGCTTAGCAGAAACTTACCCTCGGGTTGGTAGGAAAGCCGCCGGAGCTTTGGAGTTTATTTCAAAAGTTACGGAGCACGTCCTGGTGCCGACCTCAATAAGGGACCTGAGCGGCCGCCGTTGCATGGGAAATTCAATACACGCACACACAGACGCTTGAGTCTCTGGGCCCTAAGCCTTGGTAAACCTTTACGATAATGGAGCCCTTGAGACAGGGATTTAGTCTACATTTTGGGCTTCCGCGCAAGCCCATGGCTGTTGGGCACAGCCTGTACTCCGTACGGCGTACGGAGTCCAGAGCTGAGCCTGCCCTTTATACGTGCATCTAACCGAGGCAAACCAATCCCAACCTGCGAAGTTGCCATCCCGTAGTTACTCAAGTATTCAAGTTTTATTTCATTCTTGAAATCTAATCTGAAAAACAAAAATAAAGAGCCTTTTACTGTACCTCGTAAACACCTATACATCGTACACTAAGTTCTCATGCTGATTTCGTAGCTCAGGCACTAGCACTCTTACTAGAGACATCAATTGTGCGAAATGGGTGCTACCAATGTCCCCGAGTCGCTGTCTGAGTGGCCCAGCACAGAAGTGAGCGCGCGTAGTTGCGTGTGAAGAAACATAACCATTCTGGCTCGCACATCACTCAACATTACGTCGCTCCTCGGTTCGTTGACTGCCGGCGACTGTCCTGCTTGGCAAGCAATGTCTCCGATAACGACCTGCATTTCTTGAAGCATCCGCAAAAGGACTTGGCGAATAAGGACCATCCCCACATCCTTACCCAAACGGTGGTTGCCAATGAAGAAATCCCGTCTTTGAGTCTCGACTTTGGCCATACCAGCGGGTGGGACGGCGCTTTCAACGGTCGAGTTGCAGCGGTAATTGTATATATCGAGAATGCGCCAGTACCAAGCAGTAATCTCAGAGCAGATGGCGGTAACGACGAGCAGCACCTGCGGGCTTCTGTAGCACGAACATTTGAGTATGGAGCGGACCGCCTGCAAGGCTGATTGGTTCATGGACAAGATGGCATCAGCTGCACGTGATACTGGAGGTTGGCCACGCATGCCCAGAATGCAAGAGGTTGAGCCAGCATGCATGGAGCTGAGAGCCCCCGTTGCGAGCCTAATGCAGCACCCTTGTGGGTTCCGGCAAAGCTGATCCTCTTGGGGCCACGTGACTTCGAACATTGGTGGGATGCTGTTATCCTCCCTAATCAAACGAGAGGAATTGTCAGACAGGTTGTCTGCGGACGAGGACGTATCCATTTGCCACTCGGACGACAATTCTTTGCTCTCGATATAGGGAAAGTCAAACAAGTTGAAATCGAGTTGTGAGCTGTCCAGGTGGTGAGCTGATGAAAGAGGGATTGCAGTATCCAGAAAGCCACCCGATAGACGAAGAGAATCTCCAAGACATTGAAGTTCTGGTCCAGCTGCGGCTTGCATTGCGTAGCGAATGTTTTGGCGGTATTTCTGTAAAAATGTCGCTAGGTGAGACCTTGGGGAGGAGATATATAGAAGTGAAGATATAGTATATAGCGGGAATCTAGGGTTGGTCAGAGGGAGTTGGCACAGAATAGGGAGAACAAGTAGTCATTAACAGAGCGAGCTTGCTCGTAGACTTCATTCAAGAACAGCAGGATGATATGTTAGTACGCATATACAACTCGTATAGTAGTAGTACATACTCACTAGCGATCTCGATTATTCTGTACTATGTATAGCAGGCGAGCGATACACGCTATGAAGTATGTTTAGCATTGCATTAACTATAGTAGTATCTATCAATATCGTCAACTATATATAGTAGGTTCCAAAATCGTCAACTATGCCATTACCATCAACTAGGCACGTACCTCAATCCCGTGAAGTCGCGTTTATCATCCTCTAATTGGTTATTGGCCAGAGTGCCGGCCAGCTATAACCAAATGGATAAACCATAGCACTCCGGCGCCAGGCACCCACTCGATACGATGGAGAATAACAGCCAACCTGCTGGCAGATCGGGTAATGTGAAGGGAGCTTAGCCATTTTGATCAGCACCTTGCACAGCCTTGGAAGTTTCGGGATGGCTTGCATCTGTAATCAGATGTAACCAGCTGTTTTGTCAGTAGTATTCGTATTCATTGTGCATTACGAGGCAGGGGGGTCAGTGGAATCTACCCCTCCTGTTGCGGTTTTCTTGTTGGCTCCCAACACGTTACAATGCATTTTAAACCACGGTCCATCGACTTTCCAGCCGTTAAGCCACGATCCCTGTCGCTGTAAATCCATCGCGATCAATGGGGTCGATCGCCCGAAGGCCCAAAGCGCCAAACCTCACCGTACCTACCCCATGCTCAATAATGTCATGGCCTGCCCAATTGGGAATATTCAGTCGATACTGCTGCACCAAGAGTCAAAGAGTAGGATTCAAGAACAGGATTGACATGTTCTCGCTTAATAAAGGAGGGTTGTACGCCGTCACAAAGTAGCAACTACGACTCGAGGAACATGGAGAACTGCAACACCAAAATACCGGCTCGAAAGCTGAAAGACTCCTGTGACGTGTGTTCCGCATCCAAGCTGCGATGCGACAAGCAAAAACCGACTTGTACGCGTTGTGCCAACCAAAATCGCCAGTGCATATACAGCCCAGCCCGTCGTGGCGGTCGGCCGCATCGAGTACGGCGGGAGACAAGCCAGAACCAGAATCAAAACCAAAACCAAAGCCGAAGTGAAGGCCGAAGTCAAGGCCAAAGCCAAAGTCCAAGTCAAAGCACCCAACGATGCTTCGAGGAGGCAGATACAAATACTAGCAACTGCCCTTTGGTGGGGCCTACCGGCCTCCCTAACCAGATTGACGGCGAGATGACATGCGACAACGACTGGTTTCCCAGCCCGGATACGATGAGCCGTCACCAGGATAGCCAGCCGCAATGTGCAGAGATTCCGTCGTCGCCGTGTAATCTTATGAGCACGATGCTTGAGGTGGATACCACCGAAACCGACTGCACCAAGGTTGCTCTGTCGATTGTAGAACAGCTGGAAATGAAAAAGAGTCGGCGCTTCGCTGCTGCCGCCGAATCTGGCAGCGCCCTGACAGCTACAGAGGCGTGCCAGCGGTTGTTGACCATCCTCATGTGTCCATGTTCCGAGCAGGCGGACGTGGCGCTCCTGGTGGCATCTGGGTGCATTTCGTTAATGGACGTGGTTCATCGCACTGCTTGCGCCGAAACCGACAGAGAACCGGCGAGCCTTGACGTGTTGTCTAACAACGGCACATCCGTCAGTCACAGCTCATGCGAACAAGATATACCACTCATGTGGTCGCGCCCGCGGTCATCTTCAGGCAGCTTGGCCAGCGACGGCCAAAATCAGGTCGGGGATCTGTCGAAGATTGCCAAGGTGATTTTGCAGTTCACAGACAGGTACTGCCAGGATACCAAAGGTGGGCCGCGCTGGGAGCACACGACTTGGGTTATTGCGCCAGTGGCGGCGTTGCTTCGGTGCAGGTTGCAATCTGTCACTCACGGAGTGGCAAGACGTTTGGTATTTTGAGCCTCGTATTTCGATATAGTATCAAGCATAGTATATAGTACAATTGTAAATTCTGGAGTGTGGCTAGAACATAGCAGAAAATCAACATCCGAGTTGCGGGGAGGTCTCGGGCGTGAATCATCACTTTTGAGGTCTGAATAAGGTTGCTTTAGTGCTTCGCCCCTTCTCAGAACAGATCGGGTGTGGAGTTAGTGTTGATTAAATAATGCACCAGCGGTGCCATTTAGTGAAGGTTAGTTTGTTTTTGTTCATCCTAACGAGGTCAATCGCTTAGTCGTTAGTCTTGGCGCGTGGACGACCAGGGGTAAAATCTGTGCGCAACAACGCCCTTAGGGGTACCGCCTTGATCTCGAAATTGGTCATGACTATGAAGTACAACTCCATGTTCGTATCCTTTTCCTTTTACTTATAGGCTATGTTTAACTGACAACATATAATTCAAGCATCCCTTTCATTTACGTCTTTTCTAGGGCTCCAACGTGAGACTACTAACGAGTACTTTTCATGTAGTCCTATTTACTACCATATAGAGTACTCCGTAACGAGCGCCTAATGGGTGCCTGGCAAAGGTTGGCCGCCCATAAACCGTGGGAATCCTTGATAGCCGAGCGCGAGCTCACCAGTTCCCGGTGGGCCACCGACAATTTCTTTCATGCGACCCTTGAGTTCATCAACATCCCAAGAGGCGAAGACGATCTTGTTTTTGAGAAATTCTGCTTCGGGGGAAGCAATCCAGACAAGGTAATCGGCGGGAAGCGAGACTGTGGAAGAAAGAAAGGAGAGTAATCGTTAGTCTCTTGGATTGGCCACAAGCGATAGGATCACTTTATACTTACTGTCATCATAGGCGTATGGCAATTTTACCGCCTCTGCCAGCTTGGCTGACATGGCCGTTTTGAGGAGTCCGGGATGCACATTGTGAAGACGCACTTGTGGGTTTTCAGCGGCAAAGGACTGTAAGAGCTTGACGGCAGCCATCTTGCTGCTCACGTAGGCGCCCATGCCGGGGAACGGGGGAAACAGGATGCCGGCCGTGGTTAGATTAATAAAGGTGACTGGTTTGACCTCGTTGGCGCTGACGCTCTTATTCGCCAGGACGACAGCCTGTGCCGTCACCAGCGTACCGACAACGGTAGTCTTGTAGCCGTTCAGAAAAGTAGCTGGATCAGTTTCCAGAAGGGGAACCACAGGGGCGAGGACGCCGGCGCAGTGGACGAGAATATCGATGCCGCCAAACTCGGCAGCCACCTTGTTCATGACATTGCGTACGCCGGAAGCATCGCAGAGCTCAGCCTCGTGAGTCTGGATTGTCACCTCTGCGTAGCTGGCGCGGACAATCGTAGCAGTTTCTGCCAGGGCGTCGGCGCGTCGACCAAGGAGGATGAGGGCTCGGGGGCCCGATGCAGCAAAGGATGAAGCTGTGGCCCGGCCAATACCGCCAGATGCGCCAGTGATCAAGACAACCTTCCCAGCAGTTGAGAGGCCGGGCTGAGTTGGGTTGATGCCTGCATATGTAGCAGAGTGAGTGACCTTGGTGTATGAGGGCGGTGGCGCTGCCATTTCAGATAGGCTGTTTATGCGTGCTTCGTGTAGTACGGAGGAATAAGCGTGTGAGTACTAGTCAACCGGATTACTGTCTCCTACACTGTGAAAGCAGAGGTGGAGGCCAGTGTGGTGGAGGAGGGATTGAATAGTAGTAGGCAGGCATCACAAACAAGGGAGCGGGGGCGGGGAGGCCAACATTAATAAATGCATCGTCAGCAAATTCACCCCCTGACACTGACTGTAACCATAGTAGTAGTAGTAGTATTAGTAGTAGCCGTGCACCTCAGTCCCTACAATGGGCTCCCCA
This sequence comes from Chrysosporium queenslandicum, assembly GCA_001430955.1. Lineage (NCBI taxonomy): Eukaryota > Fungi > Ascomycota > Eurotiomycetes > Onygenales > Onygenaceae > Chrysosporium > Chrysosporium queenslandicum. The sequence continues at coordinate 63,807 of LJPI01000313.1, read as the reverse complement.
TTTACTCCAAACATTACGACGCTAGGAGCAATATCGGGGAAAAAACCTCCGAAAAGACCAATGATAATGGCGCATTGAAACTGTTTGTAGATCGGCCTTTTGGGAACTCCGCGCCCAACCTTGCTCGTCGCGGTTCAATGGACTCCGTTCTCCGTGGGCAATCGGCATCCGCAAGCCCAAGCGATGTGAATAGTAACTTCTCTCCTGCAGCCTGGAAGCCCGGCGTTGAGCCCCCACATCGCGTCGAGCGAGAACAAAGAAAGAGGCGTTGGCGCTAGCCGTATCTGCTCTAGCATGCACGTGATTTCTTGGCTCCTATTGGCGTATTCGGCATTTCGTTAATCCGTCCGAATTCCAACGTCGGGCTACCAGATCTTTACGAAAATCTCGTAACCTCATCCTTGCAACCGATACGGAGTACAACTTCGTTTATTGTTCCCATACTCGTTAATTCAAGGTCTCCAGGGATCCGACGACTGCCTACAACTGGTCTGAATGCGGCCCCTTGACTAGTACCTATCAAACAGTTTTGAGGTCCAATAGGTTGTGCTGTAATGTTGGCGCGGAGGTTTACATGCCTCCATACACCAGCAGCTGAAGCATGACGCACAGAGGATGTCTCAGTGGCTTGTCTGCAGTTGACGCCCCCAAAATGAGCAGCAGCCAATGGCCGCAGTGGCTTATACATACGGAGTACGCTCAAGCGAAAACTTCCCACTTAAAAAAGGGAAATTTCAGCCTTCTGCAAATGATTCGGACCCCGAGAATCCCTGTTTCTAAGAGAGGCTGGTAGAGTAGTGCTCTCATGGCGACTATTCAACTAATTTTGGCATACGGCTAAGCCTTCTATCGAATGTGTCAGTTAACGAGCGGCGAAAGCTCTGTGCACAGACTTGCAGTGGTTTGTTCAGAACGGCCTTGCTGTATTTGGCAGCAGCCTCTATTTTAGGTGCTGCGGCCGTAGGTACATTTTTCTATAAAGGCCTTCGTGAGGGTTGAAGTCATGTCTGTAGACGACAATTCACCACTGCCCAAGCGATACCATGTATTGGTCTCTTCTAAATCTCCTTGCAGCAGCGCTGCCAATCGCGGCTTATGCTACACATGATTCGTGTTGCAAACTCGTCGAATCCATGATTCCAGGGCGGATCTCATACCCCGGTACAACAGCATATGATTCTTCAATCTCATCCTACTACGCCGACCAGGAGCGCGCCTTGAATCCCGGATGTATCTTCCGACCTACTACGACTGCTGAAGTATCCCAGTTCGTCAAGCTGATGGCTTCAGGCAAATGCAAGAGCAAGTTCGCCGTTAGGGGGGGTGGTCACACTTTGTGGACTGGCGCGGCAAACGTGGAGCCTGGCATAACCGTCGACATGCGCCTCATGAACCAGGTGGAGTTAAGCAAGGATAAAAAGATTGCCCGCATCGGAGGTGGCGCTGTATGGGACCATGCTTACCAAAAGCTCGTACCGCACAAATTGACTGTTCTGGGAGGCCGTATTCCGGGGATTGGAGTCGGAGGATTTGCGACAGGAGGTCAGTACTCGCATCGAGGCTGCTCTAAATAACAATGGCTAACTTGTCACTAGGAGGAATTACATTTTCGTCACGCGAGTACGGTTTCAGCTGCGACAATGTCCACGGTTACGAAGTTGTTCTCGCAAGCGGGGAAGTCATCTATGCCGACCAGAGCTCCCATCCTGACCTTTGGCTTGCTTTGAAAGGCGGCTCCAACAATTTTGGCATCATCACACGCTTTGATATAGCTACAGTCCCTCAGGGTAAAATGTGGTACAGCCTTCTCCACTACAAGTATACAGACCTCTTGTTGTGGGCTCATGCCAAAGCCTTCAGCAACTTTATGAAGCCAAAAAATCACGACGGTGCAGCTATGATGGGACTATTCTTGGACTATGTAGGGGGTAAATTCGTTCTTTCAGACGCCATGTGGTACACAAAGGAGGTTGAGAAACCGGCCGTTTACGACGCCTTCACCAAGCTTCCGAACCTAGGGGGCGTGTCAGAGCTCAACACTATTGACAACGTCGTGAAGAAATTTGGAGAGAGTATCCCACCCAAGGTAGATCGGTAAGCACCAATCTTAAGCACTCTACCATCCCATGCTCCACGAATCTAACTACTTCTCTAGTGCCTTCCAACTTACATATTCGTTCCAAAACCCGGACCCTATTATCTACATGGCACTCTTCAAGATCTGGGAGAAGGGCTTGCGTAAGATCGCGAAGGTGGATGGCATGTTCGTCGAGTTCTTAATTCAGCCTCATCCTGTTACCAATGGCACGAACATGTTTGGCCTGACGCCTGGAAAAACCGACGATGTCATGGTCGACATGACTGCTGCCTACACAAACAAGGCAGACGATGCGCTAGTCCAGTCTGTCATTACGGACATTGTGAACAAGCAGCGCGCACTCCTGAGGCTGGATGGGCGTTTGATGGACTTTATTTATCTCAATTACGCTGACATCTCACAGAAGGTGATCCAGAGCTGGGGTGCGGATAACATCGCCAAGCTCAAGGCTGCCAGCAAGAAATACGATCCCAAGGGCATGTTTCAGAAACGGGTCTCTGGTTTCAAAATTCCGATGTAGGTCTGGTGCACTGGTTCCTTCGAACTGCATTATTCGGTAACTTAGATGGCTGTCATGGTACAGCTATGCATCCTCAAACTACATGTACGATGGCTTTTGTATACTAGACTTGTTTAGATTTAGGTGCCTTGATATATTATATAGAATCTAGATTGCCAGTGTTCTCTGCATAGTATCCCATAACCTAATATGAAATGCCAGTAAGGATTTGAAGACCTAGCTGCTCCCACATTTTTGGCTGTCTGCATTTATTTTCATGGTATTTGATAGGCACTGGTGTTGTAAACGCTCAGAAGCCAACGAGTGATTCAGCTATCTGCATGGCTGTGCATTACGGCATATTGTCCTCAAAGTTGAAAGTAGTAATCTCAAACAGTATCTGCATCACTTCTCTCCAGTCTAGAGTACTTCATCGAACAGATTGCAGCCAGAAATTACGCCAGCAATAACAAAATAACAGATTACTATGCTGAGATATGCCTGTGTTGTTGTTTCTACACTCCTCTGCCGCAAATGGCATCCATCTTATTACACCGACATTTTGGACCTGGATTAATAACCTCGGCTGCTTATAGTTTGGGAAGAGCCTTTTCACTTGCTCAACCATGTAACCAAATCCTGAACAGTGGGACATTCGAGGAAAATGGACGCCTGAACATCGATACCTAGCTGTGCGCGTATCTTGGCCGATAGCGCCAGCGACATTAAAGAATCCACACCCAAGTCAGCAAAACAGGCTTCGCCTGTCAAATCATCCAGGTCCAGCCCCGTTTCATCGGAAATGAGCGCGAGGCACGCAGTTGCTTGCGGGTTTTGGCCTTGGTCTTGTCTACCCTTTATAGGCTGGGCTTGCTGCGTGGCTGCCGCTACCGGTGCTGGGGATTGTGCCCTTTGTGAGATGCCAGCCTGACATTGATGTTGCGAGTTGGTTACGCCAACGGTAAGGGCAGTCAACTTCTCAGGCCCCTGGGAAACAGTGGCCGGGACTGGCTGAGACCGAGAATACTCGCCGTTAATTTTGCCTTTGGCTGAATAGGTCTTGGCTGACTGAATTCGTTTCTTGCCAACGTCAATCCGAGGAAACAAAGCCGGCATCAAAGCTCGAGGAACAGCTTTGAACTTAATACCTGCGCAAATGCCCACAAGCTTTTCACCGCGGTGTAGATATATATCTCCCGCATATACGCCAGGCACGCCGCCGACGGGGAACATCCGGACAAAATTGCGATACGCGGCATCAGGTCCAGGCTCAAGGCGTTCAAGCAGGCGGAAATGACGCCACCCCGGCGTGATATAAAAGAAATCACGAGATGATCCAGCGGTTTTGCCGTCGCTTTGAACACCAAAAGAGTTCATGACGAAACCGGCAAGCTGGAAAGCGCTGTCGATCCAGTGAGGTGGCGTGTGCCAAGTGCCATGCCGGTCATTGTCCAGTATGACATCCGCAGTTGCTTCCAGAGTGTCCTCGGAGAGTGCTACGCGCCGCATTCCGCGATATCGTGTGCCGTAGTCTACTACGTTTGCAAAAAGTTGATAAGCGACGCTCTGTGAAAAGTTGCTCACTCTGCTTTCGCCTGGGTTATTATCGCCGCCTGTAGCCATCTTCCAGATCGAATTGGCCCGCGCAGCAACTAGATATGAAGTCGCCTGCCACTGTTCTTGCCAGGCCTGCACGTCTTCGTAGCAGACAGTTGCCGTAGCAAACGCTTTGTCAGTATTACGAGTCCCGTCTGCGCTTGCTGTGTATATCCGTACGGCCGTTTGCTTTTGTGCCATATCCAACACTCCTTCGATTTGGATAAACTGTGCTGGGGCGGACGCCTGGGATGTTTCTGGGTGCAGAACCTGGGCTTCGAGTACTTCCATATCTTTAACGTCCATATGCGGTGCATCGCCGCCTGGTACCATTTGCTTGTACAAATACTCACCAACCGTAAGGGTGATATCTGCCCAAATACTCTGTGCAAAATGCAGTTAGCGATACAACCGATAAAAATTTAAAATGGGAAAACGAGGGCTTGCAATGTCATACTCCTGTCACAACACTCCTCCCATTTAGCTTATGCCCATCTGCTGCTCCCCGGAGATCGGGGTGGTGTAAGTTGGAGAGAGCCTTCATCTGGCCTATAGACTCGCCAAATTCCTCAGAAATGATTTGTTGTACAGAAGAGGTGAAGAAAGCCGCAACTGCGGCTGAATTGTTATTCTTGCTGCTTCGTCCAGCATGAGCTTTGTCAAGAGTCCACGAGCCCTCGTATTGGATCCAGTAATTCTTGTAGTTCCACTGATACGAGGCGAGGTGAAGCAGGCGAGCATGGCTCTCCCTGAGATCAAAAAACTCATTCCATGCAACAGGGAGCCCCAGGCAGTGTAGTGCTGCAAGACTTCCTGTAAAAGTTGACAGCTTATCGTCACCACGGCGGAGCGACGCAAAGGTTTGTGTTGCACCTCTTCCATAATGATTGCTTGCGAAGGAGGTACAAACTGGATGAGGCCCAACATCGATCCAGATGGTCTTATCATTAACTACGCCATCTGACAAAGCAGCGTCAAGAGCAGCGACAAAATCAACAGGCTCACGAGTTGCACGGGCCAAATACTTTCCATTAATAACGTGGTCCTCTGAAACGCACTGCCCGAGAAGTGGAGAAATAACTGGGATCGTAGGGGTCTTAAATGTAACATGCTGAGATGCATTCTCAAAGTCATCCAGTATGGGTGACATTTGCGTGCTGTGGAAAGCGAAAGGTATATCGAGGAGGACACATTTCAGTCCAGCGCCCTGCAGCATATCACGGAGGGAGGCCATATCCTCTCGCAGCCCGGAGACAACAATGTCGGTCAACCCGTTCAAACACGATACCTCAAAACAAAGATTTTTCTCACTCTTTTGGCACAATTCTTCTATGCGGTCAAACGAGGCACCGCGAATTGACAACATGGCATGACTCTCACGCTCGCAGGCGGCCAACATGAGTTCAGCTCGCTTACCCACCAAGAATAAAGTGTCTGCCACAGACAGGACGCCAGCTGAGAACAGTGCAGCATATTCTCCTAGACTATGGCCGATAACCACATTGGGCTTGATACCAAGCAACTCCCAATACTGGACCAAGGCAATCTGAATAACCACCAGAGCAAGCTGGTTGATTAGTGGAGACTCGGCTGTCGGCGTCGTAGAGGTTGGACTTGCGCTGCTGTCATCCAAAACCACTACGTCGTGGCTTGCCTCGCTACTTGGGCTAGATTCCGCTTTCGCAAGTCTGGCGGAAAACATCCTCGCTGCGTCTCCTGCAACGGTGGCTAGTACTGATGGGAAGCCCAGGCGCCGAACGATGCGATCAAGCTGCAGCACCTGGTCGCGAAACCAAGGTGCCCTTTGGAACAGCTGCGCTGCAGCGCCGCGATAGAGGCAGCCCTGGCCTGAGAAAGCAAACATGACAGTCTTTTTAGTGGCTGTAGCGACATGCTTTGCATGTGCATCGATGTCATCAGCCGCAGCCTGTAGGAAAGACTGCAGTTGTGCAGTGCTAGAAACAGAGGTGGCAATGCGAATATGATGGTGTATTCGCCGAGCACTCGTTGTATAGGCAATATCCCTGAGATCCGTCTCTTTGTGAATATCCAGATAGTTGAGCAATGCCTTGATGTTGGCCCGAAGTGAGGCTTTACTTTTAGCTGAGATGCATACCGCTTCGCTGCTAGCCACAACCTGTCGCGAGTGATTCTTGTCTCTATCAGTGCGATCCAGTGGGGCATCCTCAAGCAGTATCGTTGTATTGCCACCATGGGCGCCAAAGCTGTTGACAATAGAGTAGCGCTTCTTAAAGGCCGACATTGGAAGCCATGGGCGGTTCTCGCAGACCATACCAGCGTTGCGGTTGGCAAGGTGTTGAGCCACGACAGGGTTCATGGCCGTTTTGATGCCAATGTGACGGGGAATCATATTGTTTTGGTACATCAACAAAACCTTGATGAAGGAGGCAATACCTGCGGCAGCCTCGCCGTGTCCAATGTTTGCTTTGACGCCTCCCAGATAAAGGCGCTTGTCAGGGTGTGACCGTCGGCCTGAAGGTGCGAAGAAATCAAGTACAGACTCAGATTCAACAGCGTCTCCAACCTAAATATGATGAGACGTGAAGGTCAGCTTGATAATTCAAAAATAATCATTCAATTGACACATTTGGGGGCAGGCAAACCTGGGTTCCCGTGCCGTGAAGTTCGACATAACTAACGTCCAGGGGGCTAACGCCCGCCTTGTCCATCACCTGGCGATAGTTCTCTTTCTGGGCCGCGGCATGTGGTTGAGTAATGGAAATACTCTCAGCTGAGTGGTTCGTAGCACCAGCTACAATAGACGCCAAAATGACGTCGTTATCGGCCAAGGCATCGTCGAGTCGTTTAATTACCACAGAGCCAACGCCGTCTCCGCGGCAGTAGCCATCGGCTCCGATATCCCACACCTTACACTGGCCAGTCTTTGACAGGAAGTGTCCCTTGCTCAGCATGCAATATATATCCGGACTCGTCTTGAAAAATTCTCACGTTACTCTCATCGCCCGCTTTTAGACACGATTCATGCGGATGACTTACAATAACATTCAGTCCTCCGGCAACAACGGTATCGGCCTCGCCAGCCCACAGTGCCGAGCAAGCTGCTTGAACTGCAGCCAATCCGCTAGAGCATGCGGTGTCAATGTTGAAACTGGGGCCTTGGAAATTGAAAAAGTAGTTGATGCGGCCGTTACCGAATCCTCTTTCTGTTCCAGGAATGCCGTATGTGCCGATCTTCTGGCCTGCGTTGACCTCGCGATAGTCGTCGCTAGCCTGGCCATAATAAGTTCCGACCCGCGATAGGTGAGAGGACGGCGTGCGGTTGGGCACGAAACCAGCCATCTCGAGCGCCTCGTACGCTGTGACAAGTGCTAGGCGCTGCATCGGGTCTGTCTGCTCGGCCTTTTCGAAGGGTTGTGTGGTTAGGTGCCAGGTACAAGCGTAGGCTCTGATTCTATCTTACCTCGCGCGGGGACATATTGAAAAATCCTGCGTCAAAATAGCCTGGGTTGTCTATGAAGTTACCAAATCGAGTCCCAACTGTATTGTCTTTTTCGCCGCTAGGATCAAAGTGAGCATCTAGATCGAACCTGTCCGGAGGGACAGTAGTGTGAGTATCAACTCCGTCCACAAGCAGCTCCCAAAATAGATCAGGGGTATCTGCACCTCCCGGCATACGGCATGACATGCCGACGACAGCTAGCTTGGAGCTTTGAGGCGGGCTCGGGTTATGCTGAAGTTGATCAAATGTGTCGCGCATAGCCCAGTCAATCAAACACTGGCGTCTTTCATCTCCAGTTGAGAGCTTATCGGTGACTTCGGCGATGATGGTGTCTGACATAAGAGATGCGCCGTAATGAAGTATCTGATATGATAGCCCATTCAGTCGTGACCCACGCAGAAATTGGGTCACTACTCCACTTGCGAGCTTGTCGAAATACAGCGGCTTGGTTAAAGCTTCCGTGCAGATGGCTTCTATTAAGTGGTATGCATCCAAGCACAAAAATGGTGAGCCTGTGAATGGCGATATCAATGGCACCTGCATAGCACGCGCACCCCATCTTTCCCAAACCTCCGCTGTCTCAAGGATAGAGCGCACATCGTCGTTTTCGTAAACATTTGGGACATGACAAAGACCTCCTGAGATAGGCAACGCTGAGTTTCTTGAAGAACGAAGTAACTCAGATTGGCGGAAGAGTTGCTTGAGACGGCTGGGAGGACCTGTGACTCCAACTGAAATATTATCAACGTGACTGATACTCACGCCAGTCAGTGGCATTGCGTTCGTACGGGTGCTTTCTGACTCTTCTAGGTGATGGAAACGGTCCAATTCTCTCTGAATAGTGTCTGCTGGTAAGCCTATCACGACCGTAGCCCAGCTAACTGACGCGGTCTTCTCTGTCACGGTAGTCTCAAGTGTCTGGGAGACGCGCTGTACATGCACGCAAAATGCAAAAGCGGTCCGCACGCTTTCAGCTCCGTATGAGACGAGGTCTGATAGGGACTCAGAGACTGCTACTGCTGCCGCTGAAAATAGGCCGACGCTTATTCCGACCAAGCATCTTGGACGGCGGTATGAAATGTGATGTGTCTCATAGTGTCTGTACGTATTGGAAGTAGCATGTTGGCCCACTCTTCAGTTACGCGTCCACTACTGGGAGTGGCTAGAAAGGATAGGGCATAGCGACTCACCCAATCAACATAGCAATCTCATAGATGCAGAGGAAAGCACCATCCCAGGTACCACTTAGGGAGCTGCTCTTGAATTCATCCCAGTGGGAGGCCAGCGTAACCACATCGTGGAATGGCGGTACAGAATCTCGCAACGGCCGCGGTAGTTTCTGGACCTCCGCTCTAAGAACCAAGGCACAGTCCTGCAAGAAGCGAGCAAGGTGTGGATAGCCGGGTAACTTGGCATATCTATGCAGTCTTCGAATTAGGTCTGGGACTTCACCATTGGGAAGCTCGTGACTGAATAGAATAAAATCATCATGCATATCGTGCACATGGCTGGGGCTTGGTGAGGAGGATCTGGAAGGAGTGATAGTGATGTTGTCGTTCATTGTGTAAGTTTTTGCAAGTCTAAGTCATCCCTCCAAAAACAAAGGTTAAGTAGAATCAATCAATCCTAATCAGATTGGAAAACCAGGGCAAAAGCTAGATTGTTCAACTCTCATCGGAGGGCAGATAGAACAATCTGTAAGGGTGGTATGGACTATTAACTGTAAATGCTATAAAACCGATAGACTTGGCATCACCATCTAGTAACATTCCATTCTCTATCCTCAACATAAGAGGACCGCAATTGACTCGGACTAGTCCAAAGGACGCCCCCGCCGCTGGTAGAAGAACACCGCCGGAGTGGGAAGAGAGGATGGAACCCGCTCACCCGCCGACGCCATGGTTTCCAGCCGAATTTGGATCATTTCTCGGGTGGCTTGCTTTGGGGTAGACAAAGTAGCCCTGCAAAGCGTCAACTGAGATCGGAACCCGACTCGGTGGGTTATTTGACGCATGGACGGGGGTCCTGGGCTTGTTCCCTGTGCTTTGAATCCGTTCTCTCCTAATGTTGGGTTGGGGATGCATGGGTTGCGACGAAGGGCGGACGTTGAAATGGGCCTGGCATTACATAATAGGAGCTATACCTACTTTAGACATTCGGGATAAAGATGGGCCGAAATAATAAAGTTTGCCAAGACTGGCTAAGCTCTGGGCATGGATAGAGGAGCTTGCTTAGGTAACTTTTTACACTGCATTACCGCCCCTTTTAACTATCCACCCAACGCTCGAAAACTTCAAGGAAAAGATCACTACTATTATCGTCTTTGTCCCCAAGAATCTAAATTCCTCTTTATCGCAGGGAAAACAAGATTCTTTCTTTTCAAGGTGGCTGAACTGTTGCGAACCAATGTCTCGTTTTATCTGGTCCAACCAGCCTACAACCAACCTTTCCTCGCTCTAGCAACATGTATAAAACTTGATTCAACAGGGGCACTACAGCCGAGTCAAACATCGCTCTATCTCTGGAAACTTCTCCGTAGATGAGGCCACCGATATCAGCTGTGGAGAGGCCCTGCACTGTGTCCATCACATTTCCATCTTCACCATCACCACTATTACCAGAGTGGATGGAGCCGACGTCGCCGTTTTTGGTGCTGCCCGCGTCACTCACATTACGGGATGACGAAGAGGGAGAAGTTCGTAGTGCCAACACGGCGTATATCTTCTTCTCCCTCGAGACTCTCTGCGCGATATATTTTGCAATCGTTTGCGGCAGGTTAGATATCACGTCTCCGTGGCCGGGATAGCCGCGGCCGCACTTTAGGCTCGCCATTAGCCGGAGGCTGGCTGTGTAGGCTTCCAGGTCCTCAGCTACACTATAGCCATGCCCTAGCACGTTGTCACCGGTGAATAGTGCGTTTTCCTCTTTTAACAAGAAGCACATATGGTCAAAGCTGTGCCCTGGCGTCAACACCGCCCTTAGAGTCGCACCTTGTGTTTGGAAAATTTGGTCGTTCTCAATGGCCAGCTGGTGCTGGTTGGGCTTGTGCTTGTATACTGCTATGTTGGGATCATGGGCAAGGAGATCGGCTATTCCGCCAGTATGGTCCGTGTGCCAGTGTGTGAGAAGGACGTGGGAGATGGAGATGTCATGGTCTTCGAGGAATCTGGTCACATTCAGTGCCCATTGTGGAGCTCCCTGTTAACGATGGTTATTGAGTTACTGGCCTAGAACTGAAAATGAAAACAAGGAATGCCAGTGCAAATCTAGACTATTCTCGAGTGAACAGCGAAGAGTGTTCAAGTGGTGGGTAAAGTTCTTACCTCTCCAGTGTCTATGAGTATTCGAGTGCTTCCAGTACCAACTAGGTATGTGTTGGTGCCCTGCAGGTGCATGCTTCCAGGGTTGCATCCTAGAAAGCGCACAACGCACTCAGACAAGCCATCGTCGGTTTCTGCAAGCGCTGGTAGCTTTCTTTGCTGTGCTTCTAGGTAGCCAGCCCAGAATGGCGATGAGTAATATCCCTCAGGCATAGTAGCTGAAAGCATTAATACGACAGTGAAGGAGACGATAGAACCTCATGTAGAGGCAACGAAAAAAGAAAAAGAAAAACTGAGGGATTCAATGGGCCCGGCGGCGACAGAACTGGCGGCCTCGAATAACCTGCTACCGACTGATCTGGAAAGTCATCACAATGTATACTAACTCTTGCTCATGGGAAGATCACAAACAACAGAGAATGGATTCGCGCCCCGGGCGTGACGACGTTGGTGGCTGTACGCCAGGCTTCGCATCAGGGATAAGCCAGGGGTATCTCGGCGGCTGAGAGACAGTCGTATTATCCTCCCGAGGAAAAAAAACCCCCGGGAAGTCCGGCATCCGAGCAGATTCCAAAGGCCGATCATGTTCGAGAATCAATCCACAAAGTAGAGTGTCAGGAAACGGTTAGAATCTAATTATGCGTCTCACTTTATTGTAGATATTTAGTATAGATATGTGTGTTATCCTCTCATGCTTCTGATCCTAATATTCACAACACCACATCAAAATAGCAAAACACCGATTGAGTAAGAAGTTATCAAGTATGATGAACATCCCGGAAAAATGCAAGGTGCTAGTCGTCGGTGGCGGGCCAGCTGGCTCCTATGCCGCCTCGGCTCTTGCGCGAGAGGGAATCGACGTGGTCCTCCTGGAGGCAGACAAGTTCCCTAGGTAAGTCTGGGGGAACTTCGAGAGCGATGAATGCATTTACTCTCGGTATTTCATACATTCTTACATGTGCACCAGATACCACATCGGTGAAAGCATGCTTCCGTCAATGCGACACTTTCTGAAGTTTATTGACGCTTATGACAAGTGGGATGCCCATGGTTTCAATGTAAAGGTGAGAAGTGAAAGCCCATGAAGAAGGAAAGAAACATACAAAGACGTTGTTCGCTGACACTCAGGGCAGAAAGGAGGTGCCTTCCGCCTCAACTGGTCAAGGCCTGAAACCTGTAAGCCTTCGCCTGTTATTCAATAGACACTGGTTCAACTGCCCCAGCAGAGTACGACTGACGATGGACTCCGTCTTTAGATACGGATTTCATCGCAGCCGGTGGACCTGGGGGCTACGCCTGGAATGTGATCAGGTCCGAGGCAGACGAGTTGCTATTCAAGCATGCAACCGAATGTGGTGTAAAGACATTTGACGAAACAAAGGTGGCATCAATTGAGTTTGCATCACCGGATCCTGCGTCTGGAGACACGTACCCCTTTAACCGTCCCGTATCTGCTACTTGGACTCGCAAGGACGGGACTTCCGGAATCATTTCGACGAATTATATCGTGGATGCTTCAGGTAGAAATGGTCTTATTAGCACCAAGTATCTCAAAAACCGGTCGTACAATAAGGGGCTGAGAAATGTTGCCAGTTGGGGTTACTGGAAGGGAGGTGGTGTTCACGGTGTCGGCACACACAAAGAGGGTGCTCCATATTTCGAAGCACTCAAAGGTAAGATTCAGTTGCGCCCTCTGAGAGGAATGATGCTAAACCCAGTTTTTTCGACTCAACAGATGCTAGTGGATGGGTATGGTTTATCCCTTTGCACAACGGCACCCATTCAGTAGGTGTTGTACAAAACCAAGAGATGGCTACCGAGAAGAAGAGAAAAATGGCCGAACCTTCCTCCAAGGGCTTCTATCTGGAGTCTTTGGAGCTTGTTCCGGGTATCAAAGAACTGCTTTCCAAAGCTGAGCTCATATCAGATATCAAGTCGGCGTCTGACTGGTCATACAGCGCCTCTTGCTATGCCTTCCCCGGTGTGCGCATTGCTGGAGATGCTGGATCCTTTATTGACCCCTTCTTCTCTTCTGGTGTTCACTTGGCTCTTTCAGGTGGTTTGTCGGCAGCAACAACTATTGCAGCGGCCATTCGCGGTGACTGTGATGAGAAAGTTGCAGCGTCGTGGCATGATAAGAAGACATCCGAAAGCTACACACGATTCCTCTTGGTCGTGTCTAGTGCATTAAAGCAGATCAGGTCTCAAGATGAGCCAGTCATCAGTGATTTTGATGAGGATAGCTTTGAAAGAGCCTTTGATCTGTTCAGACCCAGTACGTCAATTTCGTAGGATGATACAATGGTGGAAGCGATGATTTTAACGTTGTGATATCTAGTTATCCAAGGGCAAGCTGATGCCGACGCAAAGGGCAAGCTGACCCAAGCTGAAATGTCCAAGACGGTCGAGTTTTGTTTCAGAGCATTTGCGCATGTCTCGTTTGAGGAGAAAGAGGCTCTCGTGAAGAAGCTCAAATCGCTAGGCCACGATGGAGATGCTTACGATGAGAACAACCGCAAGGCTCTCGATGAACTCGAGAAGCAGCTGACACCAGAGGAGCAGGCAATCTTGAAGACGTTGAAGGGACGACGCATGATACGCCCCGAGGACTCGCTCAACATTGAAAATTTTACTCTAGACTCTATTGACGGCTTTGCCCCTCGTTTGGAGAAGGGAAAACTCGGTTTGTCCGCAGCGAAGAAAGCCGAAGTCAAATACACAACTCATGATCCACTCTCTTTCCTCAACGGAGAGGCAAAGGCAGCGAAGAAGACGCCTCCGAATGGTCATGGTGAAGTAAACGGATATGGCAATGTCGGAACGAGCTCCGTCAAAAGCTGCATGGCAGACATGATTGCAGCGGAGAAAAACTCTTCGCAGACGTCACTCGATGAAGCTACTAGGCACCGTTTGATGTCGTCGCTGCGGCAATCAGCCGAGGAGCTCGAGACTCCTTTCGACACAGTGGTGCGATATGTTGACGCGGTATGTGAAAAAGATGCAGTGTTTGGATTCACCACGTTAGACATACTAATGAAGCTCTCGGAATAGGGTCGACAGACGGCGCTAGTTTGCATCGGAGGGGACCTTGGGATTTTTAAGTCCCTAGCGGGGAGCAAAACACCGTTGTCTTCCAAAGATCTTGCAAAGGCTACCATGGCAGACCCGCTGCTCGTCAGCCGCATCATGCGATACCTAGTCGCTAGTCGTCTGGTTGGAGAGACAGCATCCGACCAATACGTGGCCAGCAAGAAGACGTACGTCTTTGCCGATCCGCATGTTGAGCATTCCATACGATTTTTCCACGCCGTCAGTAATCCTTCTTTCCAAGCTCTGCCTGGTTTCCTAAAGGACACGGGATATCAAAACGAACCCCAGGGTAGTGCGTTTCAGAAGGGCCTCGGCACGGAGCTTGACTTCTATCACTGGCTCAAGCAGCATCCGGATGCGTTGAGGGACTTTCAGGCTAACATGCAACTTGCTAAAGGCGGTAATGGTGTGGAGGTAATGCCATTCGACAACTTCGTGAGTAGTGGACATGACGGTGCCATTTTTGTGGACATTGGTGGCAACACTGGCCACCAGGCTGCTGAAGTGCTGTCCAAGTACCCGGAGCTAGCCGGCCGAGTGGTCGTCCAGGACCGTGGTGAAGTAATCAGAAGCGCCCCCAATATCAAAGGCATTCAGTGGATGGAGCACGACTTTTTTAATATCCAGCCCGTGAAAGGTAATGTTTTCCCCCTCCCTTCTGGGAGATAAATCAGCATGTTGCACTTTATACTGAGGTTTATTTCCTTCCAGGGGCAAAGTATTACTATCTGAGAGCCATTCTTCACAACTGGGATGACAACAAGGCGGTGCAGATATTAGCCAGCATTGTGCCTGCCATGTCGGCTGATTCACTGGTGGCAATTGACGAGGTGGTGGTGCCGGACGAGGATGCTCACGTGTGGCCTGCCGGGCTAGACCTCCAAATGTATACTCTGTTCGGGACTATGGAGCGGACGGCATCGCAGTGGGATGCAATTCTTGACAAAGCAGGGTTGCGCGCTGTAGCGGTCAAGAAGTATGCGCCTGTCATGCAAAGTTCTGTCATCTTTGCGGCCGCCAAGTAACTCCATAGTCGCTTGTCTGATTGAGTGCGATGTTTCCCATTTAGGATCACAGAGTTTAGGCACAATATAGTATGATATTTGCAGTTTCTCTTGTTCGTTGGCTGATGGGCCGGCATCTCTTTCACTGGATCGACACAGGCCGTTAACGTGGCTTCAGGGGGACGTTCGGCTGACCCGCTCCATGAGCTGAAGGGTTCCAAAGGTCCGTCCAGTTCAATCCCGTAATAGGAATAAGACGCGTCCAGGTCATTGCGGACATCAGGGAGAATTCTTGATATACCCTTTAAATCAAGAATCGTCTTAAGTGTCAGCCCATTGGTGATGGCTCTCCCACGGAGAGAGTAGAAATCCATGAAGTATGCAAGCTCTTTGAAGCATCAACATAGTCCCAAGGCGAGAAAGGTAGGCTCTTTTGAGGTTTAAGTATAAGGACGGCGGGTCCACGGGCAAATCAATCAATGCATAGGACATCCGCTACTAAACCTGGATTCCGGAGAACTGAATTCTAGGGCCACTAGTATTCAGGTCACACGGTCGAATAGAGTCCATAAGGCCCTGAGCCGTGAGAGTGCTAGGATGTTGAGATCCACAATGTCAGCCATCATTCGATGAATTCGTAGGGTCAATTCCTGCGTGTATCTGTTCTGTAGAGATCTTTTGCTTTCAAGTTTGTGTGGACGTCTAGAGTGTTCACCTGACTGCACTCGTTACCATGTGACCGTTACTAACTGGCCAATCAAATCTAATTGTTTATTAAGCAACAAACTCGTCGCTGATTGGCTGTCCTCATGAACTTTAAGTGTTGATATAAATCTGATGTCTTTTGGGACTCGTCAGTACGCTGCAACCTGGGGAATCTATGTGACTAATAAATACAAAAGGGGAGCGTACTCCAGCTAGTCTAACCGGAAACTCCACACCCCTCATTATACCTTCGATTGAAGAATCTTCTTCAACCCTGCACTTTCCTGTTCGTACTTCTCAATCTTTGCTTGGCTGTTTGCTAGCTTCTCAAGAAGCCATCGGACCCGAGGCCTGACCTCCTTTGGCTCTTTTTCTAAAGACCCAAGAATTTGTAACTCTGCTTCGCACTTGCTGATACTCGCATTCTCCATAGCCATTTGCTGCCCAATAATACGCAGTGTGAGCCGGCAGCGGAGGACATCGTCCTCAAGTAGCCGTTTGAAGGCTGCTGCGTATACAGGTCTGCCTGGCTTGATAGTCGACGGGCGACCATTGAGGGTCGTTACGGAGATCAATTCCGCTTGCTCAAGGGCGCGAATCGTACTCTCACCATCTATTTTGAACATATCGGAGAATAACGCCTGGCTATACAGGATACTTCCCCCTTTAGCCTCCGCAAGACTGCGGATCAGATACCAAGCTTGCTCTGGCGACCAATTTCGTTTGGCGCTGTCAACATCGGCAATATACATCTTTAAGATTTCGGCACTAGATTGCTCAATGATGTCGTTGACAGCGTCTATTGCGTGTTAGCGGTATAAGCAAACATTGATTTGACTTCTCTGGGGGTGCTCACCTTTAGGGCTTTCACCCCTGCTAATCATCCTTGCAAAGAATTCAAGGTCTGACAACCGGCCTCCTAATACTTGGATACACTGTTCAAGTTCGTTTGTATAAATTCCCTTTAGGGTATCCAGCTGAGCCTGGGTCCTGCTGCCGTTGTCATTGTGATCCTTATGAAGGTGGTCAAGAACAAATTGCTTTGCCACATCAGGAGTGCAGTCGCCGAGTTGGATCTCATGAAACACTTGATTAGGTAGGGCCCGGCTGAGCGTTTTAGAGTAGGAGATATCTCCAGTTAGGAAGATGACACGAGCAATATTGGAGACTGTCAGTGCTGCTGCCCAATCAGCAAGTTTGTTATATATCATCTGGTTGTCATTCGCTTTGTGCAAAAAGTTATCGATAACGACGACGGGCCTGTATTCAGGATGTGCCTCGAGGAACTCGTCGTCTGTCATGTGCGCGTCTTTACCGTCTTTCCTTTTCTTCTCAAGAGCAACTTTCTTCAATGCATTAGCAGTGTTTTGGAGAATGTGCCCCAACTGCGAATCCAGCGTCTCCGAGAGTCCTGCATTTGCACCCAAGGTTTGCGTTGCAATATCGATAAGGCTGCTGATACTGTTCATCCATGAGAATACCGGTCGATAACCGACTTCCGCGGCAGCAGCATTTATTGTGGCACTGTCGCCCCTAGCTTCTTGAATCGGCTTGCAGTCAATGACAAGCTTGTGCCGATAACCTTTTAGGGCTTCGTCCAATACGAGTTCCTTTTTACCTGAACCCCTAGGCCCCTGAACAACAGTAAAAGTATGCGTGGCTTCGATCATCCAGTTCCGGAGTTGCTGTATGTCATCCTTGCGGTCTTCCCAGATGGCTTTTAATCCCCCGGAATCTGAGCGCTGGTCTTGACGAAACGAGAGCATGTCGTTTGCCTTGCTTGCTTGCCGTTGAATCCATTGCCATATCCGACTATCCTGAACGTGGATTGGTGGAGATATCCGTATTTTTATGAAGAAGGTTCGAATGGGATCGAAAATAATAACGGTGATTGTTGCAAGAAGCGCAGCAATAATCGGTATTACGATTCTCGGATGGTTGACTATCCAGTCTCTAATGGCGTGCGGCTTCAGTTTTTGCTCATACGAGAGCTTTAATAACGTGCCGGAACTTCCTCCGCCTTCAGCTTCTGAAACCTTATAGCCATGTAGACAATTTTTGGCCATCACCGCATAACCAGGCCTAGAGAAGTCAAGGAGCGCATATCTCGGTTGGACTTTCGAATCAGACGGCTGTGGGATGATGTCTGCGAGCTTGCCATAACGACGAGTCAACGAGTAAAGTAATTCGGGTGTCAATTCCACGGGCGATGCTCCCGGGGAGGTTGGAAGGAATTCCACTTTAACCCTCGAGCTGGGAAATCGCTGAAGGTCTTCTAGCCAAGGCCGTCCCCGGACCGCTGCAGCCCTTACGGACCTGAAAGGGCTAAACCATGGCTTTACAGGATTTTGCTCAAGGTAAGCGCTCAAAGCCTTTGATAACGCTTCTTTGTCCATTGTCGCCGGGAGCGAAACTTTAACGAAGGCTCCTCCCTCGGGGTACCGTGGAATGATCTGCGCGATGCCCTCGCGCAACTCTGGTGGGAAAGACCGTTCGATAACACTCAATGGACTGGCACCCGTTAAGCTCCTCACCAGATTTCCAACCCGTTCAAGCATCGACGGTGCCGGATCCAGAGGTGCAAACCGATTAGCGAAAAAGGCCTTGACTGGTAGGACATCTGGCTTCTAGTCAGTATTCAAGACCACGTAATAAACAAATCATTCGGATACGCACTATCAAGATAGAATACAGACTCATTTGGTGCGGTGGTAATATGACCGGTCTCATCAGCCTTTGAGTAAGTCGTCGTATATCTCCCAAATAGTGCGGGCCGAAGCAGGAATGGAGATTGGACGGGCTGAAGCTGCCGACCAACATGACCCGGACACTTCCAGCCATACCCTAGTACAGATGCCCTTCCAGTAAGACGTATCATTGTGTCGTTATCTCCATTGCTTTCTGAAAATGGAGAGACAGACGGAAGAAGCGCAGAGTCAACAGGCAATCATGAGCCAAGCGCGGAGAAGCTGTGGAGCAGCGATGACGTAGCGACAGGGACCATTCCAATCTTACCCTAGTATGGAAAAATACAAGTCCGATACCGCCAAAATTTCAACGCTGCAATTCCTCAGCGCCAGAGAGACTCTTCAACGCAAGCAAACGCTTCTCTTTGCAAACCGCGAGCAAAACATGGGGTGGTGGTGGAGCTCGTCCAAGCAGTCCGAGCAGCCTTCAGGGTCTCCCATTTCTAGCAACGAGCATGCTCCAACGCAGCAGCAGCTGGAGGACCCGGTGGTATCTCCGCCGCCCAAGCGGACGTCAATGAACCGCGATGAACAGGCCGACGCGGAATTGCAAGCCTTTATATCCGGGATGAAAGCCACAACCGAATCAGCGCACTCTAGCAAATCTTCTTCGAAATCCGCATCCACGCCGTCTTCCATAGACCCCGACTCCCTCTACCCAACCGAAATGTCCTGCCGCTCCGCGTTCGACTATGCATTCTTCTGCCAGTCATTTGGTGGCCAATGGGTGAATTACTACCGCTATGGCGAGCTACGGGACTGTAGCCAACATTGGTCCGATTTCTGGTTTTGCATGCGTACGAAGTCATATTCTGAATCAGATAGGGCTAAGATGATTGCGGACCATCATCGCAAGAAGGCTGCTAAATGGAAGGCGGGCCCTAGCAGTGAAGATGTGTGGGACATAAGAGCCGAGCCTGTGAAGGGTGCATTTGAAGGGGACTTCGCGGCAGTGGAAAGGGAGATGAAGCTCGCAGAGCAGAGGGAGAAGGAGGAGAGTGTGCAAATGAAGGACTCAGATACCATGTGAGTGGGTTATGGTGGATTGCTTTGCTGTCCTTAGTGCTTCACCTGGGGATTTGGGATATTGTCGAACTACGGTTTTTTTTGCATGGGACGTGTATATCACTTTTTGTAAAATATTGTTTCATCGCATCTCTTGGTAAATCTGTGACATCAAGCGAAAAAGGCATTGATTGGGCTCTAGAATCATTGAATACTTCATGCAATTCCGCATGCCTTAAGTCAAAAAGTCCAGTACTTTCATCGAATCATGAGAAGGGAACAGATCATCACAAAATCATGTAAGCTCATGTGGGATTCTAAGTGTTATTACAAATTTCACATCGCTTTTAAATCAAAAATGTGACATGTAACATCTTTCCCCAATGTCATCCCATGAGCAGTAGCTCCGCAATAAAATGTGCAGGAGCATTGGGCAGGCATACACCTCATGACAAGGAAGAAGCATAGAATGAAAGGGTAGTACATGCCCCATTGCTGCGCAAAAAGGGGAAAGTAGAAAAGCAACCGCTGTTTCAACAAAGATCTTTTCGGATTTCAAAAGGCTTGCTGGCAATATGGTCATAAATATGTAGGTATCTCAAAGCTCAAAAACTCGCCTATTACACAAATTCATAAAAAGAGGAAAATCTGGAAGATTGAGAGCGCTGGGGATATAATGTATGTAAATTCGTCTCTTTGCTGTGCTGAGAAAGTGAGCTGTGCAGGAAAATTGTCAAAACCTAAGCGGCAACAGGCTGAACCTGAATGCCAGGTGTTTGAGGCACGGAATCAATGGCGGAGCGGCGAACGATACCGCCAGTCACGGGGAGATGGGAAGACGTGCCCATGAGATACGAATCGACTTCACGGGCAGTTTGCCGGCCTTCGTTGATACCCCTAAAATAATGAAATGTAAGCTTCGTCTAAATAAACGTGCAAATCTCGTTCACTTACCAAACAATTAGTGACTGACCACGTCTACAATCTCCTGCAGCGAAAACACCAGGGATGTTGGTGCTGTAATGGCCAGGAGGCGTTTTGATATTCTTCCGGGCATCGAGCTCGACTTCATTACCTAGCACACGGTCTTCAGGGCCCAGGAATCCCATGGAGAGCAGAACAAGGTCCGCAGGGAAAAATTGTTCGCTTCCTTCGACGGTTTTCATATCCCAGCCCCCAGAAGCGCTCTTAGTCCATTCAACGCGAGTAATGTTAATTCCCCTCACGTTCCCATCTTCATCACCAACAAACTCTTTAGACATGACACAGAATTCGCGAGGGTCGTTGCCAAAATGAGCCTTCACTTCGCTGTGGCCATAGTCGACTCGGTAGATGCGTGGCCACTGGGGCCAAGGGTTATCACCAGCACGCTCGGCAGGAGGCTGTGGAAGCAGCTCAAAATTAGTAACGGATTTCGCACCGTGACGAACCGAGGTGCCAATGCAATCGTTTCCAGTATCTCCGCCTCCAATGACGATAACATGTTTGTCTCTAGCAGATATATATGCGCCATCAGCTAATTCGGAATCGAGAAGAGATTTGGTATTCTTATGGAGGAATTCCATAGCGAAGTGAATACCCTTGAGCTCGCGGTTGGGGATTTTGAGGTCCCTGGCAACAGTTGCTCCCGTGGCGATGATGACAGCGTCATTTTCCTTTCGCAAAGACTGTAATGTCACATCGCAATCAGGCCCAACGGGCGTGCCTGCAACGAACCTGATACCCTCGGCAGCCATGAAATCGACACGCCGCTGTACAATCTTCTTATCAAGCTTCATGTTCGGAATTCCGTACATTAAAAGACCGCCGATACGATCAGCTCGTTCGTAAACAACGACACTATGACCAGCACGGTTAAGTTGATCAGCTGCAGCAAGCCCGGCGGGGCCAGAACCAATAATGGCAATAGTCTTGCCTGTTCGGGTGGGTGGAGGCTTCGGAACCATCCATCCCATCTCAAATCCTCGATCAATTATGGCACATTCGATAGACTTTATCCCAACGGGATCCTCATTAATACCAAGGACACAAGCGCCTTCACATGGGGCAGGGCACACACGACCTGTAAACTCAGGGAAGTTATTGGTCATAAGCAAACGGTTCAATGCATCTTGCCATTTGTTTTGGAACACAAGCTCGTTCCACTTCGGGATAATGTTGGAAATAGGGCAACCAGTATCGGATTGGCAAAAAGGAACACCACAGTCCATGCAACGCGCCGACTGGTATTTGAGTTCATCCTCATTCAACCGCTGAGACAATTCAGCCCAATCTCGTGTACGAGTTTTGGAGTTTCGATACTTTTCGTTGCGGCGGTGATATTTCATGAAGCCTCTAGTTTTGTCCAGAATCAATGCTGTGCGCTTCTTCTCTGCATTGGGGTCAGTAATGCTATCCTCTATATCGAGGATCTCACTCTTTTTGGTTTCCTCGCGGTGTTCACGCTCGATTCTCTCCTTTGCAGCATGGTCTGGTGACTGAATGGGTGTGAAGCCAATTTTATTTGCGGTGGCTTTCTTTGCGGCTTCTTCTTCAAGGACTCGTTTATAGTCTGTTGGCAATACCTTGACGAAGTGAGATGATGCCCTGTTGAAGTCGAGAAGAATACGCGCAGCAATTTCGGAGCCGGTATAATGGTGGTGATCTTCGATAAGACCGCGAACAAATGCAATTTCCGCTGGTTCTTCAATACCCGAAAGCTCAACCATTTCCGTATTGACCTTGGTGTGGAAATCACCACTGATGTCCAGCACATAGGCAATACCACCAGACATACCAGCCGCAAAGTTGCGACCGGTGGAGCCCAATATGAGGACTCGACCGCCGGTCATGTATTCACAACCATGATCGCCAACACCTTCAACGACGGCAGTGGCTCCTGAGTTACGAACGGCGAAGCGTTCGGCGGCCACACCTCGGAAGTAACAACTACCGCCAGTGGCACCGTATAAGCAGACATTTCCAATGATGATGTTTTCTTCCGCTTTGAAAACCGCCCCGCGAGGTGGATAGAGAATGAGACGGCCTCCTGACAAACCCTTGCCGACGTAGTCATTTGCATCACCTTCGAGTTCCAAAGTAATACCAGGAGCAAGGTAGGCACCAAATGATTGACCGGCAGAGCCCTTTATATTTGCATGTATGGTGTCTTGCGGGAGGCCAGCATCCCCGTATCGCTTGCTAACATGATAGGAGAGTGTAGCGCCCATTGCTCGATCGGTATTCACAATATCGCATTCAACGCGGCACGGAAGACCTTTTTCTAAAGCCAGTTCGGCCTCAGCAATAAGCTTATTGTCAAGTCGAACGTGGAGACGGTGATCTTGCTTCCTGACATTATATGTCGCAACTCCAGGTCGGAGCGAATGAGCAGGGGTAAGGATGAGAGAAAGGTCTATGTTTTCCAATTTAGAGGACGGCAAATCATCACGAATCCTAAGCAGCTCCGCCCGGCCCACCATCTCGTTTATAGTTCGCATGCCTAGCTTAGCCATGATTGCCCGAAGCTCATTCGCCACATAGTAGAAGAAGTTGATGACATGCTCGGGTGTGCCCTCGAATTTCTCTCGAAGCACGGGATCCTGAGTCGCGATACCAACTGGGCAAGTGCCTAGATGACACTTGCGCATCATAATACAGCCCATGGCAATTAAAGGAGCCGTTGCAAAACCCCACTCTTCAGCTCCGAGCAAGCAGGCGATGGCCACATCCCTGCCAGTTCTCAACTGGCCATCAGTTTGCACAATAACACGGCCTCGCAGGTCATTTAGCACGAGGGTCTGATGGGTCTCAGCAAGACCCAATTCCCAAGGCAGGCCAGCGTACTTGATCCCCGTCCATCTGGACGCACCTGTTCCTCCATCATGGCCAGAGATCAGGATGTGATCAGCTTTGGCCTTGGCGACACCGGAAGCAACGATTCCAACACCGACCTCAGAGACAAGCTTAACAGAAACACGCGCCCGCGGATTAGAGCACTTAAGGTCGTAGATCAGTTGCTTCAAATCCTCAATGGAATAGATGTCGTGATGCGGCGGCGGCGAGATGAGCCCGACTCCAGGGGTCGAGCGGCGGGTTTGTGCGATGGGCCCCGTGACCTTGGAGCCGGGAAGTTCTCCGCCCTCGCCGGGCTTGGCGCCCTGAGCCATCTTGATCTGCAACTCATCGGCATCAGCCAGATATGCTGACGTGACACCAAACCGACCGGATGCAATCTGTTTGATCGCGGACCGCATCGTATCACCATTTTCCAGAATCCTGCTGCGCTCCGCATTTTCGCCTCCCTCACCGGTGTTCGATTTACCGCCAAGCCGGTTCATCGCAACAGCAAGGGTTGAGTGCGATTCGTACGAGATCGAGCCATAGGACATGGCGCCAGTAACGAATCGACGGACGATTTCTGTCCATGGCTCGACTTGTTCAATTGGTACAGGATTGCGCTGCTCAAAATCAAAATCCAGCAATCCTCGAAGGGTGCAGTTTTTGATCTGCTCGTGTTCTGATCGCGCATACGCTTCGTACGATTTGTCGTTTTTGGTTCGCACCGCATCTTGAATATTGGCAATACTAACGGGGTCATTGACGTGAGCCTCGCCGCCATCTCGCCAGTGGTATTCACCGGACTCGGAAAGGCCGGGAATATGTGTAATCTGGCGGAGTGGATAGCCTCGTTCATGGAATGCAAACGCATCCTGGGCAATCTGCTCAAAGGTCATACCTCGAATTCGGCTTGCAGTTCCGGCAAAACAACGATCAATAACACTGTCGTCAATACCTAAAGCTTCGAAGATCTGGGCACCTTTATAACTTTGTAGGGTGGAAATGCCCATTTTGCTCATGACCTTGAGAATACCACCGTCACACGAAGTTTTATAATTCGTGATGAGTTGTTCATCAGAAAGGTTCTTCCTGATCAGGTTCTCACGGTTCATCTTCAGAATACATTCCATGGCTAAGTATGGGCAAATGGCATCAGCACCATATCCGACCAGTACACACATATGATGGACTTCACGGGCCTCAGCAGTCTCCACAACTAGTGCAGTTAGGGATCTCCATTTATTGCGAACAAGGTGGTGGTGGACGAGGCCCGTAGCGAGAAGCGCAGACACGGCAACTCGGTCCAGGGAGGTAGCACGGTCCGATAAGACAAGGATGCGATCCCCGTTTTCAATAGCTTCAGTGGCAGCGGCGCATATGTCATCCAAAGCGTTGAGATAACCTTGGATACCCTTTGATTTCTCGAAGGTGATGTCGATTGTTTTGACAGTCCACTTGTCATGCAGCGACGGTAGTGCCTTCAAAGCATTAAACTCGTCGATTGACAAAATTGGTGATGGAAGATGAAGACGGTCACACTGGGAAGGATCTATTTCGAGCAGGTTTCCCTGAGGACCAACATAACATTCTAGAGACATAACGATCGCTTCACGGATAGGATCAATTGGCGGGTTTGTGACCTGCGCGAACAGTTCACGGAAATACTCGTACAGCAGACGAGGCTGCTGTGCCATGCATGCCAAAGGAGCATCATTTCCCATGGAACCGAGCGCTTCTTTAGAATCTGCAGCCATTGGGCCAAGAAGAAGACTGACTTGTTCAAATGAATAACCGAACGCTTTGAGGCGTGGATCCTGTTGAACTGTGATATCGTCTAATGTGGGTGTTAGGCTTGCCGTTTCAGCCGCCTTCTTATGGATCTCACGCAAACTGAGAAGATGTTTCTTAATCCAGTCACCGAAAGGCTGACGATTCGCAACTGTCCTTTTCAATTCTGCATCATCGATAATTCTTCCGGCTACGGTATCGACCAGCAGCATTTTTCCAGGCTGCAGTCGGCCTTTCTCTATGACACGTTCCGGGTCAATTGCAATGGTGCCGACCTCGGATGCACAAATGATGCGGTCATCATCGGTAACATAGTATCTGCACGGACGAAGACCATTACGGTCAAGATTCGCACCGCAGTAACGACCGTCTGAGAAAGTGAATAGAGCCGGACCGTCCCACGGCTCCATTAAACAGGCTGCCCATTCATAAAACGCTGCCTTTTTAGGGTCCATGGCCGGATTGTCTTGCCATGCTTCGGGGACCATCATCATTACTGCCTCGGGGAGAGACAATACACCGTTAATGGTTAGCAACTCCAGCACGTTATCGAATGCAGCAGAATCCGAGCCACCATCCTCGACAATTGGATATAGATGTTCGAGCTCATCTCCAAAAATATCCGATCGCAAGACACCTTCTCGGGCCCTCATCCAGTTCTTGTTACCGCGTAAGGTATTAATTTCACCATTGTGAGCAGCCCATCTCAACGGTTGCGCTCGATCCCAGGATGGAAATGTGTTTGTTGAGAATCGAGAGTGAACGAGCGCGAAATGGCCTTCGTAATCAACGGAGAGAAGATCATGATAGTACTCATAGACCTGATTCGGCGAAAGCTGCCCCTTATAAACGATGTTCTTGTTGCTCAGAGAGCAGATATAGAACCAATTAGCTAGCCCCAGAACATGAGTGGCTCGTTTCCGCAGGACATAGAGTTGTCTCTCGAATGTTCGTTCGTCAAATCGCTCTCCATGCTTGCCATCTGGTACACTCCCGTCGCCGTAGGCAGAATAGAGAACAACAAATGGTTGAACAATGAATGGTTCACGGGACAATGCTGCAGGGCCAAGACGCGTGGAATCACGGGGAACCTCTCGCCAGCCCAGAACGCGAAGGCCAAGAGACATGGCCAAGTTTTCAAACGTAGCTTTCGATTCTTTGAAGGCATTAAGATCTGGCTTGAAAAAAAGATTACCGGCGGCATACTGGCCCAACGGAGGTAATTCCACTCCGGCGTCCCGCGCAAAGTGTTTGACGAAGAACTTGTGAGGGATACTAGTCATGACGCCAGCACCGTCACCGTCTCGGGCGTCCGAGCCCACCGCGCCTCGATGGGTCATGTTGCAGAGAAGATATCTTGCTAATTGAGGGCAACCGAGTCAGCACTGTTGCAGCAGCTTCCTCGAGTATTCACAGCGCTTCCTTACCATCGGTGACAATCTTGTGGCTCGGCTTTCCCTTAATATTACTGACCTTGGCGATTAGCAGCGAATACTTGATGTTTCAGTTCACACTTTGGGACGAAGAGTACTTACGCTGCGAATCCTACACCACACGCATCTTTCTCGAGCCCTGGGTCATAAAGACCTTGACGCTGGGGCAAGGCCTCCGCCCAGCCATATCCTTTGTCTGACTTGTACACCGAATACGCGTGCGGCTGTTCATCTTCAATATCCAAGTCATGCGTGTTTTCCAGGCGACCCATTCTTCCGTCGGCGACCGACAGAGAATGCGAGCGATACTTCTGGTTTGCGGCTTCGGTCTATATCTTATTAAGAAATCGCAGCTATTCTTTCTTTAAAAATCTAGAGGAAAGAAAGTTCCTAAAGGGGGGGAAAGGGCAGAATGTAGCTCTATGTGAGATTTTGAGGAAGCTGGGGATAGAGAAAATGACAGAAAGTGAGGTATGGTCGGAAAGTTATGTGAACCATGCGACTGGGTTTGTTCGAAGGAACTGAGATTACGGAAAGGCTCCTGGTTCAGACTCGGCCGTGTGGGGTTCAATCCCGATGCTCGCTCGTGGCAAAACGGCCCAGGAAGCGAGGCGCGCCGGTGACAGGTCTTATCGTATTACAAAGATGTGATACAGATGTTTGGACAGTGGAGTGAGCATCATGCTCATACATACTACAGGTCCTCCCAGCAAAAGAATTCCGTGAATTGGGATTCCATTTTTGCAACTCGTCTCCATCAAGGATTTTACTCCCATTTTCTATATCCCAATCAGTGAGTCAAACCATGTGAAAGACATTGTTTGCTGACTGAAGTCTTCATAGAGTTCTTCCTCGGCCCCTTTGACGATCACGTCCGAGAATTGGAGTATTGGGGAAGGATAGAGCTTGAAACTTTAAAGAGCATAGATAAGAACTCCCAGCCAATCAGTGGAGACTGATTAGACCACCATCGAAGCCAAGGTCCTTGAGGACCCACTATGGAGCAGGGCTGTGGAGCTTCAACGAAAATCGGGTTTCTTGGGAAACCTTAATCTTGTTAGGCTTTTGAGCTAATTTCGACCGATAACCGGCGAACTCCAACCCCAGAACACACCAAACAAGGAGCACGCAGGTAATCCATCTTTCGACGCGCAAGGGCATTACTAGCAACAAGAACCTGGGACTTTTTCTTTTGCCATTGCTTCTGTAAGGTGAAATCTCAGCAGCACACCGACAATTCCGTCACCTAGCACCCTTCAACAAAGAATTCCCGCCTTTCCATAGCCTTGGCAACATTGGCTGCATCGTCCTCTTGCGCTCATTCCGTTTTAATTGGCTAGGAGGCCTCTAGAAATGCGGCATGTCTGAGTACAGCAGCGGATTTAGACATACTGTACAAATCGTTGATGAGTATGCAGTGCGCACCATTCCTTTCCCGTCTGTAACACAGATGATTGGCAGGACGCGCGCCCTTCTCGGTTGAGCTGGCCTTGTGAAAGCATCTGGGAAAATCCTGGGCATTCCTGGTTTAGGCCTTTTGTTGTTCTTGGCCCAGCTGCGCGCGCTCCGCTGATACAGATTTTCCAGAATACGCACCCAAGGGAATCAATGAGACCATGACCGTGCTACCCGTTCTTCAAGCCATGGATCTCGATGGCCTGCTTCGTATGTATATCCCAAATCATACCTGAAGCTGCAGTGTTTGTTTAGGCAGCGACCTCTGACCCTGTCTTCTCGTGGCCGACGTGAACCTTGCTTGGCCGTGGGTTGCACAACAGGAGGCCCTGCTTGGCGGATGCGCCTGTCAACCCCATTCAAAGCGATTGAGTTTGCTCTCCAGATCCCGCGCATTTCAAATCCTGCGTACGCTCTCCCATGTCGTACCACAGTGTCGGTCCATCATGTCGATCTGGAGAATTACTTCCAGCCCCGGAATAACCGCCCGCGGCCAGAAAGTATTGTTGTATGTACAGTACATTTAATTCACGCGACGCCTGGATACATGTTTCCCATAGCTCAATCTGTGGGAGCTCATGTGGTGTGATACGCTGAGCTCAACATCCAGTTTTAAGTTTCAGTGTCAGCCATCCTTCGAGTGGCCTTTCAGTCCTTCACGTTTGTATATAGGTCGTCGCGTTTTCATGGGTGACTAAGCGCAAGGCTGTTCAAAAGGAGGATCGCGTCCCCACAACCCGGCTCCACCGAATAAGCATCCGACATCGGTCAGCAGCAGCACAAGAGAGCCGCAGCTTCTCACAAATCGCACAATCGTGATTGGATCTTGGCTTTGCTTGAAGTCATGGATTCAAGTCATAGTCTCCAATATATCGAAAAACGCCCCCATAAATCAGCATGTCCACAGGGCATGTAGATTCCCCGTTTCTGGCTAATCATATCTAAAGCGGGGAAACTTTGACTACTGGCAGGCGTGTTGACAATTATTTTCTGTTTATAAATCTGGATACTAATGAAAATTTGCCTCTAAATGTCGATAGGGATACTATTTCCCTATCAGTCGTGTTTAGTCGACATGGAGCTATCCCCAAGCTGAGGAACAGAAGCCCCTGGAGAGAATTGGATCGTTTGGGCCGTGTGGGTAGGCGAGAGCCAGACGCTTCGTCCTTTGAACTTCTCTTGCGTTGTGAGACATGAGCAGTCTTTTCACATGCAATCCTCCGAGGAGCCGAACGACTCCAAAGTTATGTGAACATACTATCCTGGCGCCATGAGACAGATGCCTGGGCTCAGAGCTCCCATGTGAAACGTCGGCTTGAAAGTGGAATCGCGATTTTTCCCGAGAAGAGCTATGCCAACTCCCGGTTCCTCCCGACTGTAGAGACCTCGGGACGATTCGGAGAATGTACCACATACGTCCATGAAGCATCTTCTTCACGCCATCCCAACCACGATGTCGACAACAGTACAACCTAGGCATGGGTGTACACTCTTCCCCTCTTCTCGGGCCATAGCATGCGGACAAGGAGAAGAATGCCATACTCCGCCTAGGCATCTAAATGCTTGAAGGCGGGTTGATATTGTTGCGCGTGCAGTATGCGTGCAATTGGATTGTCCTCATGGCAGTTGTTCCATCGTACTTTTGATGGACAGATATTGTCAAATTCATGTTCCTCTGCTTGCTCCTGCTTTTGGGCGATGAAACTCGGATAGTTTCTTGTCAATTGTGTCGCATCCTCTGCCAACATTGATTCCTGGAAATTCAAATATTCTCTCCTTGCTTCAGGCAATGCCGAAGGAGGGAGATCAGGCATCTCTGTTGATAAGGCTTAACAGATTTCTGGGAATTGAAAGGAAACTTCCCTGATAACTTTGGGTCCGGCTAGCTGCTAGGTTTCACCGATGAGGCAACATCGGATGCCTCTGAGAGCAGTGCTTCTTTGGCTCATTCGGCCAAGGGCCTTCATGATGCTTGCAAGATATTGCAAGCCATATCAAGTCATTTGTGCTTACGTCCGCCCAGAACAGTCCGCGACTCTGCGTGGTTGCTAACCAGAAATTCCCTGCGTCACCACAGAGAGGGCATACGTTCTCTTCGGATGTTGGCGGTGCAACAAAAAATGCAAGTTTTCGATTCTCGGCTTCTACCTTGGCATCCTATAGTCATTTTCCCAGCGCCTGGCGTCGTATTGAGATTCTGAAATTCTGAAAAAAGGCGCGACCTTGCTGAGACTTGGCGCATCAGTCCTTGTTAAACAGCACCGGTTAGGTCGTGCTCGTCAACTTTGTTCTGTGCAATCCTGGGATATCTCCCACACCCAACTTACTCGCATAATCACACCCCACGTGTGTTTACCAGGTCTCGCTTTCGTGATACAACTAGCCCAGTGACTGTGTTAGAGTTCCATGACGCCTCTCCCCACCAAAGTCCTCTAACGTCTCTCAACTCTTTCACAAACGAGGTCAGCAAATGGTCTGGAGGCTCAGGCGTCCATGTTCCATTGCATTTAAACTATTAGTTATCAGTATGGCAGCTATGGCATTAGGACACACTGTGGCCGCGCCACCTTTACCTACCTGGAACAATTGGATCCAAATGTTAGCAACTGGTTGAACTAATAGGATCCTCACAGATTCTGGCGGTTTTCTAAACTCGACAGAATATCGCGCTGGCTTCTCCGGGCAGTTTACATGCATTGCAATGTGAGCATCGCCTTCTCGGAAATCAAACGAAAGTCGAGTTATTGTCGCAAATGGCGCGTACGTCGCCGCTATTATGCTGCCCGAGGGGTCACTATACAGGTAATCCATGCAAAACCCACAATCAACCCAGCAATCACTGGGTGGGAGCGGTTGTTTGCTAAAATATGGCTCCACTCCCTTTCGATTTGTTGGAATAATAGCACGGCATTTCGCCGACTAGGCACCAAGGTCAGTTCAAGGTCTAAACACAACAGCAAAGGGGCTCTAACGTCGGAAAGCAGCCTCAGATTCCTGACATCCGCGTATCGGATAACGGATATTTCGCAGTCGAACGGCTTAGTTGACCCTTTCAAAATCCAGTTAGGCTCATTACTTGTTGTTCGATCAAAAGCAATGTCCACCACGCCAATGCTATCACTCTTAACCGCGAGATACTTGCTAGCACTGTCGAAGCGATAGCATACATCCGTTCCCTCAATCTCATCGTTGGTTTTGTCTGACATATCGGTGATGTAAGTTCTTCCGCCTAGCCTCGTGACATGGATTCGGACGACATTTTTCGATAGTCTCACCACGCTATCACTGAATCTGTAGCGCGATTCGGCCCTCGATACCACATGTTTTTTGCGTTTCAGTTGGCGTACTGTTTTGTCAACAAAAAGGAAGTGGTCCAGGTATTCGACTATCATGCGTTTGATGTCATTAGGCAGCTTAAGGACAACCCGCTTGATGTCGCTATCGATTTTCTCCTTGTGTGGCAGAATCCAACGGCCTCCGAGTTCGACACCCTTTTGTGAGCCACCAAACAATCCTAATATTGAGTCATACCATCCTTGCGGTGCTGAGGAAGACGAAAACCGACCGTACTCACTTGGCGGGGAAACCGAGGGTGAAAGAAAGGTTGGCTCAAGGAGCTCCATAAAACGATATATCTTCGCGTTGGAAAGCCCACGGGTAAAGGCAGCACATCTGTCGTGCAAAAGCCATGCCCTGGACTCGTGGATGGGCCGCTTATCAAGAGGATGTCCTTTCCTTGTTGATGTCTTGTAAGGTCGAATTGGAAACATCTTCTTTCGGCATCGCTCCCAAAGCGAGATCGGCCACGGGGGCAGGCGCTCAGGTTGCACTACGTGACACTTGTGTGATGTGTGGACATTTTGGTGGCATATCGGGCATAAAAGGAAAGCCTCAATCATATTGTCGGTTCCAAAGATGTGAAGGTATGTAAGGTCGGTCGACAGAAGGGTGCTTGAAAACACGGTGCTTCCCTTTAATATCCTACGACAGGGAATCCATCTCTGATGATTTGACGTGTGGATGGATGATGAAAACATCCAGACATGACCCATGGGATCCCTAAACGAAGAACTTTACTATGAACGCCGGCTCCTACAATCACAGGGTGTGCATGCGATGGGGTTGAAAGCTGTGCCTGTCCCTGGGAACATCGGATCAAGCGGAGATGGTCCAGAAGACCTTAATTGCGCCAGGAGGCCATCCCAGTTGACCCCATGAAGGACGATTACCATTAGACTTAGGGTATACTTGCATTACAGCAGACGCTTCGAGCCATATTTGTTCCCGTGCCCTCCTTTCAAGGCGAAAAGGTTTTTCTTCATTGTGAGTTGTCCTAACAAAGATATTGAGATTCCAATCAAACGCAATCATATATGGACAATCTGAGAACATATTGTAAGTCCCCCCTATTCCTTGACTATCGGCATATGGATGTGTTGATTCTAGGCTCGGGCAGGCGTCATCGATCTTCCGTCGCTACCTTAAACATCCGAGTCCTTCCACGTATTCCAGGGTATGAGGTTTCCTCGTTTTTAACGCCCTAGGGCAAACTCAATTCAGTCAAATGCTCCCCAGCGAAGGTATGGGTTTGATGAATCGCTAGAAGTAGCTAACCTGGACCGCCGCGCACTTGCCCAACAATAAACCCTACGATTGTGACAAAGAGGAATGTCAGTGCAAAATGAGGAGACAGTCCAATGGTGAGCAGACTATCAGAGGGCCGCCCCGGTACTCGACCACCAACTTGAAAATTCGGATTTCGAGAGACCCATCAAGAGATCAAACTATCCTATCATCACGGTTCCACAAGTAGCTGAAGAGTGTTCATGCCCCTAGCTCGACAGAACAACATGTAGCAAGCGGTCCAGCTGTTCTCCAAGAGGAAAGCCACTTCGACAATGCATCAACAGGGTTATTTTGTTCAGCCTAAATGTTTTGTCGAGACACCGATACGTTAAAGTCAAGCGTGCCGCCTGAAGTTATGGAGTGCTAGCTAATAGCACCTAGTTGGGCAGCATTCACTAACATGAAACGAATCATTTGTGATCTTTCTGGCCTTTCTCTCCCTTTGAGAAGAGATCGAGAAGACATTGAAGAGTAGCTGATGATGTTATATCATCGGTCAAGGGCCTTAGAGCCAACCACGGGGGGTTGAGATGGAGCTCTTCATGAACTGACATTCTCGCAACTCTTGCCAACAAGATGAGGGTTCTCTGATACACTTGGTTGACTGGGCAGGTATAACAGGGCCTGATCTGCATCCAGTGGGATTAAGCTGCTCAAAGCTATACTGCTTCGAGTCATCTTGAGTACGTGCTGCATACAGTCCTATAAATTTAGGCTGATATTGCTACCCCCTCGTGGCAACTTGATATGAGTTTCACGGGCTAGTACTTTTGCTAATCAATTGCTGGATTGCCGGCATGGATACTACACTCAGCTGCGCCTCTAGATATGAACTATGCGACTGACTCTATCAGCCACGCCAAGTATCCTCAGCATTGCGGTGAATTCGGCTCGAAAGCTCACTGGAATGTATACTAGGTACTACAGAAAACCTTTGACTTGTGGACATTGTTATCCACACGTCAGATTGACATCATTCTATACGCATTGCCCAATCATCTTTTCAAGAGAATCGCAAGTACCAGGCAAAACACGGGCTTGAATGATTGGCAATTTGAAGGCTTTCTATTCGAATCGCGGACGTTTTGTTCTAATGGTGAGTTCTAGGCCTACACAATCAAGTTATGAGCGTTGCAGAAACCTGCAAGAGGACATTACGGAACCAGAGTCCCTCGCAGCCGAGCCCAATTCAATCCCATTTTGTTTCGCCGGGCAGTGTTTTGGGAGTATGCGAAGCGTGCGAGAAGCATTTCTTACTGCTCAATGATCCATGACGCCATATGGGTTGCTATACATGACGTCGCTGGTGTAGAACCTCTTCCTCAGGCGTATATATTCATGGGAAGCTCAAGCATCGAGTCTCTCCAGGTAACAAACTGCGATAACTGCTGATATCTACTCTGCGAATTCACAAGCCGGAAATTCTTTATCAATTTTTAAATTATTTTCAACATGCCTCGCTTCTCTGAAGGTGACAACGTTCGCTACAAGCCTGTTGGCGGTATGCAGCCCTTTTGCCGGATGGAAAAAAGCAGCAGAGCTAACATCCCTCCCAAGGTCCCGGGTCTAACACTTCCGAGAGTGTCGGCACTGTCATGTCCGTTGCGACCGAGCCGACGCAACAAGCCGGTCGCAATGTTGCTGCAAGTGAAGAAGATCCCAGATATGAGGTGAGGCTCCACCATTCCACATACGCCCATCGACCTGCTTAGCCCAGCGATGCTAATAAGTCCGTACCAAGATCAAAAACATGAACACCGGCAAGATGACCACCGTGTACGAGAAAAACATTTTGGGTTCTGCTTAAAATGCAAGAAAAAGCAAAGTACATCTGAGTGCTCTTGAAATTCGCATTCTCAGATCGTATGGAGAAAAAAAGCTGTGTGAATGATCGGGTATCATGTGAATATCGTGTGAACACCATACCATACCTGTATATTCAAGGTTGTAATAGGAATTGATTTTCATATAAGGGTGAAGATTATTTCGCGGTGTGTGCACTTGTTCAGGCCTGAGAGGTATCTCTGCTTCAGGCACAGGGAATGAGCAGCTAGATGCAAAGATGATCATAGCATTTGCGGCAGAATGCTGGGTCCCGATTAGCAAGTTCAACAGTCCTAAGAGGTGTCGTTGGTGCACTGTTCCAAGCAACAATTCCAACAGTGGTGAGAATGTGAGAGGAAGAAATTGTGTGGTGGATGAGTTTTCGACGCTAGTTAATCAGTTAGTCGCCTGAAGGAGCTCCGCTCAACCATCACATATAGTGTATCCCATCTCCAACCGAGCTCTGCAACCCTCCTTTTCCAAGAACAGGACCCAGACGAGTGATCTTGGAAATGGAGTCTCGAGTGGGCAATCTGCACCTAGCTTGGAACCCTTGCAATCAAGCTTTAACCGCCCAACTGCTATGGACTCGGCACCGGCCCTCTCTCCCTGCGGACTGGCTGGTGGGAGTGCAAGCTTTTGTGGACCACTGGATCGACACTCGGTCTGACTGGAGGGATGGAGAGGAGAGCTCTACGATATCCAACTTCCGCAGAAGCTAAGACAAATCTTCTCCACAGCGGCTTTGTGGAGAGCCATGCCATCATCTACCTCGATCCACTGATGATTGAGCGTGCTAGGAAAGTCTTGAATTTGCAAACAAGTTCTACTCGAATTTCAAGCGCATTTCACTCCTTGATTTCGAGACGGGCTGTGTGCCCAAGTGCTTGTTAAAGCAAGGGTCATGGATTTCCCAGTCCGCGGAAATATGAACTTGATATAACATTCCTCCAGACACCCATTTTCATCAACTATTTGGACAATTCTCCTGGGATGAATGGGCCTCTCAAGGTGGTCCTCGCGATTTGACGTCACGGAGAGATTTCGGCCGCTGCCAGTCCTCAAGCATCCCAGAGGTAAATATAAAGGACGTCAGAAGTGGTTGACATGGAACCAGGTTGCTACCATACCAGGATTCGTCACACACTCTCCTCCTTCTTCCGATTTTCATTCCCCCAAGTTGCCTCTTTACGCTGAAGGCATACCGGGATTACCAGCAGAAGAAAAAGGAAAATGTCTCTCACGCAGGACCATCGTGATAAGATCGACCGCGTTCTAGAGCGGGACCCGAATGTCACGGTGTTCCTTCGACCCTTGGCCGCGCCGGCCGCAATGGGCCTGGCTGGGTTTGCTGGGTCGACTTGGATTACTGCCTCATGGATTGCCGGCTGGTGGGGCAACGAGGATTCACCGCTGATATTCTTCCCGTTCGTGGCTCTCTGGGGAGGCCTCGCTCAATTCATCGCTGCATTCTTTGGATATCCGGCTAGAGACACGTTGGTTACGGTGGTTCATGCTCTATGGGGGAGTTTTTGGATAAGTGTTGGACTCCTTTATCTGCTTGTTGTGAGTTTGCCCTGGTTAAATATTGCAGGTTGAGAGAATGCTCTAAACCTAATTGTCTATCCAAGGCCACAGGACAAATACCGCCGCATCCGATAAATGTACACTTTCCGGAACTGGCGGCATGGTTTATCGTCCTAGCGTTTTTCACTTGGTCCGCGGTAAGTTCAGATAACCCTCGCCGCGCATGGATCTGAATCGAGAATAGAAGCTTATTATCTATATGCTCCTTCAGGCAATTGCATCCATTGCGCGTGATCTGATCCTATTTGGTGTCCTTTCAACCCTAGCTACCGGGTCCACGATCGCCTGCTGCCTCTTTGCGTATGGCGGTGGCGTCCGGGAAGGAATGAAAGTCGCAGGATACTTTTGGATTATCAGTGCGATCCTAGGCTGGTGGCGTGTCACTGTGTATCTTATAGAAGAGGCATTTGGCACCGGGCGGATCATGTCCTTCTTCCCCATCTTCCGCGTGCCCATTGAGAAGCGCCGTCCGCTGATTGTTCCTGGCCTGGGCGAACCTGGTGTTAAGCGCGGTATGCCTGGGGTGCTGTAAATAGTATCTCCTTCTTTGACAGGCGCGTCTCTTGTGGTTTCAATTGTGGGACAAAATGCATAGTCGGAGATATGAACTTGAAGTCTTTGGCGAAAGAGTATCTCGTCGGCTTTACTGACGTTCGGCGGATTTGGCTTCCTAGAAGAATAGTATGTACATACGTGCTGGACAATTAAAGAATACTAACAAGAGGTAATAAGTACCTTATCAATCTATCGCGGTTAGACGTTGATGAAGATATTCATAATAGTTTCGATGTTTCGCTGGTATGACGTAGTTTCAAACATGCGAGTTCGCTGCCATGATTTACAATGCAATAGGACAACAGCGTCAAGGCAATTTGTCTCAATCGAAGACTACAATATATTATATCTCGTACTTGCATACATCTCTCGTCTTACTTCGCAAATCTCCCAACGGTTCATCATGGAGGTTCTCTCAATTCTAGATTGCGGCGTGGCAATAGTGAGTCCCTCCCGCTCTACGACCCCCCCCATGGCACTTGGATCCAATTGCCTGACCAAATTCTCTGTTTAGGAACAAGGAAGCCGGCCTCACCAGGAGGATCGATACACATTTCTTCCGCCGCAAGACTTCCCCGCCAGTTCTGACGCCAAACTTGGCTATTTCGGAGTCTACGACGGACAGTAAGTGCTCTTTCTCGCTCCGCCGATATGTGCATTCAAGGGCTGATCTTAGTTCATTTGCAGCGGTGGTCCCCAAGTCTCCGAGCATGCGAGCAAAAATCTCCACCTAAATCTCGTTTCATCGCCCGCGTTCCACGCCGGTGATTTCGAACAAGCCATCCGCGATGCGATTGAAACAGAGGAGAAGCAGCTATACGACGGATTTGCGTCTGGTGTGAATGAAGCTGCTACGAGCGGATCGACAGCTTCTATGGTTTTGGTAGATTTACAGAAGGGAGAGCTGGTCATTGGGAGTTTGGGAGATTCGCACGTTGTCTTAGGGGAACATACGGGGAAGTCAGGAGAGTTTAGATACAAACCAGTGAGCTGAGTCCTTTATTTGACCCCGATCCGTCATGCTGTGGTTGATTAGCGGCGGCATTAACTCAATCAACATGATAGAAACGGTTAACGCAAGCGGATAGACCTGACGCTCCGAGAGAGAAAGCGCGGATTGAAGACGCCGGCGGAGCTGTTCGACATGCCGCAGGGCAACCACGCGTCGGTAACGCATCGAGCTCGCTCTCTAGCCTTGTCTTCAAGCTGACCGCTTTGCTTCCTTGCTAGGCACAATAAATCTGTCCCGCGCTCTCGGCGACTTGCGATACAAGAAGCCCCTCAACCCGCAAGAAGCCAAGGGAGATTTTATATCGAGCGAGCCGCACATTGTTCGCTTCAACCCCGATCCAAATTTCGTAAATATCCTCGTTATCGCGTCGGACGGCGTATGGGTTGCAGTCGAGGACGATGCTCTGTTCGAGTTCATTGGAAAGCAGCTAGAACAGGGCCATGGAGCGGAGGCTATTGCACAGAAGATTGTGCAAAAGTGCGCGTCGATAAAACATTCGGATAACACGACATGTGTCGTGTTATTGCTCGGCAGGAAGAGTAAGTAATAGGTAGACTAGACTTTAGCCTGAAGCGGACCGGTACGCCAGCTGGAACCTCTCAGAACAGAGTTTTGAATTAGCACTCGTGCTGAGAGAGGTTTGCTTTTTTCTTTTTCCTGGATTTCAGCTGTTGTTTAGAAGTTGAAGTAGCAGAATGACTGCCCATTAGGCGCCATGTACATACATTGGAAGTGGCCAGATTTACCAGCAACGAACGATGGCATGAAGCGTTCACGCGAAGATGGTTCCCTGATTGTGCCAAAATTAGAAGGGCTTGCTTGGAAGTCAAATTGCTCACATCTGACTGCCTCCGCCGTATCGAACGATCCGGGCAGGGCAAGCCATTCAGCAGATAATTGAAAGGCTTCAATTGACACACTACTACAACAATTGCTGGACCGCCGCTGCAGGGCAAATATCTCCAGCTCAATGCAGAGTTCGGTCTCTGTGATATGAAGGTTGTGGCAAAGCAGCTTCAACATGACGTCATCGTGTTTTTGTATGTGCTCGCTGCAGGGCACAAGCATCAGAAGAATCTTGCATTTTCCATTGCAGTGGAATTCCGGGATACGTAATTGCGTTCAAGTATGTAGATAAGTAGAAGCTTATATAGCTATTTGCGCGCACGGGGAACTTAGAGCATCAATCATCTGCTGGGAGATATTTGTTCTGGCCTCGAGATTGACCCCTTTTGAATGAAAGAGAGATATCAACCATGTTCTACCTTTGGGCCCTTCTACATAGCTTCGCAGACTAGGTTCTCGGATTCTACAAGCTCTACCAGAATCGCGAAGTAGGATGGCAAACTCTCGACCGGCGCACGGGCAAATTCAAACGCGAGCAACAGCCCCTATTAAAGAAGCTCAAACTAATTCTACTCTTCAACCCGTTGATGGATTGGCTTGATAAGACGGCGATAGTCAGGCTTTGGATCCATGAGCAGACCATCAAGTCCGGTAAGTCGTGGGCGATAAATGCATGAAGGTTCCTCGTCTCGTTAACAGGCTGTGGGATGCTAGGCAAGAAAGAGGGAACGCCGGCGTCCCACGCTCAAATCAAATCCTTCGTCGACTTCTTCCATATAAACATGGACGATTTCGAGCCATCCGACACATCCAAGTACGGCACATTCGAAGACTTCTTTGTTCGGAAACACAAGCCCGGCGCTCGACCGATCCACGAGCCGGCCAATCCATCAGAGGCCTGTATAGTCGCTGATTCTCGAGTCGTCGTGTATCCGACAGTGACTGCGACCAAGACTCTGTGGATCAAGGGGAAGCACTTCACCATTGGAAATCTGGTCGACGACGGCGAGGCTGCGGCACCGTGGCACGACGGTGCTGTTGCGAGCTTCCGGCTGAGTCCGCAGGATTATCACCGATATCATTCCCCTGTCACGGGGACGGTCAAGTGGTATAAGCGGATTCCCGGAGACTACTATCAGGTGGACCCCATTTGCCTGCAGAGCGACGTGGATATCCTCACGCGAAATGCGCGGTGCTGCGTGTGTATCGACACCAAGGAGTTTGGACAGGTACTGTTTGTTGCCATTGGGGCTACGGATGTGGGCGACGTCGAGTAAGTACCGTTTGCCATTTTGATATTTCCCGCTTGCGTGACAACGAACACGCCCG
Organism: Chrysosporium queenslandicum; assembly: GCA_001430955.1. Classification (NCBI taxonomy): domain Eukaryota; kingdom Fungi; phylum Ascomycota; class Eurotiomycetes; order Onygenales; family Onygenaceae; genus Chrysosporium; species Chrysosporium queenslandicum. Next base: position 23,988 of record LJPI01000313.1, on the reverse strand, counting down.
CTAACTCGAAGTGAAATAGAATCCGACCCGAACTGCGAACGCCCGGTTATGCGGTCAAGAAGGGAGAAGAAGTCGGCTTGTTCCAGTTTGGCGGCTCTAGCATCATTGTTGCATTCGAAAAGGGAAGAATCGAATTCGACGACGACCTCGCCAGTATGAGCAGACGGCAGATCATGGTGGATGTTGAAGTGGGAATGAGCATGGGGCGTGTACCACCAAAGCAAGCTTAGCCGCTCCCTTTTTCGTATAAAGAAACAAGCTGGTTCGTTTCACGAATCCGAGTGTGGCTGGTCTGGTCAAAATTGACATGATTGTATGATAGCGGACTTTGTAAATGCGTACTATGGTGTACAAAAGGTTCTTTTTCCTGTAAGGTATCTTCATCGCTTCTGAGCTTGTATATCAACTTCTCGTGAGCTGCCTGAAAACTTGATGGAGAAGAGAGAGCTGAGTGCCATTTCATAACCACATTATATTCCCGTGGACTTACTTGCCATATTTCCCATAGTACATTGCAAATTGCCACGAGCACTCTCGAACAGAAAGCAGAAACCAGATTGTAGCAGACTGAAAGCAAAGCATCGTCAGGGACTCCAAAAAGCCACTAGAAACCAAGAAACTCTTGCTGGAAGCACCCAAAGCTGGGCCATATTGGGGAGTAGCACATTGCCCAGAAATGCCTTCACGTCAGAATATCCCACACGGATTCTCCGATTCACCGCCAGACGCCGAGAATCCGCTGATCAGTGCAATCCGTTACTTGGCATCCTTATGCCATATTCCATCGCACTTCAACCTGCGTATTCTGGAATGGCCGCATAAATCAATAACACATTTATGCAGGGTCGTGTCATCACGTTCGCAACGTTGGTGATAGCCTCCGATGTGAACATTTCCACCATAGGACGTAAGGCACACGCTATAGCCACCTGTGTAGCCGGTATGGCATCCTACCAGTCGGTTTGGTTTTTTGGCAGTAGAGACGACGTTTCCCTTTCCATTGTAACATCCGTCGAGTCCTTTTTGGTGCCGCTCGAATTTCTGTATCTCGAACGTGGATGCAATGGGACATGTAATCGCTAACCCGGCCGGAATTGTGGGGTGGCGGAATGTCTGAACGACTGCAAGGTACTCTCCTGCCGCAATAGCAGCACTGCAAGAGATGAAAGCGGCTAATATTTTAAGTAAATGAATCATGTTACCAAGCTCACACGATATGGGATATTGCCCGTTGGAATGCGAAATCGACCGAAGCAAATAGTGGAATTTTCGTTGAGTAAAGAGGAAGACAACAATCCCTTTTGGCGAAGGATACCATCCTGATATATATCTGGATGGCCCGGGTGACTCGACTGAATTTAGATACGGTCATCCTCCGATGGCTCTGCTTGTCCAAATAAGACAAGAGCTCCGCGATCAGATACGCCTGTCACACATGGGGCATCATTATCATCATCAGTGTATGATAGGGGCACTTACCAAGGATGGTGCAAGATATGCGAGGAAACCAGCGCGTAGCTTCAGATAGTGTTCCCTTAGGGCCTTCATCCTGCAAGAATAGCATTCCATCATATATGCGGACTTGGGCGGCATCCCAGAAGACGCCCATTCTTGAGCATAGTCAGAGCTCCATGGCCTTTCATTTAGGCAGGCCGACTTCACACGGACAATAGACCGCAAAAGGTAATTACACAGAGGAGCGGCTGATACCTTCCGATGAAGATCTTCATATGTCTCATCTGCGAAACACGAAAAAGGAAGTAAGAATTCATGGCCCTAGGACAAAGGCGAATGTTTCTGCGGGAGTTGGGTCCAGCAGAAGTGCTCTCATAGTCTAATTGTCACGCAGATCTCGAGATTCGAAACCTCTAGCCTGATAAGCTCCCAGTGTAACCACCGCCACCCGAAGCTGGAACAACTTGGGATAACAAGATTAAGCCTAGGAAGACAGGAGCACCTTGCTAGCCTGTTAAAGACGGATGCGAGATCCTGTCTCTTCCCGGCCTCCCGGGTAACTGATGCCTGAAAGTAGTACTTTCTTCACCTCATGGATCTCTTCACTGGGTATGCCAATGCCATTGGTAGAAACAAAGGCACACACAATGCAGGCAATAGTCTCAAAGATGAAGTATCTCGACACTATCCTGTTCTGTGAGGGTACGCGGGAGGATTGCGAGCCAGCCCTGATGTCCCCTGGGAGTCCGACCGACAGACTTCGGCAGAAACGCAGCAGGACCGCGGCTAAGGATTTCTTTCTCTCGGAAACAGCTTTATTGTCTGGATGAAAGAGTCACTCCGTCCCGACGAACCGAACTCTGGAGGGGAACACGGGGTCCCTCCACTTGGCCTGCTCCAGAGTGGGTTGCCAGATCGTTGGAGACGATGGAGCCGTGGGTTAACGAGGGTTGGCGCTTTCGCATGACGCGTCGGCAGTTGTTCGCAATCGCACGAAGAACAGTTGCTGATGAGAATACGGGCTCCGACGAAGGTGCGTACAAGCGCCGTTTCTGCTCAACCAACATGCTTCATGGATGTAACGCCAGCAAACAAGGCCTGATATGAGGAAAGGGGGAACACCCAAAAAAAGCAACGGAAAATCCAAAGAAAAATTCAAAATCAACGCGAGAGAGGCCATCCGCGCTGTGTGTGGGCCAGCATAACAAGTGCGACAACGATCGTCTCGCGCTAGCTGATGGCCTGAGAGCCAGGGTCCCGCTGCCCACGCCCACGTTTCCCGCGCTCTCGCAGCTCAGGCACGCCCAGGAACGCCTCGAGCCTTCTCGTCCTTTCGATTCCAGCTGCCCACACCCTTGCAATTTCGGCACGGCTTGACAACGGCTGGACCTGCTGCCAATGGACAGAGAACATGTCAGGCTCAGCACTCAGCCCAAAGGACTCTCGCAGTGTTTCGTCGTCAGTCCCATTTGCCCTGCAAGCTGAATCACTCTTGTCTCATGACTTTGAAGTCCCCCAATGGCAGAGAGGTCGCCTTCTCCCAGGAGGCTGTCAGCCTATTGCAGATCCATACTGCCCGTAATTTGGCCTCCCGAACAGGGTGATCGGAAGATATCCATTTTTTCTCGGCTTTCAAACGGGACTTGACTACCCAAGCCTTCTGATACGAGCCGGGTCTTGTCTATCAAGCCAGGCACTTCGTATCACAGCACGCCCCTTCATTCGATTGGATGGTGTGGCATGGCTTTCCTTCTTTTCAGTTACGAGGCCACGCAGCTCGACGCTTGCGAGCTTCCTACTGGCTGGTGGATGGCGTGTTGTTTCCCGTCTGCTGCTGACTCGCTGGAGTTTAATATCTGGCTCTGATGAGACAAACAGCGAGGAGATACGAGTATAAAGACGGCGCCAGCCTTGGGGGCGTTGTCGAGAAACCTTTTTCTTCTTTTCTCCTTTGTTCAAACCTCATCAGTCTCTCGTTGTTCGAAAGCTGCCGTATCGTTCGGGTCTCTGTTTCTGGCGCCGTTGATATTTCTATCCCTTCGCATTCGCTCGCTACAAAATAACAAGACGCTGCGGCGTGTAATATCTACAAAATGCATTTCAAGACTTCAATTGCTCTCGTTGGCACTCTTGTCGTTGCCTCCCAGGCAACCGAATACGTCAAGGCCACCTACGAGTCTAATGACGTGCTCTCCCTTTTGAAACGTCAGACCGTAATCTGCAAGGCCGTTCCTCCTCCAGTTACCTGCGAACGCTCGTGCGGCCCCGGATATGTTCAATGCGTGTACCCGAACATGTGTTATAACCCCGGCAAGGGAGACTCCTGCTGCGCCAACGGAAGTAAGTATCGCCCTCCCGTTCCAACCTGGAAGGATATCGCGTCCTAATCGCATGAAAACAGAGTACTGCAGAAAGGGCACATACTGCACGGACGGAGGCTGCTGCCCCGATGGCATGAGCCTCGAGGAATGCGGTGCCACCCGCACCATCAGCGTCATTCCACCCCCTCAGTCCCAGCCCAGCACCGACGCTCCCGTCCCGCCTTCGACCGAGGAGCCCTCTGAAACCGAGACTGCCACTGAGACTGAGACTGCAACCGAGACCGAACCTGCTGAGCCCACTGAGACCGAGACCGAGCCAGCGCCAACTGGGGAGACCACCTCCTACACGATTCTCCCAACCGGCACTGGAAGGCCAGGTCCTCCTGGAACTAATGCCACCGTCTCAAGCCCCTCTCCACCCCAGCAGACTGAGAACGCCGCCGGCCAAATCAAGGGTGCTGCTATGGCCCTTGGTCTCGGCGCTGTTGGACTCGTGGTTGCCTTGATGTAATCGGACAGCACTGGGCGAGCTTGTTTTAGCGCAAATATAATGTTCAATGTAGTACCTGAGGATATATAATCAATAATTACAGATGGAAATTGTAGGGCTGGATTGTTTGCAGATTGTCATTGTGTAGTATGTAGTGTGAAAATACAGACTCATTTATCTGGTTAAACAACTCAGGAGTATGCCTTCCAAAGCAATGTGACCCGGGGCTAATTGTACTATGAGCTGATTGAAGCAACGCAAATTTCCAGCCTTGAGGAATATTCTCAACTTGCAGTCTGTCGCGTCCACCTTGACTCCGTATGGCATGCCATCAAAGAAGATACACGTGATGGAGGGGTCGCGTTCTGATGTTGTCTCCTTTCAACTGCACCTCTCGTCCGTATTTCATTAACAGATCAACATTTTCCACTCAGCTGCCTATGTGCATACAAAATGACTGCTGAGTATTCTGTTGACCAAGAAATTGATGAGTTTTTTGTGAAAACTTCAGCGACTCGCCTGGCCTGCGACACTTTTGCAAGGGAGCACCTTGGTGGGAATGTCATTCCGGTAGCTATACAGGGCGTGTGCAGCTATACCGTCTACGCCGGACCGAATGCTGAATTCGTCGCTCAGTTCCGTCTCAGGTCTTTGCGACTAAAAATGGAGACTGCTGATCTGGCTCGAGCCATTTATGGTGATTTTGCACCGGAGGTCACCTTTCATGGACAGATCGGAGATGAAGATGTTGAGGGCAAAGAACCCCTTTGTATCTATGTCATGAACCGAATACAGGGAATTAGTTACCTGGATTTCATCCTGGCGCATAGCAGTCAAGTGTCCCAAAATTCAGCTGAGTTCTCTTCATGGCGCAAAAATCTCGTAATCGATGTCGCGAGGTATGTCTGATGCCCCAAGTCACACACCAAATTAACTACTAATTACGGGCCATTTTAGGTTTTTTGCTCGTTCGTGGAAAGCCCCCCAGGTTGTTGATCAAGAATACCGTGACAGCCTGCACCATCAATACAAAAAAGAGTTGGAGTTATTGCTCTTTTCACTCCCCGAACGTTTTTGCCAGTCAATCAAGGATTCAATTAACTTGTTACCAGCCATCTTTTCTCTTCCAATGGTGCTACTTCACAAAGATTTTGGTGTTTGCAACATAATGGTGAACGAAGCATCATGCAATCTAGTTGGAGTGGTGGATTGGGCTGAAGCTGAGATTGCACCATTTGGCCTGAACCTTCACTCTCACCAGCGACTGATAAGTGAGATCCATCTCAAAATTGGTTGGATCCGATACGATGATTACGCCATTTTGGAGGAAATATTCTGGAGTACGTTCAGCAAGGAAGCTGGAGGGTTGGGTGACGAGACAATCAATATCATCAAAGCAGCAAGAATTGTTGGACTGCTGCTGTCTCGTGGCTTCACTAGTCGCCTTGGAACATCTGAGCCAGTACCTATTCGGGATGACGAAAGCGGTGCATATAATATGCGTGATTTGGATGGACTTTTGATTAATCCAGCTACAAGGTTCATAGAATTGGCTAACTAGACAATGTGCAGAAAATGGGACAGAAAGAATAGTACGATGTGAGATGCACCATAAGGCTAGTGAGGCCCGTGGGATCGTCCTTGACAATATAATTGATGAACTCGACAAGAAAACGTGGACCAACGCCAGAAAGGCCGAAGAGCCCATCTTGTAGCTCATAAGCGCACAGTCCATCTTTGGCGAGAGCGAATATATGTCCTTGAAGAGGGAAAGATATCAGCCTTGTCAATATCGGGAACTCTAATCCAGCGAAGGGAACCAAGCATGACGGTGCTTTTGGGAATCTTGAAGTGACCATGAATGAGGGGAACTCCGAGAAATTCGCAACATTATGACAGACAATATGTTCATCAGCAACACTGCCCAGGGACAATGGACGAGCAGCGCCCAGGCCTCGCTTTCTTAGAATAGCAACTTCTACTATACGCTGTACACGGTGTTCCCTTAGAATTCGACCAATGAGGCTGATGTAGAGTCTTTCGATTTTCGACGATTTTATTGCATGACAGGGAAGCTGCAGGTTCTTAGCAGCGATCAGCATTAACCTGGTGGTGTACTTTGAACTCACTGGAAATGATATCTGAGGGCACAGAACCTGGATAGCGTAGGCAGTAACAGGCTGCCGCTGATGATGAGCACGCAAGATGAGGTTACAGGCAGGCGGCGGCGGCGGCGGCATTCGGATTTACAGTTCTTCCATGACCGAAAGCCAAGTCCTGACTAAGGCTCGCAAATCTGCCCCACCATCACAGAGAATAATTTGTGTTCAAGGCAAAGAATTCAACAGACGCTGAAGCTAGAGATTCAGAAGACTGGCTGAGGCGCGTTGCAGTCACGGTAGAGCGCCGCAACTGACCTCCGCTGGCACAATTCCAGAGCATTGCCATCGTAGCTGTAGGCTGAAATCGTTGTGCCGGGCGAATCTTCCACAATTGCGGCGAGAAATTTTTGTTTTTCGTGGGAAAATCCCGGGAAAGCATCCCACTTTGATTACGTCATATGTACGCGGAGGTTGAGATGGAGAGCTTCCCGTCGCCCACTGCAACAGCGACAACAGAAGCGCCCAGTGAGGTCGGGGACTTCAAAAATTAACGAGAAGCTTCTCATAGGTTGTAATTCGGTCTGTGGAAAGGCAACGGGCAGTCTCAAAGGTTGGCGTTTGTTCGTGAAGTTGCTGGTTGCGGGTGGAATCCGGTGGATTGTGATCGAACCTGGATGTGTTGCTAGAAGCTTCTGGCGCCAAAATTTTGACCGCCCACATATAAACATCTCCCAGGTTGCTTCCTCTCTCCTTCTTCCTCTCTTTCAATCCACACACTTTTCAACTCACTCAACCTTTTCTTTTCTAGACATAGCTGTCTCTTCTCTGTGAGCTTCTTCTACATCTTCGCTTCACAGATAAATCGCCTTTTTTTTTACCCTCCTAATATCATCCTGTACCATAATTCTCTTTCAAGACTGTATTGACGACTCTTCATAATGGCTCCAGCAATTGGTATGTGGGCTTCCTAGCTAGTTCCTCACTCAATGGACCAAGCTCGCTAACTCTTCATAGGTATTGATTTAGGTACCACATACTCCTGTGTGGGTATCTTCCGTGATGACCGGATCGAAATCATTGCCAACGACCAGGGAAACCGCACTACCCCCTCCTTCGTCGCCTTCACTGATACCGAACGTCTGATCGGAGATGCTGCTAAGAATCAAGTCGCCATGAACCCCACCAATACCGTCTTCGACGCCAAGCGTCTCATCGGTCGCAAGTTTAACGATGCTGAAGTCCAAGCCGATATGAAGCATTTCCCTTTCAAGATTATCGACAAGGGCGGCAAGCCCATCATCCAAGTTGACTTCAAGGGCGAGACCAAGCAGTTCACTCCTGAGGAAATCTCCTCCATGGTCTTGACCAAGATGAGAGAAACTGCCGAGTCCTACCTTGGTGGAACTGTTAACAATGCCGTCGTGACTGTTCCTGCCTACTTCAACGACTCCCAGCGTCAAGCTACCAAGGATGCCGGTCTCATTGCCGGTCTTAACGTTCTCCGTATCATCAACGAGCCTACTGCTGCCGCCATTGCCTATGGCCTTGACAAGAAGACTGAGGGCGAACGTAACGTCTTGATTTTCGACTTGGGCGGTGGTACCTTCGATGTCTCCCTCTTGACCATTGAAGAGGGTATCTTTGAGGTCAAGTCTACTGCTGGTGACACTCACTTGGGTGGTGAGGACTTCGACAACCGTCTTGTGAACCACTTTGTCAACGAGTTCAAGCGCAAGCACAAGAAGGATCTCTCTACCAATGCTCGTGCTCTCCGTCGTCTCCGCACCGCTTGCGAGCGTGCCAAGCGCACCCTCTCCTCTGCTGCCCAGACCTCTATTGAGATCGACTCTCTCTTCGAGGGTATTGACTTCTACACCTCCATCACCCGTGCTCGTTTCGAAGAACTCTGCCAGGATCTTTTCCGTTCCACCATGGAGCCCGTCGAGCGTGTCCTCCGCGATGCCAAGATCGACAAATCCTCCGTCCATGAAATCGTCTTGGTCGGTGGTTCTACCCGTATTCCCAAGATCCAGAAGATGGTTTCCGACTTTTTCAACGGCAAGGAGCCCAACAAGTCTATCAACCCTGATGAGGCTGTTGCCTACGGTGCTGCCGTCCAGGCTGCTATCTTGTCCGGTGACACCTCTTCCAAGTCTACTAACGAGATCCTCCTTCTCGACGTTGCCCCTCTCTCCTTGGGTATCGAGACTGCTGGTGGTGTCATGACTCCTCTCATCAAACGTAACACTACCATCCCAACCAAGAAGTCCGAGACCTTCTCTACCTTCTCCGACAACCAGCCCGGTGTTTTGATTCAGGTCTATGAGGGTGAACGTGCTCGCACCAAGGACAACAATCTGCTCGGCAAGTTCGAACTTACCGGCATTCCTCCTGCCCCACGTGGTGTTCCTCAAATCGAGGTTACCTTCGATGTCGATGCCAACGGTATCATGAATGTTTCTGCCCTCGAGAAGGGTACTGGCAAGACCAACAAGATTGTCATCACCAACGACAAGGGCCGTCTCTCCAAGGAAGAGATCGAGCGCATGCTTGCTGAAGCTGAGAAGTACAAGGCCGAAGATGAGGCCGAGGCTTCTCGTATCAGCGCCAAGAACGGACTCGAGTCCTATGCCTACTCTCTTCGCAACACCATGAGCGACTCCAAGGTTGATGAGAAGCTCGATGCTGCAGACAAGGAGAAACTCAAGGCTGAGATCGACAAAATCGTTGCTTGGCTCGATGACAACCAGACCGCCACCAAGGAGGAATATGAGGACAGACAGAAGGAACTTGAAGGGTATGTATCCACATATTCGACTTTTCCACACTAGTAACATATATGCTAACTCGTCTGCTACAGTGTTGCCAACCCAATCATGATGAAGTTCTACGGAGCCGGTGAGGGTGGTGCTCCAGGTGGATTCCCCGGTGCCGGTGGTCCTGGCGGATTCCCTGGTGCTGCTCCAGGCGGTCACGGAGGTGACGACGGCCCAACCGTTGAGGAGGTCGACTAAGCTCAAGAACTCTCGTCGCTTTCGATTGTTTTCCGACCGCTTTTTCATCCACGGCGCTTAAAATCATGAGGTATCGAATTTCTTTTACTAGGGTGCAAGGTTTCTGATGGCACGAGTGTTCCCCTTTGTTTTCTTTACCGGTCTCAAGGGTCACGATGGGTTTAATACGTCATGTTTTTCTTTTACGACATTGCATAGATTTGAGTTGGGCGTCTGCCAATTCGAATTTTCCTTTTTCAATCATGCTCCCTCTTTTCCTTGCGTGTTATGAATAAAAACCAAAAAAAATACTACATTATAATGCGCAGTCGTTAGAAAAGTTTATCATAATGAATGGAGCTGATTAAAACTTCAAAATGTCTTCTTTCCATTGGAATCTCGTTGGAGATTCGATGACATCCGTAGAACATTACTCTCCGTAGCATAATCCCGGGTTCGCAAATGGCAACAACATCTGAATGGAACTTTAGACCCAACAGCAAAAGTCAAGATCATAATTGGAAGTAGTACCAGCAGTCAACTGTGATGTGCAATCGATAGTAGCCAACGCGCTATGAGCTCCGGGGGCTCCTTAAAGGTGATTTTGACAGTATCCCCACCTAAGTCCACACATAGTAATCGCAAAATGCCTGTCAATTTGCATCATCCCCAACCATTTGATGCAAGAAGGCATTCTTCTGCTCTACTAGAGAGACAGTCTTCTCAATCAATCCAGAGAGTCTTTCAGAGTGCATTTTCCGCGTGAGCATCACGTGATGGACCAGCACGCGCTAAAGATTGCAGTTTCTCCATGGAAACGCGACTCTCATCCTCACTCACTTTTGGTGTGAAAGTGACAAAACAGTCAATCTTTTTCCTTTCTGCACTCTCCTGCTTTGTGCACAGCATTCACGCGCATAATCATTGTTTTGCGAATTATCTCTTCCTTGTTATTGCTTTCAATTCTCGCCTGAAGGAAAATGAGTGCCAACGAAGATATCACCCTCTCTGAGGGCCAGCATGGTTCCGGACCTGCTGTTGATAAGGGCAAGGGCAAAGCCACTGAGGCAGAGGATGTGTTCATGGGCCAGGAGGCTGAGGATACTGAGTCTGAGGAGAGTGAGGGTGATGATGGGGTGGTATGTTTGCTGCTGTTTTTTATACACCTATGTCAGCTTGGCTGGTGGAGCTTTTGTTGCAACGTGCATTGGCTGACTTTTTCGTTTCTGATTTGATATAGGTTCCTGAAGGTAAGAATTCACGCGTCACATGAGTTCCAAATTCCTTTCTTGCCTTGCCTGCATACCAACAAATGCTTTGCGCCTCGCATACCAGCTTTTGAAATCATCACGGACCAGTATCACTCACTCAACTTTTCTTCTTTTCTAGATGACATCGACGAGGAAGAGGAAGGCGGAGACGACAATCTCGAGCGCATTTCTGCGGACAACATCATCGAGGGTGGCCGTCGCACGCGCGGTAAAGTCATCAACTTCGCCGAAGCCGCGGCAAAGGTCGAAGAGGACGAGGCCATGGACGATGATGAGGACGACGACTTCAACCCGCCCGCCGAAGACGAAGAAATGCACGGTTAAACAAGTTTACCTCCCCCAAGTCCTCTGGCAGCACCACCCTTTCCCTCGACCCCACGCGCGGCGCGATGTTCGAGCTTCGGGGACGTAGTCCTTTCCCTTCAAACTTGACTACGGGCGCTGTTTCTTTCGGTGGCTTTTACATCTTTGTTAGGTCTTCCTCCTCTCGGTGGCGCGGGGCGTGGTGTTGTTCAATTGTGTTGTGTGGTCCGGGATTAGGGTGGGAAAAGGGGTGAAAAACAACTGAGGGAGATTCTATTCTGGAGGTCAATTGGTTTTTGGTGTTTTTCCATGGCTGGTTTGGTAAACTAAAGGAGTGATGGCGCCTCTTATCGGAGGGCCCAACAGACATGATTTCTTCAGGCTATGGAATGTACCATCACGGTTATGATTTCCAATGAGAATCTCAACGATGCACATCGCTCGGGGGATGCAAATATATCCTGGTTTTGAAATTTTTCTTCTCCTGACGCCCGGCGGTCCTGTATCCGTAAGGGCTGTTGATTCTTTCAATGAAGCTCTGCGTTTTCTGGCGCATGATCTATAGGTCTTGGCCCTCCAGGCAGCAAAGCGCCTGGCCTGTCAGAGCACGGGAAGATTGATTACTCAACATCTTGGATCTCGTATCTGATAAACCGGAGTATCAGTAATCTGAAACTTGCAGAGTTTGGTGGCTTGGTATTTGCTTTTACTCTCCTGATACTTTCGCTGCGTGCAGACGTCTTCCCGTGTTTTGCCAAGTGTCTGCCTGACCTGGCACCCAGTTTCGATAGAGGATGATCACCATGTTTCCTCCTTTAGGGAAAGTGGTCGCGGACATGGTGTAGCTTCTCTTGGACAGGTAAGGGTTGATACATCGTTGCGATGAAGGAGTGGGAGTATAAAGGGATGGTAACCCAGGTGAGTCCTGAGTTGAGACTCTCATATCCCACCAAACTTTACAAAGGATCAAGGTCTTCTCAGTCCTCTACAATACTGCCATCTACATAATCAGAGCCTACGCTTCTTGTCTCTCATCCAACCCTATTCTCTCCGACCCTCGAACGCAATGTCTTCCCACAAGGCAGTCTACATCAACCTCCCCAGCAAAGATCTCGAAGCCTCCGCGCGCTTCGCCACCAGCCTCGGCCTCACTAAGAAATTCGAAGGCTGCGAAAAGATGCAGGGCGTCTCCTTCGCCTACACGGATTCAATCCAACTCTTCTATCACGCCTACTCGACCTGGGAGCCATGGCTCTTCGAAGGTCGCAAGACCGCCGACCCGCATACAGTTACGCAGGCGCTGTTGAGTTTCGCAGCGGAGTCAGCGGAGGAGGTGGAGCGGATTATTGAAAGGGCTGTGGAGGCGGGAGGGAAGAGGGGCCCGAGGATGATGCCGGACGAGGAGAAGTATGGGATGTATTCGAGGAGTGTGGAGGATCCGGATGGGCATGTGTTTGAAATTGTGTATTTTGGTGCGCATGGCTGTGGGCCGTAGCTGTGCTGCATACAAGGGAGGGATTGTCTGTTGGCGGACTGTACGGAGGAGCGATGCAAAGAATTCCGCCGGGCGGAGCGGAGTGGGCTTGGAGAAAACAACCCCCACTCGCCACCCCCACTCCACTGCCTTGCGAGTATGCGCTATACTTCTTCTGGAAAGGTGGCTCTCAACGGTTATGACTAAGCAAATCCCCGTAGTTGCCCATAACGGCAAGGCCAAATTGTCGATTCAATCAAATGGTTTGTTTCTTTCAAGCTACGAAAATACAAAAATTCAAAGATGATAACTAGATACCCCGTGTTCCCTCTATAAATGGCGTCAAGGTGAGCCGCTCTGCATTTGCCCTTGGCAGATCCTATTTCCTTTTCCACCCTGTGACCAAAAGATTGACATAACATCGTATTCTTAGATTCCCTCATTCAGCGCTCCATCAGCGAGACCCAAGATCCTCGTCGAGTTTGTTCGACTCCTACAGCGGAAGCAAAGAGAGAAATCGCCCGACGAGTCGGTCTCCTGGGTATGGCTATGGGTTGTCCGGACCATCTAACGGGAGTATAAACGGAGGATATCGAGCCGCGACGCCGAACAAGAAGTATGGCCCAAGTTTTGTTCCTTGAAAATTATTTCAATCCACGATGGGCGATACGGGCGATCGTGATTTGATAACGTATAAGACTAACGTGGATTGGGATTTCTTTTTAGAGGACAATATTCCGATGCAGTGCTATCGTCTCTGGAATCTCAAAATGATTCCGAAGTTGAAGGAATCACCGCCAAGGTGAAGATGTTGAAAGACGTACGTCTTCTCGATTTATCCAATCCCATCGAGGAGATATTCCTTGTTTCTTACTTTTCTGGTTGAACTAACCCGAAACGCAAAATCCAGATCACCTTGGCCATCGGCGACGAAATCCGCGAATCCTCCGCCCTTGCTGAAAAAATGAACGACACGTTCGACAACACTCGCGTCCGTCTCCGAGGCACCATGAACCGCATGCTACGCATGGCAGAGCGCACGGGTGTGGGATGGAAGGTCTGGCTGGGGTTTTTTGTTGCCGTGTTCATGCTCTTCGCCTACGTATGGCTTTTTTGAACCGATCCCGTCGGCTGCATTGTCCGCTTATCTTGCATTGATGCCCTCCGCCGGTACACGCCTGACGATATTTCCCCATGTGCTTCTTTGGCCCTCTTTGCGGAGTACTACTGCCACGTCTTCTTCGCACCCATGTTTCACCCATACCACGCCTCCGACTTATCGTTTTCGAGCGACCTTACGACTCCTTATTACATTTTCCGGCGTTTGTTCTGGGATGGCGAAGTGGAATATATCGGCGCTGTCAGAAGGAGTGCACCCAACAAAACTTTACACAAGCTATGACTTCCGTCTATACTGGACCTTTTCTTTTTTGTGCCTGGTATAAGATACATCCGATTTGCGGCCTCCTGGTGAGCTCGAAGGATGATGTTCCTTTTCAGTATATTCAAAAATTCTGGGATATATCTATGTTTTTAATACGAAATGCCGCGAGGCTGTGATTCTTTCGATGTTTGTTTGCTGTTTTGAAGTAAATGTAGTCTCTATTTTTAAGATATGTAAGGTCATAGTGACTAAACTACTAGGTAAATGATGCCGTATGAAATGTTCCATGGAAAACAAATTCAGCACCATATCAGCAGGACTAAGAGTGCAAACGCTGGACCTGAGATCTTGCCAATGATTCAGACCATCACATGAGGGTCAAACCAGATTTCAAGGGAGATTGATATCTTCATCAGACAACGTCGATCGGTGTCTGCGCGTCCGAACCCTCGGAATGCGTAGATTGCGATCCGACATTCCACTGGATCGAAAGGCGGCCATGGAGTCCTCGACGTCGTCGTCGCCGATCCCCCCACTCCATCTCTCGAGAAATAAGCGCTGAGCCTCTGTTTCTCGATGACGAGTGACCGGCGGCGGGAGAGGCGGGGAGTTCTCGGTGAGTGCGGATACATTTGATCGCAGATGGTGGGACGGAGGAGTAGGGAAGCGGTGATCGACGCCGTCGTAGCGCGGATCGTCGGAGTAGTCGTCGCTGCCGTCGTCTTCATCCTCGTCTGCGTCGGTGTCTGTATGTTCCCATTCCTGCTCGGGGATATCCTCGTCTAGATCACGCTGCATCATGCTGTCATTCTCTCCGCCGCTTCTGCCCTCGGCTTCCTCCCCGCGAACGGAGGCAGAGGGTATATCATCGTCCAAATCAGGCTGATCATCGAAATCCTCATCCTCATCATCATCGTAGCCATCATGTTCTCCCCCAAATCCCTCTGGAATATCATCATCCAGATCCCTCTCCATCAACCCTTCATCCTCATCCTCATCAATCCCCTCCAAATCATCCTCATCCAGCCCGTCCTCCCCGTCCTCCACCAGCCCAACCCCCTCCGCATCCGCATCAGGAATATCATCATCCAAATCCCTCTCCATCCCCTCTCCTTCTTCCTCCCCTTCCTCCGCACCTCCCAGCCCCCCATCCAGCCCCACCTCGCCCATAAACTCCATCTCTCCCTCCATCGCCGCGTTGGCAGCTTCTTCCCTCTCCGCCTCCTCCTCCCGAATCCCCTGCATGGTCTTGGGATACCCCGCCGGCCTGATCCACGAATATCCGAACGAGGCTATATTTTGCTTACGGATGCGCATCGCCCGCTCTTCGAGCATGAGCGCGGCGAGCGAGTCCGATGACGGCGGGACAAACGATGCTCGGGACTGGCCATGTCGACGGGGATTTGCGGTTTGATTGCCGCTGTTGGCCTGACTGGTGTATGATGGGCCGCTGCGACGGGAGGATTGGGAGGGTGTGAACCACAGGGTGTGGGACTAGAGATATAAGCCAGCAGAAATCAGTTGCCAGCTCCTGAGTCACTAGTTTACATGTAGAGCAGGTCGTGAATCGCACTTACGTCTCGAGGTTCGATCAGCGGTAGAGATAGCATGGCTACCCGTCTTTCGCACGGTTAAAAGGACGGGAAAAAACAACAAATCGGTGACTATGACGACCTCAAATAGTAGACTATTGATCAGGAGTATTCGCGATGCGAGTAGAATGAATAGACACCAGTTGCATTCTGTGGTTCTGCTCTGTCTTGATGTCAATGACCTCTCGACGCGTCGGGATTAAGATAGTCCGGGGGTCATTTCAGGGGTCACTCCCGACTTTGACCATGACAGCAGCACACGTTTTGTCATGATATTGCTGAGATTCAAGCCTCATCTTGTGCTTGTGCCTTATTCCACTATAGATCAATCATATACAACCAATAAGAAACATTAGAAACCGCTCTTCGCCCGCATATACAAAACCAGTATCAAATGCATTTTGAACTGAGACAAACTCCTTCACTTAAGAATATCGGAAGTAACCGCGATCTCTAGACATACCCAAGTCCGCTCCAAGGACTCCCTTTGTGTCCCAATGCATTATGAAGTACAAGGTTAAATTGAATCCGCTGCGGCCCTGCCAAATCTCACTCTATTGGGAGAGGAAGCTGCACGAACGGTCTCCATTGCTCCTCACACCAGTCCCATAGTCTTTTCGGATAGTCCAATCCATCTTCATCCGTAGGACGCATCGCTTTCAGAATATCCTTCCGCGGACAAGAATCGTCGGTTCGAATTCTTCCCCATGGAATGACATATGCCCCGTTCTTCTCGGGAGTAATGTCCGGTGAAAGCCCGGCATACAGCTCAGTGTACGCACCATACTTTGCGTGATGAAGAAGCCGGTTGGTGAACCACATCAGGACGAAAGCAGTACCTCCATACGCGCCAGTTTTTAGAAAGCCGGGATTTTGTGTGACACTAACGATGCCCTCTTCGCCATACCGTTTGGCCATTTCTCGACCCAACATCCAGGTCCCGAGCTTAGAAACCGCGTAGTTGCCAACGCGAGAGGTTGTTCCTTGGTCCAAGTCTTCAAACTTGATACCTTCTTTTGGCGTTCCACCCTCGGCCAAGAAGCTGGACGCCCAAACTACACGAACGGAGCCTCGATTCTCTTCTGTAGCAGCCACTGCAGCCCGGAGCTTGGGAAGGAGGAGTGTAGTAAACAGTAGGGTCGACACGCAATGCATGCCGACCATGGCTTCCATCCCTTGCGCCGTTTTCGCGCCCGGGCGTACAATGTTAGCACCAGTGCCGGCGTTGTTCCAAAGAACATCCAACTTGGGTTCCTGTTGTGCAAAAGTTACTGCAGCTTCCTTGACACTTTCGATATCATTAAGGTCAAGTTGAAGGAATTTGAGTGTTCCCGGTGTTTTGAGTCCCGGAGTAGAATCCGTGATAGATTGCATGACTATTTCGGCGCGATCCTAGAGGCGTGTCAGCGAGGAAACAATGTGAATACCAGAGCAAGCGCCGGTGGTCAAACGTGAACGGCGGGATTTTTTTCTAATCCCCTTGGTTCAACTCACTCTTGATCTCGATGTCATATAGACGGTCGCACCAGTGGCGTAAAGCATTTTGCAAAGCTCAAGGCCAACTCCGGAAGTGCCACCGGTGACGATGAAGACCCGGCCGTGTTGAGGAGGGACATCCTTTTCGGTGAAAGTTGGTTTAGGAGGAAATGTCTGAGTATAGAGGTTGTACAAGGTTGATAGACCCATGGTTTTCTAGGCAGTAAGAATGCTTTATACAGAAGAATGCAACGAGATGTTGACCAAGTAGAGGTATACCTGTATGCGCACCAGCACGCTCTTCGACACCTGCTGGATAAGATGGTTTTACGAACCGATGCGGGTTTATATAATGCGGTAGAGCAGCGCTCGGCTGTCCCTTCTTTGTGTTGCTAGTTTAAGCGAGCTCGCCTAAGGCTCAACTCCAGGCAGTTGCTTTCAAAGCCATGGCAGGCGGCGCTGACTGCTGTTGGGCGTTGGGTCTGTCTGCAGGATGAAGGGTCTTCCTCGGCAAAGGGACGTCGCTTGGATGAATGTCCATCCGAAGGCACCAGGAACACCACGCTATCCCACGGGATCCAACAGGGTCGCCCCTTTGTCATCGGTGATAACGCGCCGTGTCGGCACCGTTCATCCCTGAGGATTCACGATTTCCTTCAATTCGGTAATGAAGCAGTTTATCCTTGTGCCATCACCAACACAGGGTTTGCCAGTGAGCTTTGGCTTGGTTGCCATTGTAGCGAGGCAGACATGCAAAGTCGCGATTGCGAAATTGACCAAGCCTCTGAACTGGAGCATTGCTCTATTGATGCCAGATCAATCATTTTAGCACTATTCAGCATTATTTTGCAGTCCCAAGGAAAGGGAATATTCTCCCGAGAAAATGCTACTTACATCGAAGTTCTAACAGAGATTGGTCAGCCAGGTAGTATTTCTGGCAGCCTATAGATCTGCCAATTTCAACAGCCAACAATGACCCGTGAAGCTAGAAAATTATTAGAGCACTCGTAGATCTAGGTTTACAAGGGTGTTCTTCAGCTAGTAACCACTGTCCGATAACACTAGTTAGTAGAAAAAGAGATGCCCAAGGCTAGCGAACACAAATCGGACAGGGAGAGAAACTCGTTTTAACCAGTACTTAAAATTGATATCTCAGACTTCCTGCCCTGGCTCTCATGAGTAACTTGCTGCACTCTTCCTCCACTTCCGTCAGGCCTCCTATCTCCTTCTTTGTAGCCTGCAGCAGATCCTGGGAATAAGCCCAGTCGTCGTTATAGCACAACATGGCCGTAGTTTCGAACACCCGTGGCAAGAGCGCCGCGTGATCCCAGTCCACAAGGCAGAGTTCTTTCTCCGCGCAGCCGGCCTCTCTTCTGCTGTTGGGGTTGGCGTTGGATCTGTACTCGTCATCAATGGCGATTATATTCCTCCGGCACAAATCTCCATGAACGAGCACGAGCGGGTAACACGGAGCCAAGTCAATCGATTTGCCGATAATGCTCAGCCGCTTGTTAAGCCACAGATTCATGTCCGTGACAGAATTAAAAGCGGTCTTGGTCCCTTCGTCGCCCCAAATGTAGCCCTGTAACATTCCACCACCCACGCGGCCAGGAGGTGCATCGCCCTCGGGCTTGATTTCCTGGAGATGCGCGACAACCTTTGCTAGACGATTGATCAGAGATTTGCTGACACAGTTGTCATCGGTGGCAGCATCAAGCTGTTCGAGAGTCCGGCCGGGGATATACTCCATGAACAGGTACCCTTCTGGTAGCGAGTGGCCCGTAGAGTTATCCTCGAAGAAACGATACACCCGCGGGACACGCACAATGGTCGGGTCGAGACGGTGATATGCGTAGTCTTGCATTATTGCCCTGCTGCGCTCCATACCCAGTCCATAGTTAACCGCGATCTGGGGAGAGATTCGCAGTACGCCGGCGAAGATTGCATGCTGCTCTCGCTGTGACTTCTCAACGCGCTTGCAGAGACGAATCAACCAAGTCTGGGGAGCATACTGCACAATCCAGCGCGCGACGAACCGAGGAGAGTACCAAAGGAGGAAATCGAGAGCAGTGTCAATTGTCGTCATGTTGGGACTATGTTTGTGACTTGGGAGACCGATATGACAGACGCGTCAAAGTCAGTACCCTCGGGCGTGTCACCGTCCGTTGTTTGACTTGGCCTTTGAAGGCCACCATCATTTGCCCATGACTGCCGTGAGGTTTGGCTACGCATTTTCCTGCTAGCGATCAATTTCCCGTACCTGCACGTATTTTAGAACGCAGATGGGTCAAACATAAAGCATTTATACCTCGGGGAAAGTTAGAGGGGTAGCTAAGGCTTATGGGCCCTAGAACTGGGCGCCAGCAACTCCACCGCTCGGGCATGAGGGCCGAAGACGGATTGCTTCCAAAACGGCGTGTAGGCCCCGCCTTCATAAAGCAAGAATCGACGGCGTTACCTCCGAAGTAGTGATTTCGAAGACTGCTCTGAGTGGACTACATGCTCGCTAATGAAGATCACGGAGATTATTGCGTATCAGGGACAACCTGGTCCAGGAATCAAGGTATCGGTTTCCATTTGACCATGATATCTAACTAGTACAACTTGAAGGACAAAGGTGATAGTGAAAGCTGTGTTGAGAAGTTTTCACCTTGATTCAAATGGGCCTGAGTCCTTTCGCAAACCATGTTTGCCGTCCATGTCCCTGTTGATAATAGCCAAGAGAAGACTGCCAATAACGGTTCCCCAAAAGTAGATTAGACAATGAGCGCAGCAAAAGCAAAATGTCGAGAAAGCAATTAATAAGTATTAACAAGAGTACCCTCCTGGCTATTTGATCAGTGGACACTGTCTATCGGCATGAAATGTAGCCAACGGCATTCAACACGCAAAAGTGTGGATCACGGCACAGATATCCGCCCTTGCAACACATGTGGGTGAATCGATTGAAACAAGTGACACCGTCGCATAGCCAGGGCTGGAGCATGGGGCATTCGCGGCGCTTGGAGAGGTCTCTGGCGTGGGTTCTGTTGGTGGAGTGCGCATGATCCAAATCCTCCGGTGGGATGGCGGCGGAGAGGTTGCCTGGATCGAGTTCAATGGTTTCGGCAATGGCTCGTGATTCCTTCTGGGGCTTTTCTTTGGGATTCAAGGTGTTCATCACGCTGCCAGATGCTAGGGTGAACTTTTCGAGTTTTGGCTGGGCGGTGGCTTGGGCGCAGGCAAGGAGAGTAGCCTGCAAGAAGAGCATAGCGAATGCGAAGAACTTCATGGTTGCTTTGTAAATTAGGTAGATAATGGTTCTCGTAGTTGCAGCAAAGAAAATCCTTTGGGAGAAACGTTGGAAAATGGTTCTCATAGAGTAGCCTAGGTCTCTGATGGTGTTGAAAATAAGACAGTCTAAGCGTGCCTCAAAGCAGTAGGGGTATATATAAGAATCATCTATGAAAGTAGTTCCCAAGCGAAATGTCCCAGTAAATAATTACTGGTATGGATATTCACATATGTCTGTGGCAAGATAATAGGCTGCTTTCACTGCCAGTGAAAACCCAGAATCTCAATGCCGTGAAAGACGAGGTAACTGTCGACTTCCGTCAACGATAGTCACCAGCTGCTAGAGTATTTTCATTAACAGTTAACCAGTCCGAGTGGCTTCTGAGGAGACTGCTCAAGTACTACTTCACCGACATGTGTATACTATTCTGGGACGGAGAGGCACGGAAGGTGCCAGAGTCAACCTTGAATGCTCTGCAAAGCCGAAAGTACACTCTTGCGGCTTCCCAGAGCTTATGCTGCTGATGATTGTCGCTTTTCTGCGCAGAGTGAGACTTGTGGTGATATCAGTGTGGTAGTCGCCAGGCTGTGCCTAGTGTCAGGGCACGACATCTTTCATCCACAAATGCACAGAACTTTTCTTTGATTTATTCGTCCTAATCTCTGTGATCACTTCCAAAACTCGTCAAACAGAAAAGAGAAGAGATACAACTCCATCCTGCACGTCGCCTGTTCGTGGATGCTGTTGTTGGCGTCAAGAAAACGACGAGGACGGCACGTGACACGCTCCGGCGGACCGGAACGCCAAGAATCATGTGACTGCCGGGGGATTTGGAGCTGGGGAGCACTAAGCCTATCCGGGACTAGCGCTGCATAGTAAGCTTACGAGAAAAAGTTCAGATTTTGATCTCTTTTCGGAGAACGGCGCCGTCGTTGAGAGAGCAGTTCTTCGTTTTCTTCTGGAGATTCGGTGATAGAAAGTCGTCGCCTTCTTTCCTTCTTGCAAGTTTTCGTTCTCCATTCGCTTTTGTGTTAATTCTTTTCTCCCGGCTCTCGCTTTCCCATCATTCTGCCATGGCACCCGCTCTCATTGCCCCAGCTGCCGGTTCCGCAGCGAAGGATGTGAAGAGGGAATCAGCAACCGCCAGATTACTCGGATCCGGTAGGAAACCATTGCGCCTCCAGCCTTCCAGGTCATTCTGCTGATATGTTTCAGGCTCTGCTGGTATCGCCGAACTTCTTATTTTCCATCCGGTATGGGCCTATTCAGAAGCTCTGTACAAGTACCAGCCGCTCATCCTGAATTGCTTTTAGGTCGATACAACCGCAAAGCGTTTGATGAGCAATCAGACAAGGGTCAGTGCTGCATCGATTTGAACCAAATTGGAGCCTTACTGAACTCTTTACTGCTAGATTACGTCTGCTTCCGCCCTCAATAAAGTCGTCTTCAAAGATTATGCCTCTGCTCCTGTTCTTCGCAAATTCACGTCGCTATTCCCTGGTCTAGGATATGCTGCTGGTTATAAGGTATGCAATGTTTTCGGGTTTGCTCCCCGGGGCCACACTGACCATGCTCTCCGCAGGTCCTTCAACGCATCTACAAGTATGGAGGACAACCATTCGTCCGCGACTACCTGGCTAAGCACCATGGTACCGACTTCGATAACGCCTTCGGCAAGGGAACTGGAAAAGCTATAATGCACGCCACTGCTGGAAGGTATGGGACACAATCCAAACCTATTCTGACCGGCGAGGCTTAAGTTAACTAATATCGTTTTCGCAGTTTAATCGGAATTGGTGAAATCGTTCTCCTACCTCTCGATGTTCTGAAGATCAAAAGACAAACAAACCCCGAGGCCTTCCGTGGCCGTGGTCTCTTCAAGATCATTTCCGATGAGGGAATGGGCCTGTATCGCGGTGCAGGCTGGACCGCCGCACGTAATGCTCCTGGCTCGTTTGCTGTAAGTTGCCATGTCCAGCATTAGCAGTAGCCCTCTAACATATGTTTAGCTCTTCGGTGGCTCTGCCTTCGCCAAAGAATACATCTACAGCCTTACGGATTACAACCAAGCCACTTGGTCGCAGAACTTCGTCGCCTCAGTCGCCGGCGCGAGCGCATCCCTGATCGTCTCTGCACCACTGGACGTCATCAAGACACGCATTCAAAACCGTAACTTCGAGAATCCCGAGTCCGGATTCCGCATCGTTAGCAGCATGATCCGCAACGAAGGCATGACCAGTTTCTTCAAGGGTTTGACGCCCAAGCTCCTAATGACTGGCCCGAAATTGGTGTTCAGCTTCTGGCTAGCACAGACCTTGATACCCGCTTTCGGAACGATCGTATGATAGAAAATGGGTTTCGTTGAATTGGCGTTCTCGTACATGTTGTTTTGCTCCGTTCAATGCGCCCTTATAGACCTTTAATGTCCGGGATTCGCATGTGATGTATTTATAGAAACTCCCTTCTTCAGGGTATGTCCGGTTCGTTTTCGGAGGAGTTCAGTGGTCAAATTTCAGGGGGGAACTTAGATATGGCTGAACCGCTTGGTTTCTGAGGGTTTAGATCTTTAAATGATAATCCTGTTCCATGGATAGACTTGTCTTTTAGTCCTTGCAACTGCCGGTCTCTGATACACGTGACCGATCTTTATCGAGGTCAACATATCGAACCCTAAGAAGACGTGTAAAAATGTAGCAGGATAGATGAGTCTTCTTCTACATAGATCTAGCAAATCTATCTGCTATATGTGCGAAAACAACACAAAGCACATGACATAGGAAAAGGCTAATGAGTGAAGCAAGCCAATCAGGATGGCTCATGAAAGATGCAGATGAGAAGGGGGGGCAAGCATAGCAAACATGCCACATGGCATGATCTCAATTGACACACCCCCCCAGCTTCAGCATAATCTGAAGCTGTACAAAATACCAAATTAGGAAATATCAGTATCAGCAAGCAGATGAGTAATATCATGTAAGTCAATCATCTGTACAAATGTCTCATGTTTCTGCTGGGAAAGATGCTTAGTAAGGCTGTCAGCTATCATTTTGACTGTAGGAACTCATGTGACTGCAATTCATTCACTTTGAATCTTCTGACAGAGCCAGTGCTGCTTGATATCAATATGACAAAGCTTTGTGGCAAATGCTGAGTCTGTGTGGGTCATGAGACCCACAGTTTGACTGTTATCACATTCAATGATGGTTAAGCAGCCAGAATTGAATTCTAATTGGCCAAAGAAGTGATTTCATCATATAAGCTTGGCTTCTGCATAGATCAGCACATCTAATTTGATCTCAGTTGTAAATATTGTAATGAAGTTCTGTTTTGCTGACTTTCAATTAATTGAATTATCAAAGAGTCTGAAGACAAAGTCTTCTGTACTATGACAAGATGAGAGATTATCAGTGTACACTGCATCTGACACAGTAGCAAAGATACTGTGCAGTCTCTCTAGATAATCATTAAATTCTATAGCATAGTTGATTGTGGTAGTCAGATAGAAGATGAGATGATCTATCTTAGCACAGTGTCAGGGAGATGGATTGATTAGAAACTGGCAAAGTTTGCATGTAGCAGCTGCTATATCTATTCAGATAATGACAGCTGCATAAAGCACATGATCAATCTTCTGCTGAAATTTCTTTTTTTCTTCATTGATTGCTTTACTCATGTATGGTTCTAGAAGAATCTCAGAAAGTGATGTAAAGACTTTTGACACATGTTTCAGATGATAGATCTTGATCATCTTTCTAATATAGAAATTCTGGATCAGCTAAACACAGCAGATAGAGTGATCTCATATTATTCTGATTCTCAAGAATCAGGAAAGCTTGCCCAGGCATCAAATCTT
>LJPI01000276.1:138128-327683 GCA_001430955.1 Chrysosporium queenslandicum | reverse complement strand
TGGCCGCTACAGGATGCCGTACTTTTGAAGCTTCTGGGCCAAGACCACATCCCGATTTCGAAGACCGTGAATACCACTATCGTCGCGACAGGTCTTCGAAACCTGAACGCAGGGGTAGGTTCAAAGAGCTTGCTTCAGCTGGAATCCTAGCTGCAGCAGGTAAAACAGCCTATGATTATTACAGATCTCGGTCCCGCGGTCGACCTGCCACTGGACGGAGCCCGTCTCGCTCTCCTGAGAGAAGCAGGGCCAGGAGCGAGTCAGACTACTACATCCAACCCTTTTATAGCGAGCCCGAAGATGACGATTTCCGCTCTGATGGGTACTCGCGAGGACGATCCCACTCCCTATCCGGCTACCACTACCCGGACGACGCAAACCAGAATTCCGGCTACGCGTCAGACACGAGCAGTTCTTCTGGCTCCAGTGCCGATGAAGCACGTACTCGTCGAAAGCTTCTCAGCAAAGAACTAATCACAGCCGGCCTCGCCACCGTTGCCACGATCCACGCTGCCCACGGGCTCTACGAGAGCCGAGAAAAGCGCAAGGAACGCCTGAGGAAACTCAGCGAGGGTAAAATCAGCCCCGAGGAAGCGCGCAAGCAGCGCCTGACGGGCAATTTGAAGGATGCAGCTAGCCTTTCTTTGGCGGCGCTAGGGATCAAGAAGACCATCGACGAGTGGAAGGAGACTGCGAAGCATCATTCGGAGTATACGGGGTACAGCAAGAAATGCAAGGAAAGGGCCCGAAGGCGGGCATTGAGACGTGCTTCGTCTGCTGGTTCAATGTGATGGTTGCTTCTCAGTTTGGGCGATATCCCATAATTGTGAATTTTGAGCCGATGCCATTTAACTGATTGCAGACCAGGCCTCTTGGCTAACGATTATGATGATTTTATGAATTTATGATGATGTGTGATATGTGACATGAGGCCTCTTTATGTTGTTTTGCTCTTCTCTGCTTTTGTTGTCCCTCGCGCTTATGATTATATACAGCGTCATAGATACACAGACTTTCGGGAAGTTCTCTTAAGGTATTCCACAGTTCTAGAATAATCCTCATCTTTGAATATTGCTATATCTACTTGTCTTTTCAAGGGATAATTACCAACAACGAGTCGACCACTGAATCTGGAAGCTCCTCTAAAATACCAAGGACAGTAGGTACGAATAGAAGAACATGTTAGCCGTAAAAACTTGAGTACATTGTAAATTGTACTTGCAATCCTGCCGATTGGCATAAGATCAAGGTATGTACAGTCGAAAGAGCGAAAGTTTCCTTAGATCAGGAATAGAAATGTCACAAATAAAACATTAGACCGTACAGCGCCTGAATTCCCGCATAGATACCAACACATCACGAAATTCCAACAAACAGCAAGAGACCTGCGTTGTAACAAGTGAAGGCGGCTACTTGTAATTGAGAGTCGTGCCGAAACCGTAGATTGGCGTGCCTAACTGTAGGAGGAGTGTCAGTAGCGAGAATTGTGTTCGACATCATGTTGACCGACTGGGAACGATTTTGACAGGAACAAGAGAACAGGCAGCACTTACACGTTGTAGAACATAGACAACCTTTTCACAATGCAGTCAAGAATCAGCAACCCTGGGTTTGATATACTTAGAATTTCCGAGTAATCTGAAATAGGCTTACATCTCGAGTAGTAATCGTCTATTGGAGGAGCAGATATTAATAGTTAGCAAGACCTGATTCTTCGAAAATGCTATGAAGTGATA
Organism: Chrysosporium queenslandicum; assembly: GCA_001430955.1. Classification (NCBI taxonomy): domain Eukaryota; kingdom Fungi; phylum Ascomycota; class Eurotiomycetes; order Onygenales; family Onygenaceae; genus Chrysosporium; species Chrysosporium queenslandicum. Next base: position 325,947 of record LJPI01000276.1, on the reverse strand, counting down.
GTGAGCTCACCTTTCTTGATTTCGAAGTAGTGCCTCCAGACTCGACTACTTCAATGAGTTGTCCGATGATCTGTCGAATGCGACGTGAGCGATTGTTCATATATCAAATGCGAGAGCCTGAGAATTGTGAAAGCCTACCAGCTTCAACCTTTCATGGATAACTTCTCTCGTAGTATCGTAGATGCTTTTCTGAATTCGCTTGACACCACCACGCCTGGCAAGACGGCTATCCGCAGCAAGCAAATAAGTAAGCGAACCGGAATGTACCGGGGTGACGGAAAAAGCAGCACTTGAGACGTACCGGATCGCCGGACGAGCTGTGGTTACCACTGTCATTGAGAGCTCTCACAACCAGCTGGCAGGATTCAGGATAATTGTACTTACTAATTCCAACCAGGTTATCACGGCACGGCTTCCTACTATAGGTAAAGAAGGAGGATTTTAGCCACGCTCTCCGCTTCTTCGTTCGGCGGTTTGCACATGATCGCCCAAGCAGTACTGAGAGATCAAGGGCCCCAATTGCCTAAGGCTAGGAAAGGGCTCCAACTTACTATCTTCTAGGAATAAAGTGATCCATACCTTTGGATGAATAACAATTTCTGCGAAATGGAAGCATCGTGGCCTCTAGTAGCTGTCTCTGAGTCAAACTCCAAGTACGGATGAAGAGGAGTGAGCGGAGTGTGCCAAAGAGAATCCGAGCCTGGAGATGATATAAGAAGGAGAAAAGGACGAAGAGGGAGAAAAAAATAGTCATGGTACCCAATGTGTTACTCGTAAGCGAAGTGTTGCTCCATGATAAAGGAAAGGTAAAAGGGAGGCTGGGGAGCTAGGGGCATTAACACAAGAGTGTTGATAAACTTCTTTGCACAAGGAAGTCTGTCAAGAAAAAACCCAGGGGTTCTGCCAAAGTATGTATAATTTGAAGGACAATTAGATCTCCTTTGGTAGGAGATCTCTAGTTCACTAGGATTAAAAGTGTTCTAATGATGGTAAAAGCGAATGGATTGTTTCGTCAAAACATGCCAAAAACAACTCTAACGCCAATCCCACGAGCCAAAAGGACAGAACCAAGTTGGTGTCTAAGCCCTCTAAGAAATAAAGGTTGCCTCAGAGTAAAGAGTGCCTTCTTCGCTGGTCTCGCTGTCTCCAATTCGAAGCTTGATACTCAGTTTCTCTTGAGGAGCATACTATGTAGCTTGCATCAGCACTTAATATCCAAAGAGGTTATAAATCATAGGTGATGCTAACCTGGTAGATATAAGGTTTGGTCCCTGCGACGCTCCCAACAATACTTTTGATGAAACCAGGGACTTCTGCCATGACATCGACTCTGTCAAGCCTTTGGCCAAGGGAACCCTCAAGGATGGCACTAACGTCTTTACCGTCTTTGGTTTGGCCAGACCATGTGAATTTGATGGCTTTTGGTTCCGGCCAGTCGTTCTCTGAGTCCTTGACAGTCTCCTGGTGGGACGCTGTGTTCGAAGCACCTGCACAGACGATTTGTCCATTTTGGACGATACCTCCAACATTGACGACTGTTGAACCATATGAGGGTGGAGTGGTATACTCCATGATGAAGGCGGAGTACGTGGAACTCTGGAAATTGGCAAAATTCCATCTCGCAGCTAAATCCTACATTAGCACAATTAGGAAGGGAATTGATAAATAGTGGTAAAGATACCTAAATGATGGGGTTTCATTCCCTGTAAGGCATGCACAAAGAAGCCCTTCCCAGCACAATTGATCTCCCGGTCTGGAATTATAATAGATCCTTCAACCCTGCACTGAGGCCAGAAGGCATGACGCATACTACCCCAAGGCTTTGTGGGGTCAGTACCAAAATTTGAAGTACCATTGTTCCCAGCAACAAATCCAGGGGCGACACGAGTCACAGTAAGGTTGACAAGACTGTTATTATTAACAGCAGATTTAATGGTATAGGAAGTGGCATCATCACTAAGGGTCACTGCAACATTGTCGCCGCCAAAGGAAAGCATGTCCTCGTCAAAGAGATGGTTGTGAATGGGATCGGAGTACCACTTGTGGGGTGTCTGCTGGTCCTTCGAGTAAATCTTGGTGTTGAACTGACATGTTGTATGGAGGCCACTACAAGAGAGACACACTGTTCAGCAAATGACTTGAGGCAAGGGCGCCAGGCACTTCTTGAAGAATTCTCACGCTACATTGCTGTAGATCACCTGAACCATGGCCAGATCACCTTGCTCAGACATTAGATAGAATGTCTGAGTTTCGACGCAAGTTGTTTGCATAGCCCGCCATTTCAAGCCATCCTTTGTCAGCTCAGAGTATGGGGTTGTCTTGGTTTGTTCCGCGACAGACTGGATCGCGGTGGGCCCATAGATGGGCTCTTGCGTACCAGCAACAGTAGCTAAACTAGTTACGACATAATTCAGTTAGTAGCTTAAAAGACACATAACTGTTATCAGTGTAAAGGTGTACCCACGTTGATTTTAGCCAGTTCATAGTGGTGATGGTAGGGTTTGCAATGCTGTTAGGAAATGATGTTGGGCAGCGAGGATCAAGAGCTCAGACGTTACAACAGGGTTCGAAGATGATGTCTATCCGACGCCGGATCAAAGTTGTTCCGATATGCTCTCTCGCCCATTGGGTGTAGTAAGCGCGATCCGCGGCTAGTTACCTAAGCGCCTGCTTGATGACACCGAAAAAAATCTCCTGCGTTGGGAGGACATCCATAACCTCCGATCGACCGCCGTGTTACGCACCGCAAATAAGGGCTGCTCCAAGATTTTCAGAGCAGGTTGAAACGTGGGAGGACTCTCTTCCTACTTCGAGACAGCCGTGTACTTCCAGGGAACACTTCGCAATGGCAGCACGAAAAATTGTTCCAACCGACCAGATCGTTAAACTGATCGTCGGTGCTGGCCAGGCCAGCCCAAGTCCGCCTGTCGGTCCAGCTCTTGGTAGCAAAGGTGTGAAGAGTATGGATTTTTGCAAGGTATAAACGATTCTCACGGGGTCACTTCGCCCCCTGCTCCGTATTCCTTTGACTGAAATGTCTGTAGGAATTCAATGCCCGTACCGCACACATCAACCCCGGCGTACCCATTCCCGCTCGAGTAACCGTTCGCCCCGACCGATCATTTTCCTTTGAACTTCGAACGCCGACAACATCATGGCTTTTGCTCCAGGCTGCAAGAGTTGACCAGCGAGGTGGCCGCGCGCGAGGGGGTGGGAAACCAGGCCATGAGAGCATTGGGTCAGTTTCGCTCAAGCATGTCTATGAAATCGCCAAGATCAAGCAGTCGGAGATCAGATTATCTGGATTAAGCCTCGAAGGGCTATGTAAGAGTGTGATCGCGCAGGCAAAGTCAATTGGTCTTGAGGTCGTACCCTAATCGGGGCGAAATTGAAGCCGGAATTCTACGTTCCTTCTTTTTTTTTTCATAGCATGGCGTTACGGGGAAAATCTGACTGGAGACTTGTATTGGACTGACTATATGGACGCTTCTTGGAAAAAGCGATGGTTTGCATGCACTAGAGACATACACTGGGAAGCAGAATGCGTATCAATTGACCCAGTCCCCTTCCTGAGCAGCTCTCAAAGTTGTCCACGAACATGGAGTACATCTATGATAGACAACCAACCAAGCTCGGGCCCACTGTTGTCTTGGGGCCCAGCTGTGCTATCGCATTCTTGAGACACTTAGATGTCAATCCACCAACGATCATGGCCACACGATTGCTGGTGGCCAAATCATCGTGTGTGATGCTCTTTCCCTGTTTAAGCAATGTTCTAGAACCAGCTGAGTCATCCGTGGGTTTCACGTGCGAACCACACGATTCGTTTTGTCCGACAAGGAAACGCCACGGTAAGATTACAGAAAATCAGCCGCGGCGGCGTACCCCCTAGACATTGTTCCCGCAAAGTGCCCACAGGACGGAGTGGCCACGGTACTTGCAAGCGACCGGGTTGTGCTGTAACTGGAGAATCCTCCGGTACGCTATTATGTCATAGAGCTGGAATTGGCGAATTTACGCCGACAAAAGTTCATCTTAACTAAGTCAAAACAAAATCTGAACTTCATCTCTTCAGCTCATTCACACATACCAGTTCTCCATCCTATGTGGTGCTGGGGCTCAAGACCTTAGCCTGAGTTGGCGCTGTGGTTAGAATAGTGAGTGAGATGCAAAGAAATTCATTGGGTGCAAATTTGACCGAAGATCCCTTCCCAGGAATCCCCAGCGGCCCTCCCCACTCCGCCCTGTCCCGCGAGCATCTCGTCGTATTAAATCATTGACAGCAATTTGCTTATCAAAATAGTAGCCACCGGACTGAATTTTTCGCTCTTGATAACCCTACATGCGCTCTATAACCCTAGTTGCCGCCGCATCGAACTAGGTGTCTTATCTTTTCTGATATCTTAGGGCAGCCACAACCGAGAAGCAAGCTCAGACACACCCTGCGGAGAGATTATATGTGCATGTTTCGCCCATTGCTACTCTTCATCCAAAATCGATAGAGTAACTGCACGGGAATGCGTCAACCGGGAATTACTCCTTGGTCGCTTATCCTCTCGCTCCGACATTGTGCTCTCACTTGATACAGAGCGGCGCCAGTGGGTCTTCCTAGCGTTTCTTTACATTTTTGTACAATTCCCTTTCCGCTTCTTTCCCCCGTCCTCGGGCATCGTCTTTACAAAAAAATTTGCTAATGGTCACTGGGACCTTAGGCGCCATCATGCCAGCGACTACAGCAGATTCTCAGCAGCTAAAGCCTGCCATGGCGACTGCCAATGATTCGGCGCGTCCTAATGCGAACCAACAGACCGTGCGCTTCGCTTCCAGGAACCAAGAAATCGAACCATCTAGGAGCCTACATACTACGAATCCCTCTCCTGACCAAGCTCACACACTCGAAGGAGAACTCGTTAATCCCTTGCCTCCGGAAAACCGTGCCGAATTGCGCGATCTTTCTATAAAGTTACAAAGGTCGAGGCTTCAAGAGGCCAGGATGCACAATTTTGCTTTCGAGCCCGTCTCGCTTCCGCCTACAAGAGTACGTGCAATCTCCTCCTAGCTCCTCACATTCCTCTATCCTCTCCATCATCTCATCAAATTCAACCCGCTTTACTAACATCCTATTTTAGGCTCCTTCTAGAGATTCAACTACACGTACTCGCCTAGGTGGCGCTTCTCCGTCACCTTCTGTATCGCATTCACCCACCCTCGGCCCGCACGATCCAGAACGTATGAGAGAAAAGATCAACCGGGGAGTCATGAATTATTCAGACATGACTCCTCAATCGTCCCACTCAAACGATACATCAAATAAAAGTCACAGTTCTCGGTCTCCAGCTGGTCATGGTTCAAGGCCCTCTTCCTCGTCTGGGCCGGCATCAACGAGGCCATCATCCATGGGTGATATCCCTGCAGCTCCGAGGGAATCCCCACGTAAACCGAAATTCTTCCTTGGACCGTCGGACGAGAGCCCTCCGTCAACTCCAAAGTATGAGATTAGTTCGTCTGCCTCATCCCTCATGGGGTCCGGGGGCGCGGTCCCAATTGGAGACCAGAACGACCCTTACTCCAGAAGTAGAATGCCGCCTCAGCAAACGGATCTTTCTCAGTTAGACCAAAGATTCATTTTCGGAAGCCTTGATCCAAAGCGTCGCCCGAACAAAGCTCACCCGTCTAACCAATTAGTGTCTGGTCCTGATAATACACATGACAAAAAGCTGTTTGGTAAAAAGGAGCACCGACATTATGATGGCCATCAAGAGAAGCATAAACCCCACGGCTCAATGTCTGAATTGAAGCGCTTTTTCCGAATGGGCGGGAAACAAAAGCGTGGCGAATCGCCCTCTTCAATCCACAAGAAACATTCTTCGAGATCCTCTAGTAAAACCGATCCCTTCCGGTCTCAGAGCCCGAGCGTCCCATTTGCTGACGACCATGGACTTCGATCTAAGTATGGAAAGCTGGGCAGAGTTCTCGGGTCCGGAGCCGGAGGGTCCGTCCGGCTATTGAAGCGGAATACTGACGGTGTCACTTTTGCGGTTAAGAAATTTCGAGCGCGTCACGATTGGGAGACGGAAAAGGAATACGCGAAGAAAGTCACTGCAGAATTCTGTATTGGATCCACCTTGCATCATGGCAACATCATAGAGACGCTAGATATACTCCATGAGAATGGCAAATGGTATGAGGTCATGGAATATGCGCCATATGACCTATTTGCTTGTGTTATGACGGGGAGGATGACACGCGAAGAAATCACATGTGCATTCCTACAAATTGTCAATGGCGTGACCTATCTTCACAGCATGGGACTCGCGCACCGGGACCTTAAACTGGATAACGTGGTTGTGAGTGACCGTGGAATTATGAAATTAATTGATTTTGGTAGCGCGGTTGTTTTCAGGTACCCTTTTGAAACGAACATTGTCCTAGCTTCTGGTACGTTGATTCATTTTCCTTTTTGAGGAAATGGACATTCAAAAGGTCACACTAACTGCTGCTCAGGCATTGTTGGCTCTGATCCGTATTTGGCCCCCGAAGTTTACGAATCGAAGAGACGATATGATCCCCGCGCAACTGACATCTGGTCTTTAGCGATAATATTTTGTTGCATGTCTCTACGTCGATTCCCATGGAAGGAGCCCAGAATAGAGGACAATTCGTATAAGCTTTTTGTTTCACCCCCTACACCAGGGACACCAGTCCCTGATGCTTCACCTAGGGAGGTTAGCCGACCACGACTGAGGTCTGCTATAGACTTACCTTCTGCAACCAAAGAGTCGCAAGGCGACCGTGGAAGGTCACCAGCCTCACGACATCACCATCGACACGGGAGCGGGGCATATGCGCATTCTGACCGCGCGAATCGAGGTATTAATCAAGATGAAAAGCACCATTCCGATAATACGAACGTATTATCCATTCAGCCAACAGCCGCCCTGAAAACCTCCCACCAGCAGTCACAATCGAATCCCTCGGCCTCCAGCGGCAAACAGCGGCAAGAGGTCATCAAAGGACCTTGGAGGCTTCTCCGGCTTTTGCCTCGAGAATCCAGGCAAATCATCGGCCGCATGCTCAAAGTCGACCCGCGCCAGAGAGCGACGCTGGAAGAAGTCCTCTCGGATGAATGGGTACGCACCAGTGCAGTTTGCAGACAGGAAGAATCAGGAAAAGTTATCAATGCACCCAACCATACCCACGTCCTGGAGCCGCCGGCTCCTCCGCCACCGGCGAATAACCGTAAGTGATTATGCAACCGATTCATTTGATATCCCGGCTACCTTAATAAAAAGAAAAGAAGAGAAATGGAAAGGAAAGGAAAAATTGGCCTCTTTCGTTAGCTTTTGGTTCTCTTTACAATTCCCTTGGCAAAAACATTTAGACGCGGACTTGGTTAGGCTTCAACTGCTGGCGTTTTTGTGAGAGCGTGGATCAAGAATTTGGTTGTTTACAGTATGCAGTTTGCTGATCCTAAATATTCATCATGGATGATTGCTTTGTCTTCTTGGACTCACTCACCATTGAAAAAAATTGAGCCCCGCACTTTGTATATACATACATTAAATACATAACACATCACTTGGATGAAGAGAGTAATTCTTGAAACTTGAATACACTTAACAAAAGGAAGCTGAAATCTGTGGTCTTGATAAACAATTTATGCTAAAGTTCTAGAGGTACACCTTCACTCGTGTATATTAGTGCATGATGTATGTATATACACTGGCATGAAGCTATTTGCAGATTATCAATCACTTCACATTGGAAAATCAGTTGATGAGCCAGTCCTTGAATGGCTTGCTGGTGTTGACCCTCCAGTATTGCTACCTGGTGTGTTGACGTCTTTCCTAGCACTTAGATTGGTATTTCCTGCCGACAACAAGCCTCCTGATGTATCCACCATGCTGGTAGGGCTTTTAGTCTCCACTTTATTATTTTCTTGTTGCTGTCCTTGATCGTCATTCTCTTCCCTTGCAACAACCTGGTCAGCATTAGAAACATGGGAATCCTTATCTTGGTTCAATGGAATTAAGCGTTTCCCATTAGCTTTGTAGAAAAGAATCATATCACTACCTGTCCTCCAGATATGTGTGCGCATTGTTAGTAGGGTCATGTCAGGAGGTATTAACTATCACACAATATTAGCATGCTAAAAAATTCAGGAAGCCCAAGACACCCACAGTGTTGTGGCAGTACAGCTCCAAATATTCTTCTGGTTTCATATAATCGTCGTCCGAAGGATCAGGTGAATACTGAGGGTCGATACGCTCTGCAACATAGGCAAGAATCTTTTTTGCACGAAGCATTCGATTGGCGCTTAAACGCGGATTGCTTGAAGCCCTTTGTATAATGGTAATCAGTTCTTGCCCTGTTAACAGAGACTCGAGCGTTCGGAAGGGAACAATCGAATTAAGTAGTCCGAGTTTTTATAAAATTGAATAATAAATAGGAAAACAAAATGAAAATAGAGAAAAGTTTCGAGTAGTATGTATGAAAGAAGAAAGTATAATAGTCTTACGGATCAATAGCTTCGGGTAAGAGGTCTTTGTAGGGTCTGACGGCGAATGTGATTTTGACGATATCTGTATCCGCTTTATCCTGCATCATTGTCAGATTCGGGGTTCTCTAGGCTTGCCATGCATTTACTAACCTCCAAAAGGAGTTTCCCAAGCCACGCCGGGGCAACTTTCTCGAGCTCTTCAACATCTTGGGCAACAGTTGCTACAGTTCCCCTATATAGATCAGGCGCAACTGCGTTGCTTGGCGCATCGTCTTGAATAATGATTGCAGTATTTGCAGGAAGGTGTAATGTGGGTGTTTCGTTCTCTAGACTCGGCGTTATCATCGACTGCAGCTTTTGCCCTGGTTCTGTTGCCAATAATGTTTCGTAGCCAGCTCTAATCGCATCAAGAACACTACGAAAAGTATCAGGGACTTTCTCTTTCACCTTTTCCTTGTCTGAGAAAGCATCTGATTCCTCCACTTTCTCCTCCACAATTGGCTTGGCTTCTGTTGATGTCCGACCCAGCTTCTTTGGAAAAGACATCGGAAACTTTTTGCCAAACAGGGAGCCACTGCGTTTTGCCTTCTCTTCTTTTTCTGGCTCTAAAGGAATGGCCGGAGATGGTTCCACCGTCGTCGTTTCTTCGGTTGCTGCGGATGTTTTCACATTCAAATGGGGTGACTCCCCGGGTACATGACCGGGATTGGGAAAGAAGTAGTCATCCATTCCAGGGCGGTCAAGTCTAGTCCCAGGATGGTCGTCAAATGACGATCCCACGGGGCTAGAAACGGAGTTCTCTGGCACAGAACTAGAAAGAGGAGCCGGTGTCGCAATGCCGATAGCCATTCCTGGTGTCATGATGGTTGAGTGTAGGTTATTGATAGCCCGGGACTCCTTCGTTGGTGAGCCAGGTAAATCTGCTACGTCAGTAGCACGGATTTCAATGGGTGGAATCTCTATCGAATTGGGGGCTTCGGGCCGACGTATACGTGCTGATTCCTGCAGTCTGGTTTCGAGGGCAGCCCGATACTCAACATCTTTCCGTAACTCTTCATCGACAAGACCAGCAAATAGATACCGGAGGACCCATTTCCCCAGATTAACTGAAAATCACGGAAATGTTAGACTGCATCGAACACATAACTCGAGGATACATACTTCTCTGATCTTCCTTGAATTTGCTTATATCCGACAAGCCTGCTTCATCAGCATAAATTTCCCCATCAAAACACCGAGGAGCTTCTAGAATAACAGATAACGTTCCTGTACGAGTGTGTAGCGTACACCAGTTTGCAATGGCTTGGGGGGTATTTAATTTCGCAGCAATGTCATCTAAATGGCCCTTTCCAAAAGATTCTATTGGGACACACTGTGGAATGTTAGCACATCATTAAGCAATATATTTGTTCCTTGTCTATTTCTCTTACTCTCAGCAGATCCCACAACACAACCTCGCCAGCTGTATCCTTAGTAAGGGCGCGCATTCTATCATTTAGCATCATATGCTTAATTAACCCATTTTTGCCTTCAATCGTCTCGTTTGGTTGACTTTGAGCGGGATTATACGTATCAGATTGCTCGTTTGAGGAGGTGTTGGACAATACTAAAACAGACGAACGAGGGGCCTTGATTTTATCGGTTTTAGAGGATGTGTTCTCTTCGGCAGCTACGGTGGCCGAAAGGCGATGGGAGAGCTGTGGTGGCGTAGTAAGGTCGGCATGTGTTGTCTCAACATCACTCCAGCGATTGATGCTGGATTTGAGGGTAGCAGTCCAAATATAATCGCCCGCAGCAACGACCTTGAAAACTCCTTCGTTTTCCTGTAAAGCAGCCACGCATACACCTTGATCCACGTCAGCAGCATGTGTCGTGTCTGTTTTTGCAACAAGGCCGGATCGGTCACTTGAATAGAATACAGAGAGTTGAGGGTGATCTGAATACAGTGACCAGACGCTTTCGTTGTGCATGGTAAGAGTATGCATACATCTCCCCGCTGTTATCGACCATACTTTGATAGTTTGGTCCGACGAAGCTGTGATGATAGTGTTTGCATCTTCGTTGATTAGAATACCGCGAACGTTGTCGGTATGACCCACAAATTTAGTCGCCAACTTTCCAGAATTGGCATCCCATATCCGAACGACACTGTCGGGTCCTCCGCTTGCCAGTATCGACCCTTTGGCAGCTAGAGCGTATACTGATCCCTTTTTTTTGCCGTCGGCTGAAACGTCGATCTTTAGTTTTTCTCCACCACCTTCTAAATCCCAAATGTAGATTTTATGATCCAGCCCGCCAGATGCGACCCAGTCAGCGTAAGGTCGAGGGGATGCCAGGCACTTCACATAGTCGGTGTGTCTGCCGATGGATGGGGGTATGTTCGTATCTTCGGAATCTTGTCGCCATACTCTAACCGTAGAATCTGACGACCCGGATACGAGAGCTGAATTGTTTTGTGTGAGAAGGATATCATTAATCCAATGGGTATGGGCCTGGACTTGGTGGCGAAACGTCGTTGATTGTGCGTTACTGGAGCATGACGCGGCGTGTTGGGAATTTTCACCAGATGAAGACGTCAGGGAGGGGACAGATGAAGGGAGGAAGTTGAGATGTAAGTCCCAGCTACATAGCACGCCATCACGGCCTGCTGAATATCTGGAGGCGTATTAGCTGGGAAGACCGTTTCGCGCCGGGTAGTTACGGCACCGAGGAGGGATCGGCAACACGAGTCAAACTCACAAGATTGAACGATCAGGGTCAACGGCCAGGCCGTTAACTCCTAGGCGATGCCCACCTGGGCCATCGGGCATAGGCAGCTCTGGGCAGAAGCAATAACAAGTAAGCTCTGAACAAGACAATCGCTTCGAAAGATTTATTTTGGAGCAGATATTCCAACGTACCATAGCTGACTCGCTGGTGAAGTTTCTTCGCCATCCAAATGCCAGGCGAGAGTATACAGGGATCGGTCACTCGAGATGATAGGGAGGCAGGTCAGGAGGCAACCAATAAACAGCTTCGAGGTGAAAGCGAAGCGTAGACGTGGCGTCAAGCAGACAGGAAGACGCCATGGAGTTGCAGCCTGCCTCCCGTTGGTGCCGGTCGTGTGGCAGACTGGCAGTGGACGTCAACTCAAGTTAGGATGCAAGTGTGGGGAGCAACCTTATTTAAGCATAGATTAGGTTCACTGGTATTTTCCGATACACAGCCCATACAAGCAAATTACACGAAAAGCTATTTATTGACATCACCATAAGCCTAAATAACTAGTGCAATACTAGTCCTTCGGCTTAGTAATAAAAGGGGCTATCAATCTGTTGAACACAGAACCGCCAGTTATCTATGCGTTGGTGCTTCTCTGTAAGCTTGCTGCAATAATTTGACCGGGTTCTTTGGAAATGACCCCTTGGTTTGTATTCCACCACAACCACTGGCTCAGAGCTTCTCCGTACCAGGTTTTGTGGAAGATCTCTGCAGCTCACTGGCACTAGTTGGTCAATGCGCGGCTCAACCATGAATGGCTTCGTTATTTGAACAATGTCTCAAAAAATATACCCTGCTCTCGAATGGTATAAATAAAGGAATGGCACTGTGTTGCAGCCTGCAGAATGCCTCGAGAACTCCGGCATATAAAGAATACTACTAAGCATTTGTCATGCTGACGGTCGGGATCTTCATAGTAACAGCATCTACTCCGTTCGTGACGCGACATTGGTTACCTGTGCGCCATACGGAGTACAGAGTACTGACATCCGAAAATATATATCAGTCACATTGATGAGCCCCACTGATACCAAAGACGGCAACAGCCACTGACAATTAGAGGCGCGGCGCATCTCTTGGTCAAGGCCTATTGAAGCCGGGCAGCTCATGGACGCTGATAAGGTTTACTGGGAGAAACTTGTTGATGATGTTGAAACAGGTCGCAGTATGCTCAACTTGCATCGAAGAGCTTGTACAGAGAATGATCGTATGCGCTCCTTGCTTGCAATCTTGATAAAGGCCTTTGTTCATCTCACTGGCATGACTTTGGATCCGTGGCACCGTCAATCTGGAGTCCGTACAATAGGTTTGATGCGAAGGGAGCGACTACAGAGCAGCCAACGATATTGTGGGTATTTGAGCGGCCAAAGCTATCATTATCTTCTCCTTGCTCAAATCATTTCTCCCGCTAAGTTACGCTTAGTACGCAGGGAGGCGCCATGTCGATCGGGCAAGTCGAGGCCACTACCGACCAGGATGGCAGCTCTGGTCTTTGACCATGGAACTTAACATTCTTTGATAACTCCAGTCAAGTCTAGTTGGTGAGACAGGATATAGAGAAGCATTCCAACGTGAAACCAGGTTCCTCTCCATCTGCGACCCCGTTGGATGCCTCTCGTCCTTCGCCAGTGGTGTAAGATATCCTCGGAGAAGTTATCGGTTGCTGGTCAGTTCCACTGATACGATGATCTTCGGGCCAAGCGCGAAAAAACAAAGCATGGCGCCTGGCGCAAGATAGCTCTCAAGGCCCTGCATGGCCATGCGGAGATAATCCACCTCGAGAACTATAAAAGACCACGTTCCTCGCAATGACTTGGGGAGCTTTCAAGACATTCGTCCGCAATTCGAAGACCTTCAAAAAGCCGAAAAACAAGAAGATACCACGCAGTATGTCTACACACCACCATATCTTATCCCCTGGCATATCCAGCTAATGGTTTAGACAGGCATATTTGCGGCAAAGAATTACACTCCACTACGATATCAATATGAAGTTCATCTACTCTATGCTCTTCCTCCTCTTAGCGCCAGGATACCTGGCTGCTCCCCAACCCGTTGCCGATGCAGCTCTCGAAGCAGAAGCAATCGAAGATCCGGCTCTGCTGGCTCGAGCAGAGGCCCGCTGCCCTTGCGCAGACCCAAAAATCTGCTGTAAGAGATTTGGCAGTTGCTGCCATTGATGTAGCTACCACTTACAGTTCTCGTTGATGTTCAAGTAAGTCGGGTGTCTAATCTCTTCTCCGCCTGTACGAATACTAACAATGTATTCAAGTAAACTGAACGCCAGCATACTCCATATCCTTCGGATCCCAAGGCTATGAGACGGGGTGGGACTCTGTTGGTTAAAGAACAGCACGCTATATATTACGTGGAACTATTCTAGTCAAGTTTTCTTCACTCTCCGGCCGGTCAATTGCTTCAAGGCTTAAGTCACTCCTTTGATTTGTTTCGTGGTAGCTTATATGGCTAGCAATAAAACAATGCAAATGTTTTGATAAAATCAACTGTTGATCACTCCAGGATGGTCATATGTGGCATGCTACTCCCTAAGCACGTTAAAACACTTATATACTCCAAATCTCAGCGATGCCCGCTCCATCTCCAAATGAATCAGTCCCTAATGCGCACGTCCTATCGTGGAGCACTCATTACCTAGTTATCTCTCCTCTAGACAGCCCTTAGGTAGTAGTAATATAGATAATATAGAGGTCAAACTATGCCCTGGGAAATACTCGGCCACTAAGAGGCCGTTTGCCCAAACTAGCTGTGAGATTGTAAGATGGTTGAACCTTTCGCAACAAGGCGTTTGGAGGTTGACAACTCGTCTCACTCCATCCATGAAGCCTGCTTAGTGATCAAGCAAGAGCAGTGCATGTGCTGGAGCTTTGTCGTCGTGTTCGCGCCATGTCCTCTAGTACTTGAAAGAAAATAGACGTATCATGTTTGCCAGCATCGCGCTGTTATGCGAGTCTCTGTAGCGATAGGTGAGCAGGCCAATGCTTGAGTGCTAAGACCTCTGCGGTAGAGAAAGACCCTGGGATGTACAGTGCATACTACAGATATTGGGGGAGTCGGGAGAGGAGTTAGGGCATATCTGTCACTTGTCCAATAGCAGAATACACTCTTAGCTTGACAGTTTGGATACTAATATGATATTAGGATTCCCCTACGCTTGTATCACACATCTCGGATATCTCAGCGGTCAAGCTCAGGGGTCCATCACCAGATATGGCCCTATGAAGTTGTCCACCAACCCTCTTTCTCCACGTTTAGGACACCACTATTTGCTCGGCGTTTCTTGGACAAGGTCCCGTATTGCCCATGGATGGGCACCTTCGTGTAACAAAGCCTGTGGCCAACTGCGAAAGCCTGCCATCAGTCAAAGGAGTAAAGAACCTTCGGACATGATTTTGTGCCAATGTAGTGGTTCGTGTCCATCACGCATGTCCCGACTGACAGTTAGTATGTCACACAATGATATCAGACTCCGCGGAGTAAGCCATGACACCGTCCACATTTAACTTGAGAGTGGGAAATGTAGAGTGCTGCCATCGGATTTGTATTTGTAAACTATATGTTCGAGAGCTTGGTCGCTACATGGCCGCGGGCCACGGTTAAGAACCCAAAAGCTTTTTCAACTTAGACACCCCGTACAGAGTGCATATACACCGAAAGTCAGGTCCATAATTGCCCTTGGCCAGCCATGTACAATACACCGAAGATAAGACAGCAGGTACCACTTGTTCAGAGAATAGCGGAAATACGAGCTTTCTCTTTTCGAGATCAACTAATCAAAGTACGCGAAAGTAGAGTCGATGCTTGTTGGTAGTGTTCGGTCAAGTAAAAGAAAACAATCATATTCTCATATTATCTCAGGCTCTCGAAATTGCAACACAATGTGTTAGCAATAGACTGACTATAGCGTATATCTAAAGTCAGGATCGTCACCAATAATCTTCTCACCACGAGCGGCCTTTTTGTTTGCTGCTCTGAAGTAGATGCTGAGAATAGATACCGCGATCATAACGGCCACGGCGGCACTGGAACAAAAATGTCAGTTGCATAGCTCAGTGGACCGCAAAATAACATAGACTAAATAACGAGTTGAAATACTCACACAATGCATGCCACCATGCCAGGCATATAGTCCGGTCGATCCTGGCTCCGGAACACAAGACTTCCTGCGATTCCACCTATGCCTCCAAAACCAGTCAAAGTCGCTGAGCAGAAAGCGCGCTTCCACTGGCCGCGAATATTATTTGCCTACAAAAGGTGTAATTAGTGGGCAATGCTACGCACTTTGGAGCGTAAAAGAAGCTAGGTGAAAGGTACCTGGTATGCCATAATAGCGGGGACATTAGCATTAGCACCAGCAACGGCAATAAACACGCCAAAATATCGAACTGCATTGTTTGAATGAAAGCCCATAATAGGTAAGCCGACAACTAGGATCACACTATTGAGAAGGATAATGGGAGCCCGCATTCGGTAGCGATCACCGGCCCAAGAAGTTGTATACATCAGAATCGCGGCAAAGACGTATGGCGGCGCAATAAGGCACTGCGAAGCAGCAAGACTAAACCCGAGATTATCCCGGAGAATGATAGGTAGGAAAACTATTGCTGTCAGCACGCGTTTAGTGGAAGGCAAGCGGGGAACGAAACTTACATGCGAATGCATAAGTAACGGTGGTGATGCAGCTATATATCTTGTCAGATCTCTGCCAGTTCGTAAGGAAGGTGCCATGAGGGCGAGGTCCCTTACAAGAACATAAATGCAAACCCCCATATCTCGATGTCGAGGGCCGGCTTCAAAAATCGTCTGAGGGAAAATTCCTCTGCTTCCACGTCCCCTCTATCCTCGTCCAAGCGATCAATGACATATTGACATTCGTGGGGCTTGAGAAATCGGAAAGAGGGCTTGTCTCGCTCTTGATCTGGGAACCGGACGATGAATGCGTATGCGAAGATAGCAATTGCGCAGGTGATCTTGTATCTAATGAGTGGAACGGAATAATGCCTAGATAGTAACAAAACTTACAACGCCCTCCATTATGAAGATCCTAGTGACTGTTTAGCCTGCGGTGACGCAAGAATTAACCAGAGGTTACCTACCATCTCCAACCACGAATCCCCTGGATGCCTTCCATTTGCATCAAGCCATATGCAAGTATCCCCGACAGTGCAGACGCAATACTACCAATCAAATAAAATACGGAGTAGCGTCGTGCAACCTCAACTAGGACAGTTTAGCATTCGAAGGGGAATAAAAGAAGGCACAACTTGAAAAGAAAGGGTCTTACATCGTGTATACCAGGTCGATAAAAGATAAACACATCCAGGAAAGTAGCCGGCTTCAAGAATTCCAAGCACGAGTCTCAAAGCCACGAGTGTAGTCCAGTTGTGTGCAAAGCCCAGACCGATAACAAGGGCCCCCCATAGAAGACATATGCCCGGCAAAAATATGCGCGGACCGACCTTGCGGCATACCACCGTCATTGGAGACTGGAAGACGACATATGTGATGAAAAAGCATAGCGTAATGAGACTATACCTATATCCTTCCAAAAGGGAAAGGTCCTTTCTCATGCCTGCAATAGCGGCATTTGAGACGTTCTTTCGATCCATTAGCGATATCCCATACATGAAGCCCAGAGCTGGGATGAGTCGCAAATCAATTCGACGCCGCAAAGCGGCAGCTTGCTTTGGCGTAAAGCTGCCGCCAGCCTCACCATCAAGCTTCGAGTCATCTTCGACATGAAGGGGCGATAGCTTTTCTTCAGTCGGTGTTGCTTGGGGAGCCATATTCTGGGTGTTTAGCTTCGACTGGTAACTGGGGAGTGCAGAGCGAAACGGTGATAAGAAGGAAGGTAAATAGATGCTCAACGCAGCGCGGCATGTGGTAGTTTATGTACAGCACTGGCTTCCTGGCCAGCAAGACCTGCGAGCGTCCTGAGGGCGGAGGCCATGGAATACCGTCATCATTAGCATCCTCCCGATACGAGAGTTTGCACGCAAATGCTGTTCGAGTGGAACCAAAGCTCCCTGACTCAATCATTGCAGCTGAATGAATTGGCAAGCCCAACTTCTCCGCGTTTTTCTGATACTAGACTGCGTGGGCCCTCCGAGCATGTCCTCTCCGCGCCTCTCCAAATGCTTGGCAAAGACTTGGCGCTGATCATTATTAGCGCGGGCGAGGGCGGAAGAGGCGCGGGGTAGGTGAGGAGACTGCATCCACGTTTGGCCGAGGCGTCTTCCCGGTATGATTGTTCATTCTTCGATGCCGACAAGCCAGGCGGTTGGCGAACCGGGCGTAACCTGACAGGCACCAAGGTTGGTCCATGCCTTGTTTCGGGAGCAGTAGTAGCGTTCAGGAGCTACAATTTTCTCAAAATAACCTGCCTACTTCAGCAACCGGAATCAGCGGTAACATCCGGGCATCCCCTCGCATGTCCATCAACCTGTAGAGATGAATTGCCGATGTTCTCTTTTGGAATTCCCACGGCAAAAGAGAGGCCCGTTATCCCGCGGGCTGCAAGGTCGGTCTCGGGGTGGCGTCGCAAGAGCTCCCCAGGGAATCCTATCCACATCTGCCAAGGCAGTATTGGCTTCACCTAGTAGTTGACTATCTACCACCCGGTTCTGGCATTAAACTCCTTTTTCAGATATGTAGTGGTTGGCTGTGCCAAGAACAGCTGCTCAACCTTGATCAGTCGTGAAAATTGCGGCGACTGGCTGTAGAGATCGTTACCACTAATCCGTACACCTAAACAATATCGAGGTCTCCGGGGATTCCGTTCAGCAAATGGATCTGGTCTTGCTGATAATACGCCGAGGGGCCTGTCTAGTGCTTTCGTGAAAATAGCGATGTCGTTGTATGTATGTACAACTTGGTCTCGGTCACCTTCAGTCGCGAATTCAGCCTTCCGCAAGCCAGTTGCCATTAAACGGACGTGAGAAATCTTCGGTGGCACCGAGTCGACATACGAATTGGCCCGTACTCTGGCGGCACACGTGCTCAGTGATTTCGAGACGCACTGGGCCATTCTTGGGCCAGGCTTCGCTTCTCAGACTTGACCCGTGGCAGGGGGGCCTTCATGATCAAGAGTTGGTTTCAACATGAATGGTGTAGGCGAATATGGCGAACTAGAGGTTTGGGCTAAAACTAATGCAGGCTTTAGCAGGCATAGCATTGACAATTCTCGTTTCATACCATACTCTTCGCTAGTGGTTTGTAGGTGAAAAGGCGAAATGTCCATGAGTTCTGGGAAAGATGTTAATAGAAATCTCACCAGCCCAACAAGGTTGCCGTTCTGTATTCGGTACGACGCTCATGCTCTAAAACATAGCGAGAAATGTCATAATCTCGAGGCACTGAGAGATATCTAGATAGGCCCGATTATCGTAGGGGAGGCCAAACGATGTAGAAGCTCCCAAACACTGTGAAATGACTTTGCTAGGGAAAGACGGTGGCGAGTATGCATATGCAATACACACCTATAAGGCGTGAAAAGCACGACGGTAAGGTCGCAGGAACCACTTTCATCGACAAACCTCTAAGTGTATTGGAGTGCCCAAATGCATAATATTGTACAAGATATGGCTGTGCCGGTAGTCGGGGTAAAATACCATGGCTCTCTCACAAATCCAGTGAGGCATGGTCATTTTGGAGTCTCCTGCCTTCGAGTAAATTCCAGGCCTGCTGATAGCTTCCGAGGAAAACTGCACCCCCAATTCCGATCCAGGCGACACGTGGCCCAATTCCCCTCCAAAATGCACCGAATCCTTCATCTCTCCAGATTCCTTGCACGACATCTCTCACCCTAATTTTGCCTATCCCGTTGCCAGTTACGCCTCTTCTAGCCAACATAACTCTCGTTTTCACGACGTCAAGCGGGGTGGTCAAACCGGCAGAAATGGCGCCAGCAATACTGCCGAAAAATGCGCTGGACAACGCGGAGACAGGCGCCGTAGGGTCAGACTGAGGCTTCCGTGAAGCATAGGCGTTTTTCATTGCTTCCCACATTGTGAATTGTAGAATAGTGAATGGTATTTCGCGAGAGATAGTAATCGCTGTTCCTCTGTATAGTTCACGGATAACCAGTCTCCAATTCCCTTTACCCCCACCTGGCAAATCATTATGGCGCAAAGAAAGGATATCTTGAAGTGCAAGTAATGTGGAGCCACCAAATAATCCAGCCTGAGCACGCTGCTTGATTACCTCAGTGGGGACTCTCACAGCACAAGCAGCTACCTCTCCGAGGGACGACGCGAGGGAGTGGGTGAACACAGCATGTTGCCATGACACTAGTGTATTTTCGCTGGAATGACGAGCAGGAAGGAGGAGGCGCTTCACCCCATCATAAACGACGAAGAAACTCGCGGCGGATGGGGCGGACCCAAGGAGAACAGACGGCAGGCCAGCATAGATGCCTCGGAAGGTATGACGAAGTAATGGCAGACCAGTTTTCACCGACGGCGCCGAAGGGCCGTTGCGTTTTCGAGCCTGTTGAAGTCTAGTCTTGATTGTGTCGAGGGGGAAGAGAGAAACATCGACTGTGAGGCCAGCGACTGCTCCAGCCTTGAATACGGGTTAGTATGATGAACCGACACCAGTATTAACTGTGCACCTGGCCAGCCAACACTTACCAGGAGAGATCTCGTCCAAAGCGAGGAAGCTACAGCTTGTGACGCATCCTCTCGGGGATGGTCGACAGCTTCCATTGGCGACAACGAGAGATTAGTTTGTGGCGATCTTACCGTGAACTCGTGCCATCCAGAGTGGAAAATTAACAGTCAGCTGCTCGGTTCATGGCGACGCACGCCCCGGTCCGATCCTAGCTTTAGCTGCTTTCAAATTTTATGTTGGAATCGAAGAAATTTAAGTTGCGGAAAGCTTCCAGCGCCATAGGAAACCGTTGTTCCGGCATCAGCAAGCACATGCCACGCCCAACAAGGGTCAAGGTCTTTGATAGAGTCTCAGTTCGCAATCTAGATGCGCATACAACGTCCTCCGCCCAGCACTCCCAGTAAATTGAACTGAATCTCGTTTCAATCTCAAGCGCCAGCGAGCTCAATAAATTACATAAGCATGAGGCTGTTGATGTCAATAACATCAGGGGGCAATTCAACCACAATTGACATCAAAAACAATGAATAAAGGTCTCACAAACAATAGTCATATAATTTCGAGTGCGCAAATCATCTATCCCAGCAAACATACAAAGCTCAAAAGTTCCAGTTACTCCCCAAGTAAAGATTATGGCGGGCATGTTAGATTACCGCAGCTCAGAAGCACGATGTTGCGTATAAGTTCACCATATTAGGTTAATCCAGCCCTGTGACAAAGTTGGAGTATGTTAAACAATCCTCATTACATATGTGCCTATGGATACCAGTCTTTACCTCATGAACAGTGGAAATGGTTTAGAGAACTTTTGTGCGAAACTGTGGGGCATGCAGTTTATACTTATGATATCCTTGTGTGGGATCTAGTCGTCAAACGGCCACTGACGCGCCAGCTCTGCCTTGTCTTCTTCAGTAAGTCCAAACTTTTGTACTACTTCCTCCCTAAGTGCTCGAAGAGCAAGCTTGGCTGCTTCATATTGTCCATGTCCAACTGCGTCTTTATCCGGCCAGAGGGGTCCTAATCGCGTTTTAAAGTCGTTCATTATTTGCATTCCACGAATCGCAGCTTCACCGTCTTGCTCAATCTCGGCTAAACGCTCAGGATCCAGAGTAATGGGAAACGGTCGAGGGGATTTAGAATCGCGGATCGCCGGCAGCTCAGACCATGCATCGCGCAAATTTACGACTAGGGCATGAAAATGAGCTTCGCCGAATTCTAGTAGGCGGCGTCCTAGTATGAGTAAATCGAATGCATCTGTTTGTTGATACTGAATAGCCTCGTAAGCTGCAGGGGTTATTTTCATTGCAATTTTTCGTGAGGCGATGAATAGAGATTTCTCATAATATTGGCGGATTGCTTCGTTTTTTTCTATTTCCGAAAGACCCTCAAAGTCCTCAAGTTCGGGGCGATCTAAATTCTCCGGCTCTGGACCCCGGTATTCAATGAACGCAGGGTCGGGATTGTGGTCAATGAGGGGTAGGATGTTAACAGATTGCCAGTCAATGATCCCAAGAAGTTTGGAAGGGTTATTGGGATCAACAAAAATATTCTCGTCATGAAGGTCATTGTGCCAGAGACATGGTGTTGTTATACTTCCGCTTTCAGCAGGAAGGAGCGCATCAAAAATCTGGAGGTATTGTTCGACCGCGGATGATTTTTTGCGGCGCTCAGGTTGATACAGGCCAGGACCACACACCATGACTGTTTGCTTTGGCAATGTCGTGAGTGTTGATATTGCCAACCTCTCTCGAAGACCGATAGCTTTGTAGTAGTCATGAATGGATTGCCCTACAGAGCAATTAGCACCACAAACATCTCCTTCAGTGCATGTTGACTCACACGGTCCGCGGTCACACCTTAAATGCACCCTTTCACAGTCAACCCATTCCCGGGCTGTAACAGGGCCGATGGCGAAACGCTTATGGCAGAATTTGTTGCCATTGTCATAATTATAAAGATACCCTTCCCCTTGTGCCTTTATCAGGTCCTGGGCATAGTAGAGCCCGCCAAACTGTGGGAAATCAACAGAGAGCCAAGCAGATTGATGACGAGCTAAATCGAGCCGAAGATTCATCTTGTCAGCAAGTTTCATCTTGTCCCAAATTTGCCGAAGTTGAACTCCAGGCATCTTTTCCATGATGATATACTCGGCTCCAACAGCGTTCGTGGCACGAGAATCCCAGGAATACACTCTAGGAGCGGGCGTTCCGAGTACATTCCGGACCTTGCAGGTATTAGCTTGAATTGGGGTCTTGCAATTCACTGAGAAACTTACAAAGTCCATGGTAGCTACCTCACTCGCCGTGGTAAAGTAAGGGATTCCAGCATTTGGGTTCGGTACCTTAGCAATAACCTCTTTTCCATCGTCCATCGTCAGGACGAAGCTTTTGTTATACATTCCATCAGGGCATTTCTCAACAGTAACACAAACTTTTGCTCCAACCGATTCAGCAGCGATTCGGGCCAGTTCATTCATGTTGAACCTGGTGTGACGGCGAGCGATCTGGTCTTCTTCATCAAGTACGAAACGACCACGAGTGAAAGAGAAGAAATCTTCGCAGGTATTCCAATCTGCTGAAAATGAAATGGTATCCGGGAACGAAATTTGGAAACTATCATCATACCATTGGCCGTTGGGGCCTGAACCGTTGATGCTGCTTTATAAGCTAGGCGGCTGGTGGAATTGAGAGTAGAGCTAGATACTGAAGTTCGTACATTGCGGCAAGCTTGTCGTAAGCCCAAGAGCTTGAGAAATGAAACCATTGTGTACTCTCTGACACTCCGGGGCGTTAGAAGATATGGACTGCGCGAACGCGCTGTTGAAAGAGGAGTGGTTGTTCATCCCAGTAAACTTGTTGTGCTTCAGGTCAGAGTGGAGACCTGGAAAATCCAAAGTTCCGACGACTCTCGCGAGCTCATCCTCGCGAGCAGCAGATGCATTCTTAAAATCCGTGATTTTCCCTGCAACTAGGGAGAGAGACTATACAAATTGGGCCCTGTTTGGTCATGCTGAGACCCTATAAGCATGGTATTGCCCGGCCTATACTTGGAAGTGAGTTCCTTCAAGCACTCCAGACAATAGGTAGATCTGCGGCAGGATGGAGACACAGCAAGCTCCGTCCTGGCAAAATCGGTACGTGTGATCCCACTCAACTTGTTTTCCCGGTTGCTGGCATGCTGTTTCTGAGATTTCACTAGCGCTTGCTGTCAGCGGTGGGCCAGATTCTATGGCCTTGGCCCATCTATGTAGAGATTTGATGGTAAAGGGGCGTCTCCCAAACCTGCAAGTCAAAGCGTTTATAGTAGACCATAAAGCTCGAGAAGGGAGTAGTGATGAGGCACTCAAAGTTGCAAAATGGATTGATGATATGGGTGAGTCCCGATTTGATTTTCGGAGGAGACATACATATCTAAATCTAGAGTGATCTAGGGTTAAAATCCGAGATCCTCACCCTGAAATGGCCTGAAGGAACGATTGATCCTGCAAAATTATCAAACTTCGAAACTCTAGCCAGAAGGCTTCGTTATCGAGCTCTTGGTAAGGCATGTGCTGAGCAGGATATACATACCCTGTTCCTCGGTCACCATAAGGACGATAATATTGAAACCGTCCTGCTTCGCGTGGCCCATGGCCATGGGCGTACCGGCCTTGCTGGCTTTGACGCTATTTCTCCTATTCCTGAATGCGAAGACTTATGGGGCGTGGCCCAGAGCGGTGAGATTACCACTGTGGAGCGCATTCGGTCTCAGACTCCTTCTATGTGGACGTCAGGATCGTCAATGCTAGACAATGATTCAAAAGACCAGGCGCTCTCGCCAAAGCTAGATGCAGGGTGTTACACAGCAGCCGGTGGAGTGTTTTTAATTCGGCCAGTTCGTTCATTCCCAAAAGCGCGGCTGGAAGCTACCTGCCGTGGGGCCGAAGTGCCATTTGTGGTTGACCCTACTAATGCAGACCATACGCTTACTGTCCGAAACACAGTTCGCAAACTGTTGTCGTCTGGCGACCTGCCCCGGGCTCTGCAGAGCCCTTCGATTTCAGCCCTGATGAATAATAATCAAAAGGTTAAACAACGCCTTCGGGACATGGCTGACGGTTTCTTTAAACTTATTCACGTTGTTCATCTCGACTTAAGAACTGGAACAATGCTAGTCAGGCTTCCTTTCCCTCAAGAGATCCAGCATTACCAAGAGACATTCAACGGGCTCAACCAGAACGAGATACGCATTGATACTTTCGAAGTGCAATTAAGAGTCCTTCGCATTTTGATTCAGATGATATCTCCAGGATCCAACCCCCAGATATCGCAGGAGGGTCTTGTACGAGCCGCAAAATTGATCTGGCCGCGATCACCTAATGACACGTCTCCACCAGATACATTCACACTGGGAGGTGTTCAATTCCAGCCGCAAAAAAGAAAGCAAACTTCGGGAAACTATGAAGGTTCGCTGCATAGCTTTATATCCCGCCAGCAGTCCGCTCTCGCACCCCTTACCCTGCAGGGCAGGGAAACGGAACTCAAAGACAAGCCTACGGATCCTAACATTTGGCTACTTTCCCGGGAGTCCTTTCGGCGACATTTGCCTGTACCTACTACAAGATTTGAAATAAGCCTCTCAGGCCTGCTCTCGAACAAGACCGCATGGACGGATTGGAAGCTCTGGGACGGGAGATACTGGATCCGCGTTCGGGCTGTCAGACAAGTAAAGGCGTTTCCCAGTATAAAAAATTCAACCCCCAGAGCGCACATCTACAACTGGGGTGACATTATCCCTATAACAGCAAGACCGATGACTCAAGAGGACGTTACTCAAATGCGGCGGCTAGAACTTGAAAAAGGGAAGTCTAACCGTTCGAGTCCAGGGCTGACGGGCTGGGATCTAGATCGCAAACAGTGCTCAACCGATCGTAGTCCTACACAAGCTAGACAGAGCAGGAAGCCTTTCAACACACTCCTTGCCTGTTTTGCTCCAGGGCATATCCGGAGGACCATTCCAGTACTTGAGCACTCCCGTTCAATTTTGGCAAATTCAGATTCAGAATCAGGCAAAGACGCTCTCTCTATCCAGTCCATCTCCAGCGAACTCGACAACCTCGGGGGAATTAGAGAGCTGATTGCCGTTCCAACATTCGGCTGCCACACCACGAAGAGTATATGGGTTCGTATGCCGCAGAACAATAGCACCAGGCTATCAAGTGCCTTGTCCGCGCTCAATCCACATCCTCGTGATGACCTTGAACACATCTCTCCGTGGACCGTCGAATGGGATATCGTATATAAGCACCTCGATCCCGTCGCTATCCGAAACATGAGCTGGGAGAAATAGAAAAAACTTCTCTTGAATATCTTGAATAAAGAATGCAGTGACTGTATACGAATTCAAGAGTATTGGAGCATTGATATATTTCAGGGGTTTCAAAGTACGATATCTAACTGTCTATCGTACTTTGCAAACTATGCCGAGCAAGGTTGACATGCAATCTACGTAGATTCGCAGCATATGGCCAGAAGCACCAAAGGTCAAGAAGGTTGTTATCATTGTTAGAGCTATCGAATTCAAAAGCTCAAAATTGCCAATGCCTTTGGCTTGCATACCCGACACCATCGAAACTTTCACTTCTTATGCGATGTCAACCCAGGAGTATCAAAATGCCAACCGAGTCTCAAACATCGAAATTCTCCAAATCGCTGTCAAAACAAGGCTCGATAAAACAGCGTCAAGTAATCAATAGAGGCTTATGGTATCATTCACGCAAATCCACTATTCCACAACGCCAGATCGTATGTGCTCAAAACGAAATAAACAGCCACGCCTTGTCATTATCGTCAATCAGTAACGACTTGCTGTGCCTTCAATCCGCCAATTTCCCTTTTCAATCGAAAATTTTCTTTTTTCACTCGAGCAAGCTCATCAAGCGTTTCTTTCAATTGCTCTCTGAGCGCCACTTCACCTGTCCCATGTCGAACATCCTTTGCGATTCTGTTCAACTCTTCGTTGAAACGCTGGTACAATGCCTCATTTTCAGCACTAGCCTCACGGTACAATTCATCAAGCTTTTTTGCACGTCTCTCGCTGACTATCAAAGAATTCTCAATGTCTTTTTCAAGAGATGCGGTCCTTGCATTAAGGTCTGAGGTTACGATCGCAACTTTATCCGAAAGGCCTCGAACACGAGCGATGAGGGCCGTTGACGGACTCGAAGATGAAGGAGATGATACTGACTTGGAAGCTCCGCTGGATGATGTCGGGCGTCCCTTGGGAGGAGAAGCTCTTGAATTAGATATCTCATGCCCAATAGATGCTAACTCTTCTTGCAACGCTGATTCAGCTGAAGCAACCGTCCTCTTTTCATTTTGAACTCGCTCTCGAAGCTATCGAAGGTTAGACAGGGCTCCTTTCAAACAATGCCCAAGAGGAAGCATACCTTTTGCGGATTTTGCATCTTCAACCTCTGAACCTTTGGTGTTGATGTTGTAGACAACGGTATCCGAGATCCTTCAGACCCATTCGGCGGTAACGGTCTTTCTTTGAGGCCGGGGATGTTTGAATGTTGATTTGGCGGCCGGATTTCATTTCGTTTCTTGGGACTTGTTGAAACGTTTGTTTTTCTGTTCACAGGTTTGTCACAGAGAGCAGTACGAGGCGAAGGTGGAGTATTCTCCTTTCGACTTAACGGAACGTGTAGCACTTGTGGAGAAGTGATACGAGACGGAGAAGTTAACCGGATAGGCGATCGAAGTCTTGTCCCGTTCCTCTGGCTAGGCGGTGCGGACGGTGTGGTCATTGTGTCAGACTCTGTCTTGTGGCTAGTTGGAGTAACAGGTGATGCTGCTCTTTTTGTCTGCTTAGGCGACTGGAATAGCGGTGTGATATCACCTGCGGATAGTGGTCTCAGGTCCGAGAGTGAACTCCTACGCTTTTTTCTAGGAGAAACAGGCTTCTCAACGCGGTCCTCGCCGATCGAGCTTAGTGTTGGGGCGTTGCTATGAGCGCTGCCAGGCCGATATAAATCATGATCACTAGAGAAGAAAGTGGGCATAAAGGGGCGATCTCGTGACCCTGGTCGTAAGAGGCTCTGCAGCCTAGTATCGACATCGGTCGATTTGGCCCTCATGAGACTGGCCTTTGGCAATGTGGAAGCTGGTGATTCAGTATCTGCTGCGGACCCAGATCCGGAACCCTTCGACTTGCTAAGGGTACGGATGATGGAGCTAACCTTGCTCTCGCTCTCCGTTTTACTGCGTTCACGGTGAATTCCAAACCCGAACCTCTTACGAAAGGAGGAATTATTCGAATTGATCGAGGCATTATTGACTGACTGAGACTGATCTCGCCTGTTAGCGGGGTCGTTGATGAGAGTGCCCTCCATGGGAACCGCGCATGGCGCGTTCTCATCAAATAGCCTCTCAAAGTCTTCAACGAGGCGATCTAGAAGAGAAATATATTCTCTAGGGTCTCCTTCCTCGGTGAGAATCTCTGAAAACACTTCAGTCAATGCACCCCGGTCACCATCGTTCCCTGAAGCATCAAGCAGTTCTCCCAACAGCTTCACAAGGCTTGTGAGAGCGCGCCGTGTTTGAGGGCTCATTTCTGTAAGAAACCTCCGGAAAAAATCCTCAAAGTCCCCAGGAAACATAGAATCAAACTGGCTCTGGATAAGTGTGAGAGATTGGGCCGAAATCACGGGTCCAATCTTTTCCTTCCAAGCCTTTGCCATGAACGTCTCGAATGCGACAATAAGTACGTCCACCGGCGCTTCTGCAGCCGCTTGTAGCTTGCCAGCATCATCTAACAAGACATTATAGAGCTCGTTCACTGCAGCTTGGTCGGCACGGTCTCTTGCCCGAAGGACGCGACCCACAATATTACCACTCCTTGAACGTATAGCGATAGTATACGCAGTAAATGTTTTCTCCAACTGTTCCAGCTGGCTCGCAGGTTCTTCTGCAATATTGATTCCGCCATTGACTATTCCATCAGTTCCCTTTGATTGTTTCGAAGGAGACGGTGTGGAAGGTAGGGCCTTTTTCGGGCTATCAGGCTCGGTCACGGAGAAACTAGGAGGATTGGGCAAGATTTGAGCTGGCGGAAGCAAGCCTCTTATTGGTAACTGTATTTCCTTTGCCTGTCCGCCTCCCCAGAGGCTCGAAAGCAGTTTCGAAGGCGATCGCGGCCGGAGTGCTTTCGACGCTTTAGCTGAGGCCAGTATCTGTTCGGCGATGGTACGAAGGATACTCAAATTCGCATTTAGAATTGCATCCGTGAGGAAAGGGTTCTGGGGCTGGTTTAACGGGCGGAGGAGAGTATGAACTTTTCGTCGTCAGCAATAATCTTACGAGTGCATAACCATAATACTTACGTCGCTTGGACAGAACTGAAACAAAATCCTGTGGTGTAAATAGATCCGTGAAAGAGATTCCCACGACGGAATTCAACTCCATCTTGAATTTTCCACCTGTAGCCATTGACATCGAAATGTTCACTTCGCAATCGGTCTTTGTTGCATCGTGAGCCAGAGCAGCGTTTGAAGAATCAAAACTCAGCCTGATTGTCGGCGACGTTTTTGACAGGAGTGCTTCACTTTGGTCTTCCTCGAATACGGATATCAGAGTTCCTAGGTTTCCATAGGTCCCATCAGGATGGTGAAGAGACCATTTTCCGCGTTCACGATACTGCTCCGGAAATCTACCTTCAATTCGGGCTTTTGTGATTTCCTCAATCAATCTATGCGCCTTGCCTTCGTAGCTCGATATCAATTCAAGGGCCTCAAGCACCCGCTTTGATCGGGAGGAGTGCCTTGACTTTTCAGCGGGAGTAAGGTACATGATGCTACCGCAACTCGATTGTGTGCAGCGGACGTCAACAATGCGGCTTGCTTGCAAAAATCTTAACTCAGGAGTGGTAGGTGCTGGATCTGGCCCAAATCCTAATTGCGGTTTGTCCAGCTCGGCGTACAGGCCACGGGCAGTGAATTTGCTTTCTGGTTTCTTTGATACGAGAACCAAGAAGTCGGTGTAGACAAGCATAATGCCTGCGTCGCCTCGCGACCCCTGGAATCCAGGACGATACGGAGGTAGGAGAGTGTAAAAGTCAACCGCTGTAATCAGCCTTCCAGATGGGAAAACCGAGGCAGGCCATCCTGTTACCAAGGTTTGAAGCCGGGTTACGCTTTGTCCTTTGCCGTTAGATGAATCTAGGGAACAAATATCGGTTATTATATCGCGTGCATTTAATAGAGGTTTGACGGCAGGATGCACAACCGGCAGCGCACTTGTCATCGCGTCAATAAGGAGACTGTATCGCGGTAGCCGTTGAACTGGCTCCATGAGTAATGAGCGCATCCTTTGCTCTCCTGACTCATATACTCTCTTCGAAAACGATGAATTTTGATCATGCAAGAAGGAATTTAAAATTTTTGTGAATCCAGTATGAGCATTCATGTATTCGCCGTATGGTTGGGAGAATCGAGGGAACCATTCTTGAAGACAACGTGCAAAGGCAGTAATACCCATTGGATCGTTTCTTCTGCCATTGGCATCTCTTGTGAAAGCCCGGGAATCAAGTACGGTATCCTTCGTAATGTCTCCAAGGGCGTCTTGCTCTGTATCTTCGAGTATCTGGCGTATTTCATTCAGAAATCCGTGGTTTACTTCCAGAATCTCGTTGAGGCAAGTTGGGAATAACTTCATCAATTCCTTTTCATCAGGGCTTGTGCTGGAAACGGATTTATCCCTGGCTTT
The DNA here is from genome assembly GCA_001430955.1 of Chrysosporium queenslandicum. Classification (NCBI taxonomy): domain Eukaryota; kingdom Fungi; phylum Ascomycota; class Eurotiomycetes; order Onygenales; family Onygenaceae; genus Chrysosporium; species Chrysosporium queenslandicum. The sequence continues at coordinate 296,316 of LJPI01000276.1, read as the reverse complement.
CTGCCGAAATTCATGCGCGATATTGTGAACCAGGTCGTACATTTTCCCAACATATCTCTCCTCGGTGTCCACCACTTCACACATAGAAAGTCGCAGATTCTCCTTTTGCGCTGCAACAAACGTCCTCGATTTGCTCATGTTAGTGGATTGCGACGGAGCACGCTTCAACTTCGAAGTCGGCAAGAAGATCGGATCACCCAACGCTTCGATCAAAGGCGCATATTTCCCAAAACGATCGGAGAATTTTTGGCTCGGCTCTGCATCAAACCCTGAATCGCGAGCGGGCTGCACCGCAGCATCAACAGTACCGGGCGGCAGAACGAAATCAATGTCGATGCACGGAACAATCCTGTCACCAAATGCATCCTTCAGGTCCGGAATCACTTGCGCGACATTGTCCACCTTCGCCATTCTGTTTGCCAAATCCGCCGCGTGCACCTCGTCAAAGAGTTTAGGAAGCCGTGCGCCTTGCTTCCCCGACCGCGCCAGAGCCGTCAGGGCATCCTTCACCAGCTCCGGTAACTCGGAAAAGTATTTGAACAAGCAGACGGCCAGACCGCGATATACCTCATCGCCTTGTTTCTCGCGGGGCAGGTGGTTCACTGCAGCATAAATCGGCGCGGCGGGGGAAATTGTGATTCGGGGATAGCTATGCACGCCTCCGGAAGTGATGATATGTGCTTGAATGCGCGAACTGCTCAGCGTTGAATTGGCAGTGGTGACTGGTCCGTGGAAGACGAAGACGGAGGATAGATGGGGGTCGACGGCGTGGTAGAGGGAGAGTTGCTCCAGCGGGAGCCCCGCGAGGGAACTGGAAAAGGAAGCAGTCATGGCAGAGACGAATACGGAAACTCCTACGTAAATAGTAAAATCCGGCAAGAGAACAACGCAGCTGCCGTTTTCGGTAATTCGGAGGGAAAAGAGTGCGCAGCTGCCCTACCGCAACCGGCAACAGCAACCAGAAATCAGGTAAAACAAAGGCTCTTTCCTCGCTTGCAATAAACACGCACGCAGAAATCGACTATTTGGGTATATCAATGGTGATGTCGCTCACTGCTCCCGCCTGTCAAACCATTCCCGCAATGATGTGGCGGCGGTCATTCCTGCCCAACCGGAATGAGCTAACCAACTGGCTGGGCCGAAGGGACGCCCAAGAACCAGATCGTTGACGCTTGTTGTATGTCGGTACCTGGCTAACTATATCAGATCATGGAACGTAAACAAATCCATCATGGGCCCATCCAATCGGACACCCTGAAACGCGAAACACGGCACCTGCTGGGTTAAAAGGGAAACAGAAACGGAGAAAGGGCAAGCGCGAATCTGTCGTCCCGAGGCGCTTATTTAACGAAAGCGTGGAGAAGCGCCCAGCCGGGGCTAATTATGCTGATCGACTTGTTGGCCGATGTTGCCAGTAAGGAACGAAGCGTGATTGGACGCGCGTGGCTGGCCTAAAGCGAGTTACACGTGTACCTGAAAAACAAACCTCCCCATCAGGGAAATCGATAAACAAACCATTTCGGAGATATCCCCTGCCATGCCTACTACTAAGCTTGTCTAGTGGGCTTTGCTCTGGAACCTGGGTTGCAAACCATCGGGACTAAGCTAGTTACCGACAGAGTTTGATCATGTCGTACAGATGTGATCGATCTCCCGGGCAAGTTCCTTTTGTCGAACGGGAGCAGGCAGTGGGGATGGCTCTGGTTCCCAACCTTGGCGAGCCATTCATGCTAGCGATGCAATGATTAGTTATTATGGAGGACTCTAAACTATATTATAAATCTGCCCAGTGCTCGCGGACAGGGCCCGACATCGCCAGGTCTGTGCTCCAAGGAGGCCATCTTACGGCCTTAGTTACTACCCATGCTAGACCGCCCAGTCTGAACAATGCACACCCTCGCCTAAATTCCGAGAGAGAAGGGCGCCAAGGCAAAACCCCCTTTGTATCGGATATCACCGACAAGAAATCTGTGGAGGGAAAGAACGCAAATACGCAGCAATGTTACGGACAACAAGCACTACTAGTACCCATGCTTATCGCGTCCACGGTTAAGATTCCAAAGATACCTAATATAGCAAGTATGCTGATAAATTTGCGGATCTAACATGTATGTACAGTACTACATAGTACATACATTCTGCAGTCAACCTGAGCCGGCAGCTTAACTATGCTTCGGATTCACCCTAAGATATCATAACAGATCAAATACAGAGCGGATATATCGTCATCATCATCAATAGTATCAATATTGGCGGCGCCTTGTACTCCGTGAAAAACACTAAGCAATGTTGGGTCTTGGCAGCAGCTCATGCAACAGGCCAAAGTCAAATGGGCTTAAAGCGGCGGGAAGAGATTGGCGTGGGTCTCGTGTGACGTCATAATCAGCAAGCTAATTTATACCCAGCCCTATTCCATTTGAGCAGCTGTTAGCAAGATGGAAACCACATTCAAAATCCACAGACAGTATGTGTAGCGAGCATACCTTCTCCTTTAGTTTGGCGTGGTACGACGCATCACGATCCCTCCTCGTGATGTGGCTGTCTCGCGAGCTGGACGTCGAGAAGATGCTCCCTTCTCTTTTCTGAAATCGAGATGGAGGAACCTTAGCAGCATCTAGAGTTCGGTTAAGAGAGCCTCGATTAGTTTCATGTCCAGTGTAGCATAATCCAAGAGTTGAAGATACATGGTTGGTTATGCATACCCCATTCTTTGCTCATACGCCTGTCACGGGCTGGGGAAAAGGCGGCCTGGCCTGGCAACGATTCGGAACGTTGAAGATCGGCCTGAGAAGCGGGTTCTGGTTCAACGATGGCGGAGTCGGTTGACGGGGAACGCCCAGTGAACGGATTTCTTAGCTGGGGCGTTGCTTCAGTTTGCACGTTTGAGTCTTGATGAGGGTCCATTTGTTCTGTTCCACCTAGGATGAGGTTTTCTATTAGCACGAATGCTTGAGTAGTTGGTAGTAATGGTTGTGGAGGTTCAAGTGATGGAGCAGCGAAGATATAAAATGACAAGAAGAGGATCTCGAACTTGGCAAAAATGCAGGTTTCACTTACCCCCAGTAGGGCTAACAGCGTTTCGTACGGCAGACATGATGTCACGCAAGGTCATCAGGACGAAATCGATAAGCCTCTATACTGCTCAGAATAGAAGGTAAAAAGCCAGGTCGAAAAGGACTCAGGTGATGTTGGGAATGCTTGTTTTCAGTGAGAATCTTGGATGGCAACGATGTCAGAATAATGGCCGTCGATCACTTTGGCATTCCTGGTTTGCCTTGAGAGGAGGATAAGAAAGGGGGGACGACTGATAGGACAGCAAGTGCTCTTATACCAGTATGGTGTGGCAGGCGATCTGTAGGGATGTTACAAAGATGGGCATATCTCAGCCACAGTCGGGAGGGGGCGACATTCAAACCCGGACGCAAGAATCAGTGGATTCGTCAGTGTGTATAACCTTACCAGTCCCCCCTGCACACTCAAACACAAGAATGAGGGGGTGGATTGGGTCGTTTTTGGAAGTTTTGGGTAAAGTTGGATAGTGGAAATAAGGTCATGGGTGGACCATGAAACAAGCCTGGATTCTATCCAATCTGGGTGACGCTCTAGGCATGGCTATCTTGCTAAGGTGCTCATCAATGAGCAATCCGAACGCCCATGATGCGGGATTATGTAAAGGAAGGGCAGCTTATTTGCCATAGGAGGTTTGGCGCCGATGCTTATCTTTTCGTATGACGAAGACATCGAACTGCCTTTTGCCCAAAGGGAGTCACCAGTTGAGCAGGTGACATGTGTTCCAGCTCGGCGAATAGGAATGCTCTGCTGCTCGCCATCCAGAACTCCATTTTTAAGGTTGGGAGGAGAGGACAAAAGGAAAGGATCACAACGGACCTAAGCCGCTTGGGGAATCATCATCGTTGGCCGATGCTCATTCGTGAATTTGAAGCTAGCGAGGCATGGAGCCTGCAACCATGGGGAGCAGGCAGCTGCAGAATTTGGGTAGCTCACGGGGTAACAATGGGGGTTTGAGCTATTTTCGGGAGAGGAATTGCACCCGACACAAGAGGATCGTCAAAGACGCGCCCATTATGGTCGGACAGCTTAGCCATAGGGCTCGATGCCTAGATAGAGCAGCCCGTGCGAAGCGACAGCTTCTACTAGTACCTGTTGCATTGAGCATTGATGGATACGATGTACGTCCACAAGACAAGCCAGGAAGTGCAACAGCTCTGGATCCGTTAGTTAGCAGATCCACTTGGGCTCTGGCCATCCATGCGTAGCGTGCATGTAGAGCATGTATGCACGTATGTTCGTACCCCGGACTCAGACGTGTCCTCGGTACACTCAAGGTTTCAGGCAGCAAAACTCCCTTTACGCAATGACATTGAAGGCTAGTGCTCGAAAACACTGATTACGCACGGGAAGCGGCCCTTTCAAGCAGTCTCAGCATCAAGAAACAAGATCCCCATGTATGGAGCACTTCCTTGACGGTACATTCCATTGCATGAGATGCTCCGTGCCAAGAACTTGGATGATGTGCAATCGTCGGCGGGGGTGGCGTTTTGATGTGGAAATGTGGCGCAGCGCAATGCCAAGACTGCCTTCATCCGGGATAGCGTGTTGCGCCAAGAACCGACTAGCCCTCATCTCGTCAGAGCTTTGCTTGCAGCAGAACTCACATTTCAATCAGAATACCAGCTGGAAATACTCTTGATGGGAGCACGGAGCGGACTTGGGTGTCACTCCAGTAAGCCGTGTGCGCTGCAATGTTCACTCAAGGTGCAGGAGACCTTCCAGGGGGATTTCCTAGCATCGTCAATTGTTGCCCCCGTATCATGTTCCTGCGAGCCCCCGCGTTCTGTTCTGCTTCTTTGCCATAGAATAGCGGGAACATCACACCGGCTCTGCGGAATATCTATTATTGATGGAATCGCCCATAGTTCAGTCATCGTTCAGCCATTTTATCCAACCAAGCCGAGCTCGTAACACGATACCCGGGTTGAAGCCTATTGATTCCCTCAACGGAACCCGAAATGGCATCAGGATCGTGTCTCATCGGACGTCAACAGCTTTCAGGATGCTGTGTTGCAGCTCATCAACGGGGAATCGAAAGAGGTCACAGTACTTCAGTTAAAACACCGCCAAGTCTTAGGTTCTGATGAACGAAGATCCGTAGAAGAGAGCTTGCAAGATACATACAAATCTCTTTTGTACGACAAGCGCTCTGCTCGTATCTTAATGCAGAATTTGTTACCAAAATCAGGAACTAACAAGGCATATGACAACAAAACTGCATCTACAACGAAGCCGGCGCAAAAATGTCCAGTTTTTCTTTTTACGGATAGTAGTGTTCACTAGTCGCTGTGTAATTGCTGCCAAATTGTCCTTCGCATATTCATAAGTTGGCTCCGCGAAAGTCACTTGAACCAAAGAGCAGACTTTTGGAAGCAGAATCAATGTCTTTTCATCCAGCGGTTTTAGCTCAGTTGGGAGAGCGCATGACTGAAGCCCTAAAACTTCGGTGTTAGAACAAATATCATGAGGTCACCCGTTCGATCCGGGTAAACCGCACACACAACCACCACGTTCTTCTTTTTTGCACCCGCGATGATGCTCACCACCTAAATCTGGGGCCCTGGGTTCAGTGTGGAAGTCTGTGTTAGTCATGATAACCCGGAGGCTGTCACTGGTTAGATATTAGAGCCGGGGAATCCATAAGGTGCATAGCCACGCTTTCACATCACATGCTTTCCTGCCCAGCTTGCTCCCACGCGGTACTTCCAGGTACCAGCCAACCCGAGCACCATCCGGGGTACACACATTCCAGCCATCCACGTTTGCCAGTCCCTCTTGTTGTTCCGGGGCCTCGGACTCCCTGGAGACGAAGCTTTCTCGGCCCTCCTCAAAATCGCATATCAATGAGCCATTTTCCCTTCTCGTTTACGATAATACAGTCGGTGTGGGAGATCATACACATGCCCAACATTCCAACGTTTCAAGGTCACCTGAAAGAGGCATTTTTTGTTTTCTTTCCCACTAGGCTGACAAGACGGAGAATTTCATAATTATCTATTGGCTTCTAAGGCTCGGATACAGGCGGCTTCAATCCCTTGGACCCGATTGCTGCGAGCTGCGCGAGACCGTTTATGTTGATATCGCTGCTTCACAACGGTCCGGATGGACTTTCCCAACCTGGCGGCCTCACGATTCTCTCTTACTCTCCCAGCCGATCTGTCGTAGTGAGCACCGGTTGGTCTCTCCGTACTGGGTTGATGTTGCAACGTCTCTTGGGCGATTGCAAACAGGGGTGGGTGTGCCGCCAGACGGCACTCAATCAAAACTGGTTTTAATCTAGCCTACATCAATCCGCGTCCTTCAACCTCGGGCTTCTCAAGCTCCTTGGGGAAACCAAAGCTAAATTCTTCGCTAGCTTTTTTGGGCTGATATCAAAGCCTCCTCGAAGATCCGCGTCAAAAGGCTGACCCGTTACTTGTGCTGCTTCATTCTCGGGCGGATTCAACTTTGTTGCATGAGAGCTTTGCTTCCTTGATGAACATCGAACTCTTATAATCTCGACGTCGTGAAGCCTAGAGTACATATACTTGGTCCAAGTATGAAAAGTCGTCGACGCTCTCCGAGCCATCGCTTGCAGAAAGTCGTTCTTTGTTCAGAAATAGGTGAATGAAGGAACAGAATATGTTTTCGCAATTAGTTGGTGGCACTTTGCAGAAGCGCAGGTTCCAAATCACCTGTCTATGTCAATGATGATTTGGGGCCGCTACGGCGACCGGTTGTGTGTTCACCAAAGGAATACTCGACGGTGATGTCAAGATACCAAAAAGAAAGTTAAACAAAGCAGGTTACGACACGCTCACAGCAAGACCATGGAAAGACAAAAAAGCGTCGAATTCAAACTGGAATCATGGGTGATACATCGTACATACGCATGTTGCGGCATAGATGGCCCCACGAGTATTTGGCCACCATATGCGATGAAACTTCTAGTGTAAGTTGTCCAGGCTATAACTTGACGCACAAAATGGTACATAGACAACTCACAGAGCCAAAGGATATCGTAAAATAGCAGGTGATAAAAGGATTTTGCCCTCTATGTCCACTATCGTATCCGGACCAACACCGTGGTTAAAGCTCGCCTATCAAAAGGTTTGCCGTTCCCGAGCCCAAAATATGCACAAAAAAGCGGTTCGACCAACCAGCCGAAAACGACTCTAGTCCACATCATTGTCATCTTTCTCTAATTTATCACCCGTGTTTTCTCCACTTGAATTTTCCGCTGGCCGATCAGGAAGCCGATCCTGCGGCGGGTTTGTGGACTGCTCTTCGACAACTGGCGGGAAGATTTCCTTGAACAAGTCTGGAAGGAATCGATCAAGCCTCTTTTGAGTCTCAACCCAAATCTTTTCCTTGCTCGGATCCTTGCTTGGAGGCAGTAGATATCCGCCATCCGCCATGACAAGAAGAATATTCTTCAAGCTCTCAGGTACCGCCTCCTATAGTTTATTATTAGATGGCTATGCTTCTTTTCTAGAACGGAGCTGAAGCTTACCAAACTGTCCCCTTGCCCACTATTCATCATTCGGTCCAGGATATCAAGGATGTTCAACCACAAATCAAGCATACCCTCCCATTCCGAGAGCAAAACAAGATAATGGAGGAACACCTTGCAAACAAGTGTCGCAGCTTGGGCTCGTGTCTCACTCATGCCAACCGGGTCCGATTGGTAGACTTCGGGTTTCAAGAGACGTAGGATTAACGGGAAGAGGACTTCGCTGAAGATTGCTACCCATTCTTTATGGTCTGTTGACGCAAGTTCCGACGAGAGCAACGACCGCTGGAGAGTGGAAATTGCCTGATGCCTAATATCTCGACTGGGATTGAGGCATTGTGTGGTCAAGGAGTTAAAAATTGGAGACCAGTATGCAGCCCAGGCTGGGGTTATGTTAGCGTATAGATCAATCGAATTTCAACAACACGCGAGTTGCTTTACCTTCATTCCGTTCTAGATGTGACTGGTGTATGAGGGTTGGCACACGACCAGTCATTTGGTAAATAATTCCTATAGCCTTTGTTCCTCGTATCACGAATGGATTGTCCCTGCTCAAGCAGCACATTAGTATAATCATTGCACTTGTAGAACATAATTGAAAAAGCTAATTAAGAAAAAAGAAAAGAAAGGAAAAAGGGAAGAGACATGTGTAGGTGAATGATGTACATACTGAATTTTGCTGGGCTTTTTCACTGATCTAGACCTTCTCACTGAGAGCTCACGTCGTAGCTCTTGCAAAGCCACAGCACTTCCCGAGTTGGCAAAATCATTCGCGAGGCTAACTGCTGCTTCATAATTGTCCGCTGTGATCACTGGAGGATCGGATTGGACAATATTCTCCAGGAGTTCAAATATCATAGCAGCCCCGTCAGGATGTTGATGCAATCGCTGAAGAATGGACCAGAAGTCTGGGTACTTGGTAATTTCTTTCCAGAGTGGTGCGTCGCTGGAAATGCTCGCGAGACCAGTGATAATTGGTGCAGCAGCACATTCGAGGATATCTTGGTCAAGGCTCGATATCGAATGAAGGACAACTGGAGGTCTCATAAATGAATGTTCCTGGACAACGTTAGCTTGAAGAAAGGGCACTAACTTCGCAAGATAAATACATACGTAACTGTACCGTAGCAGAACCAGGAGGTAGTATATTACACGAGAAAGCGTCAAAGGATGCACATTTTTCGCGTCTCGAACAATGTTTTGTAAAGTTCGTGTCAGGCCTTCACCCAATTGTTGTATCGTATCAGGATCTCGTAACACAAGTAGCGTGGCCAACTCCAATACATATACTGTGCCTGGGTTATACGCGGACTTGCTAGCATTCGTGCGACTGCTGCCTGCCCTTGCGGGATGCGCTTGTGGTCGATCCGATTTAACCGTGATAACGGCAGGGCTTGCATCGGGTAGTTTAGCAAGTAGGGCGTTGATAAGATGGGGCATCGAAGAAACAGGGATCGATCTAGTAAACATATTAGAAGAGAAGTCTCGTTGGTTTGGTATCGTTTCTCACCTCATCCTCTCAAGCAGCTCAGAAACGCCGCACGCGTTGATGCAGTCAATTGTACAGAGCGTGTTCTCAATCTCTTCATCAGAGGGCTCTGGGGGGTCGTCAGCCGCGTAGCTGGAGAGATATGAAGTGAATGCAGATAACAACCCAGCCTCGTTGCTGCGGTTATCTCGGTCAACTACTTGGGATGGCGGTTGTAGAGGGATTGGAGGAATATCAAGAGGAGAACCTCGGATATCTAACTGAGGAATGAGCGAGTTTATGAATAAATGATGGAGTAACCTGACAACGTATTCCCATCCGTTTTGGATAGCCGCTTCGCTGCCTGAAATCACGCGGCACAAAACAACCGTCGCAAGTTGCGCCCTGAAGTCCCTTCCTAGTCTCACGGCGAGCTCGCTAACCATGACCGTCTTCTTCCCAATTTGAACCTCCGTATTGAGAGAAGTGTTCGGGGGTGCCTCCGAAGCAATGGTGCTAATAGAACTGAGGCAGAATATTATGCGATCAAGGGCTTCGGTTATGCCGTATTTTGCAGCGATTTTTGCACATTGGTCAAAGCCAATGACGACCCTTGAGAACACCGCATCATCAGACGCAGACATAAAGACATATGAAAGCGTGGCAACAACAGGACGCCATGTCGCCTCGAACATTTCGGCATCATATATATTGGAATCGCACGGTGTCAAGTCACCTGCGGTAGTTGCTTTTATCAGCAACTCTTTCCAGGCATACTCAAACGCATGTTTGTTTTCGTGTTCGTCCGGCAAAATGATCTCATTTTGTTGAATCGAGTGATAGATTCCTTCCAGATATTCAAGTGGAAAATCACCACCCCCGTTCACTCCACGTAAATTCTTCGTAAAACCTTCAAAAGTCATACGATTCTGAGGCTTCACATTGGGGTTGTGAAGGTCAGTATTTAGCATAATAGTAGCATATGTCAGGATGAAAAGGGAATCTGCATCGGCGGCTTCTTTAGGTTTGCCTCCTACAAGGTATTTCTCAGCGAACACGGTGACGATCCTTTGGATCAAAGGAGACTCTCCTGGAAGCCGGAAAGAACCTAAAACGTGCCGGAGGGCGTCCACGATGCCAACGCCGGCAAAATCAAACAGTTCCATAAATGCCTCTAATATCTTCTCGTTGTTCCGATTGGAAATGTATTCTCCAAGTATCTTTTTCGAAATTCGACTCGTTCCCTTAAGAAACTTAGCTATTAACTTTGGATTCTCGATGTCTTCAATGATGCCTTTCGAAGCAAGAAATGCAATTCCTGCCTTAGGATCCTCGTTAAATTTTGTGGCTCCTTGAATGATAATTGACTTCCGTTTCCGCTGTGCTCTTAGCCGCGAAATGTCGGGGAGGCCCTCGTATTTTGGTTCATCATCCAGCCTGTCAGCAATGAATTGAACGTAGCCTAATAGAGCATCGAGACAGAGAGGCGGGACGTTCGTTGTGCTCCAAGTCGCTGAATCAGGGAACGCATTCCGCGACAACAGACCAACCATGTCCTCGCATAGATCAGCTCGGTCGACTTCGCAGTCATAATTCACAAAAAGTTCCGTCATAAAATTCGGAATCCTTGCCAAAACCCCGATGCTTTCTACCATAGCTTCCCTGGCTTCGGGTTTTCGAGATCCGCCTTCCATCCCGAGCTTTTGACGATCTTTCACAGGAACAGGAGTTGTTCGCCCACTACCCGCTTGCGAAGGAGACGGTTTAACTAATTTGGGAGCCTGTGGCACGCCAACATAGAGCGCAGGATCGATCCCAGGTTCACGGGGTATTTCTACCCGCGGGTGCAGGCATGCAACCAAGTATGAAAGGAAGAGCTCTTGCTGTAGTATCAAGACGTGTCGGCACGTTGACAACAAGGTTCCCGCCACCCTTAGAGAGCCGTTTAAGATGGCCATGTTCTCCGACTTAACCAACTGGAATAAGTATCGGCACAGATCATCCCTCGCAAGCTGAGCAAGACTAGGATGCCTTGCAATCGAGGGGCCTGCGACTTCCAGCGCGACATCAATAATTCTCAGCGACATGACCCTCATTGTATCAGTATGTTGCGGGTTGTGGGGATCAAGCAGATCAATGAGGACGCGGAACAGCTCGCGAATGGAAGGTAACCCATATGGCTTCGCTTCAGGATACATAAACTCTTCCGGCTGAACAGTTCCATCCCCATTTATAGCCGAACTTGGTCTTTCATCACCGCTAGGACGCGGGTCACTATGCGAAGCATCCGGGTCTAAACTTGATTGATGTTGAGAAGCCACAGTGTCTCCGTCAACCGACGGGTCCATTTTTAAATTACTCATCTCCTCAAGCAACTCATCCCCGAGCGATTGGCTGGCGCCAGGAGTCGTTTCCGCATCTAACTGTGTGAGACGCTGGAAGATGACCTGACACATATTCACCATTGCCATCTCAGCTGATCTGCGAAGGACCTCCGAGAGACGAACTTGACAGCACATGCTCAGTCCGGTTTCCATCATTTCGCAAACACTCTCATCTCCCAGTAACTCGCCTTCCGGTCTTGAAATCATTCCCTCCATAAGCTTCAGAATCCGCAATAGGACAATCTCGTCTGCGGCCGAATCGCTGGCCTCAAACCGGCAGTGTGTTATAGCTGCGGATAATCGCTGAAGTGCCATCGATAACCGCGGAGAATCTTTATTGATGATACCATAGGCAAAAAATTTCGTAATCGCAACTAGGGCTAGCGAGGTGATCGGCGCCGAAGTGGACGAGGAGCGAATGACCTGAAGAAACGGGTGTAGCAGAGAGGGCGTATCGAATGTGCAAATATCACGGCATTCTTTCAGGTCAACACGAAGCCGTGTGAAGGCGGACATAAGCGGGTTGTCCTGCATGCTCTTTCCCTTCTTCCCGCGTAAACCCCATCTTCCCGCAAGTGCGAAGTCAAGGTCGCTGCTCGTAGTATTCGCTCTCGTTGGCGCTGATTTGGCGTTCGCTGTTGGCCCAAACGAGCTATTCCGCGGGCTTGGAGGTGCCGAAGCATCCCATTCAGATGGCCTTGACGACCCGCTGCCGCCCAGAATAGCTGCGACAGAGGAATGTGCCCACCTCGCATGTTTCCGCATCGATGAAGTGACAGTAATGCATTCTGAAGTCACCAAGGCAATCGGGTCAACGGCTATGGGGATCGTTCGGTGCGGACTGACGGGCGAGGCGGGGGGTCCATTAGTGATCAAGATCGAGGGATTGGCCGGTGAGGGCTGACTGGGCTGATGTTGCAAACCATCGTTGGCGCTTATCCGGGGCTCGACGCTCATGTTTATCCTGTAAAACGTCGCCTTGCTGACGGCTCAGAGACTGGGTGAATTGGAGAGGCGACAAGCAGAAGGTCGGAGCGAACCACGTGTCCAGAATTCAGGATAACATTGCCGCAATCGACCGTTACTTCTTTGACAAATGGGCTGCCAGAGGAATCACTTGACAGGTCAAGAGAAATCCTAATGCAGAGACAGTTTCCAAAAGGTTGTTCTGTGAAGAATTTGCTGGGAAACAGGAGCGGAGCTTCAAGCTCTCACAGCATCTGACTTGGAACTATGTTACCCTGGCGAACCAGTGGTTGGGGCCGCTTTTCGCCCTCAACCACTCAGATGTAGACACCCATAACAATAGGGCATGTTAAAAGCGACTGCGGGCAGAATTAAGCCTGGAATTCCTCCAAAATGAAACTAGAAATAGTCATGGTTAAGCAACAGAAGGCAGATAAGAGAATACAGGCTCAACTACACCGAACTATGCAGTAACTAATCACTACATCCAAGCTTCAAGACCGACCATTCAATGGTATGATAATAATCATTCAAATCAATAAGTAGTAGTTGCTACAAGAGGAAGACCTTGGGAAGGAAATAAAAAATCATCGTGTGTCTCAACGGGAAAAGCTTTTTGACTGAGCAGGTGTAGATAAGGCCAGCACGCCCGTTTATCCCTCGCGCCGTTACCTCGCGCCGTTGAACACCTTGTCGCTGATAGACCACGCCCGAACCAGTTCCCCCGATTTGTGGAAAGGACAAAACATATGGAAAGAAAAGCAATGTCTAAGGAGCGGGAAAATAAGTATACACATAAGAAACATAGAGAACGACACTGATATATCTCATTGAATATGAAGGGAAGAGGAGTTGTGCTGACAATATCCGATCGGATCAAGATATCAAAAAATGAAAATGAAATGTTGGGCAATCTGCGCGACAGGTGGTATCGTGAACAATCAACAAAACAGTTAACCATTCTCAGATGATAATGCTAATCGTTGCTCTCGTTGGGCTTACTTATGAACTGGTGTCCTGGGGCTCGTCAGCGTCCATGTCTTGGTCAAGATCAATTGCGTCCGGGTTCGCTGCGGGTATTTGATCGCCATCCGCGGCTGGGCGATTGCCGCCTTCAGGTCCAGTACTTGCGGGCACAAAGCCGGCCGGTGCCCTGGCGTGGCGTTCCAAAGCTGCCATGGCATCCGCACGCTCCTCAGGCTCTTCAGCAGCAGCAACATCTGCTGCTTCCTTTGTAAGTTGCTTACTTCGAGCAATCGCTTGAGAAGCAATGAAGTTTACATCCGTGCTAGAATTTTACGTTAGCTCGCGCCTATATGCCTGGAATTAACAAGGATGATCTTTAGCTTACTTGTATTGAACCTGAACACTTCGTTTGATGCGTAGCATCTCTTTGAACGTGTCTTCGTTTCCATGTTGAACTTCAAATGCCTCCCATTTCTGCCAGAATTCCGCGTTGGTCCGAGGATCACAGAATTGAGATGCATGCCCATATATCGCACGGGCTCGATCGATCTCGCCTAATCGGCGCTCCATTTCTGCAAATTTCAGGCACATTTCCTTTGCTTCGTTGTCTGGTAATGCAGCAATTGCCCGTTCGTAAATAGGTCTAGTTGACGTCAGGCCAAAATTGGACGCTGATTTGGTGATATAGAAATTGAACATTTCAAATCTGTCCTTGTCGGATACTGCTCGAGTCGCACGCTCATAAATCCGCATTGCGTGACGTGCAAGCCCGCGTTCTTCCTCAAGGTTGCCATACATCAAGTAAAGAGTCTTGGCATATTTCGGCGGGCACCCGTCCACGGCTTGTTCAAACAAATCTCGGAGGCGTTCAATACTAATCTTTCGATCGACGGCCTTGGTCAAATAGAGGTTCCATAGCTCGAAAGCTACCGGATAGCTAAAAAGGTCAAGGCCTCGCTCGTAGATCTTGAATGACTCTTCAAAGTACTTGTTCTCCTCCAGCAGATTGGCGTAATTGACAACTGTTTGCGGAGTCGCGATTCGGAGTTCGAATATTCTTTCGTATATATTCTTCGTTTCGTCAAGGGTCCCTACGCTCTCAACCAGATCGACATAGAAACTCCACACTTTCCAGCTTTTGTGTATGCGTTGTTGTGGAGTTAACTTGTCGTCAAAGTAATCCACTGTAGAACGTTTAGGTGCGAGAGTAGCTTTGGCCATAATGTTCACGGCTTGATCAAAATTCTCGTTGCGTAGCTCCATTTCCGCCCACTCGCACCAGGTTTCTGCCAACTCTTCCACAGATTTGAAAGGAACTTTGACTGCTTTGTCGAAGATGATTCTCGCAGTATTGAGGTCTCCGCCTTTCTCATAAAATTTGGCGAAATTAACCCAAAGCTCATGGAATTTGCCGTGGGCCTTCTTCGGGTTGATCGCAGCCATAGCAGCGGCATAAGTGCGGACGACTTCTTCTTTATTATCCCTCCATAGAGCTACTCGCTTGCCCCATTCTATCACGTTACTGGGATTTTGTCTCAAAAGGACATCGTTAACTAAGAACGGTCGGCGATCCATAAGTTGTTCAAATCTCATCATGCGAAGGTCCAGGTCGAAGTCAGCACTTTCATCGGCTTTTCCTTTGTCTAAGCGTACAGCCGCTGCTTCCATCAGGGCACTGATGATAGATTCTTCAAATTCCACGTAGGAATCGAATATCATTGTAAAGTCCCGCACAGTCATAACCGTCGTAATACCCTCCTCGAAAACATCCCGCGCTTTCTCAAAATTGCCACGAGTAATCCAGTACGTAGCTAGGCCAACCCAGAGTTTACCTCTCTGATCGGGGAATCTATCGACGCCGCTGTGAATAATTGCTTCAACGTCGATTCCAGCCTGGGGGCCTGTTTCAATTTCCTTTGCATGATTGACAAGCAGTTCCACCATCTCTGTCCAGAGGTCGAAATGGCTTTTGCCCTTTTTAGATTGGAATCGCGGGTCGTCTAGAACCTCGATATACCGTCTCACTGCGTCGGTATATTGCTTCATTTCAACCAATATATCGATATAGTCCTCCGCATTCTCGGGGTGAATCTGCATGTAACGATCCCAGATTTTGACGGCGGTTTCACCAGAAGCGGAAATAGCAAAGGACTTGTATAATCTCCATATCCGATTGTGCTGAGTGATCGGCAAAGCACGAAGTGCACGGTCGAATGTACGTCGAGTCTGCGTGACCAACGGTTGTTCCAGCAGAAACGTGAGGTACATCTCCCAGATCCGGGGCATTTTATTGAGAAGAATGACAGCCCGTTCAAAAAGAGCATTGACCTTGAGATATTCTATCCGATGGACAGCTGGATTCCGGCCTCCGAGGTGCTTAATTCGAAATTCGAGGTACTATGAGGTGGTCAGTCGCTCCCACTAATATAAAGGACGAACGTCTATTACCATCTTCCACAATTTGTAGGATCTGGGTAGGTGCTTGCAGGCTCGCTCCATGACCTTTTCGCGATGAGCGTTAGACGAAGTCCTACCGACTATGGCGAAAGACAACTTACAAATGCCTGCTCGTATGGGGTTCCATTCTGCTGCTTGAACGCAATATATGAAAGCCATGGTTTGATGCTAGCTGGATCACGCAGGATATCTTGTTCATACACAGCATCCTCGCTAGACTGCTCCGAACCAATCAGTATAAATGCCGGGACACTTGGAAATGTCCGATAAGACTCACAATCAAGTAGAGATCAGGCCGAGTTGAATCCATCTTGTCAACTTCTGCGCGCTGCTGCGAAGCGTTAACATCCACAACGGTCCCCGGCATTTCACCACTCGCGAGAGTGGGACCTATACAAGGCCGCCACTGTGATGTTATAACGTGAGACCTGTAGACAACGGCGATTGTTGGCGCTTGCAATTCTTTGAGGATGAGGTCAACGCGAAGTTGAAAGAATGGCCGCGTTCACGTGATATCAATGCGGGCCACCAAGTTAGTCAGTCAGCCAGTCAAAGTGGACAGCCGTCATCAGGGGTGGTCCAAGCTTCCCAGGGCGCGCCGCCATCACTGGTTGCGACAGTCCAATCGGTCAGACGGTCATATGACGGGCGCCGAAACATAGGGCGCCTGCTCCACGGTTGTATTTCTCAGACTAACTTCGCATTTCATTCATCGAAGATGTCAGGAGCAGCTGTAAGCGCCCTACTTACCGATGCCGTGCCAAGGTGGCGTATGCTAATCACCTTCTAGGATCGAGAGGCCGTCTTTCCCACCCGGCAGTCGCTGGGTTTGATGAAAGGGAAACTAAAGGGCGCGGAGCAAGGTCACAGTCTCCTGAAACGCAAAAGTGAAGCTTTAACAAAGTACGTCTGCTATGGGTTTTCCTTTATTCAATCAGTGTTCTTTATAGCTGATTCTATGTGATCGCCTACAGACGGTTCCGAGGTTTGATGGACCCCAAGTGCAATAGTCCTTTGATGCCAGTCTAATGGTCACTAGATATTACACGGCGGATAGATGAGGCAAAACGAAAGATGGGCCGCGTGATGCAAATCGCGGCCTTTTCCCTTGCTGAAGTCTCATACGCCGTTGGCGGTGATATCGGCTTTCAAATCCAGGAGTCTGCCAAACAGGCGCGCTTTCGTGTTCGAACAAAGCAAGAAAATGTCTCCGGAGTCCTTCTGCCGCAGTTTGAAAGCGTCACTGCAGAAGGGAGCAATGATTTCGGCTTGACCGGCCTTGGTAAAGGAGGCCAGCAGGTCCAAAGATGTCGAGAAACTTACGCTAGGGCAGTTGAGACCCTTGTGGAGCTTGCAAGCTTACAAGTATGTGCTTCTTCGAGATCCCAAGGATTCAACTGATTTGCTCCATAGACCGCCTTTGTGATATTAGATGAAGTCATTAAGGTGGTGAACAGAAGAGGTATGTATGACCCCTGTATTAAGCTGCGATTGCCCTGCTGACTGTGAACTTTCCAGTCAATGCGATGTATGTCTACTCGAATGCAGACTCGTTGTTGTTGACACTTATAGTCTAACACTCGCCTCATAATGCAGTGAGCACGTCATCATTCCACGAACTGAGAACACGATTAAATGTATGGACATCACCCGCCGTATACACCTGTCAATACAATACTAATGTTGAGAAGATATCAATTCCGAACTGGACGAGCTTGACCGCGAAGAATTTTACAGACTAAAAAAGGTAAGGGATTATGATGTATTTAGATGACGGGTGCTTATTCTGGATGTTAGGTTTCGAACAAGAAGCAACGAGATAACGCTGCACTAGATGCAGAGATCAAGGCAAGTCGAGAGAAAGCCGAGAGAGGTATGGCGATTGAATCTGGAGATACTGAGGCCCCTGCGGATATATTGGCACAAGAAGAAGACGAAGATGTAATTTTTTAGGCTCATAAATTGATCCCTCTATGTAAACACTCCGGATTTCTACTATCGTTCCTAGTACAAAATCAAGGCGCTTTTTTGCCTGTGAAATTCAATGCTGATTCGGCTACCTAATCCATCAAAATCCGCCTAGACGCCTAAACGACCAAAGACTGTATCGTTACATCATGCAATGGAACACAAGCAAAATATGACCACTTCCGATCAGTCTACTGTCTCTGATACGTGACCCTTATCGGTTTTCCATTATCCCCCAGGGCCATTCCGGATGTCGCTTCCTTTGCGCTGATAGCTCCAGCTTCATTTTCATACTCCACAAAGGCAATACCCTTTCGGCCCGGCACCATACGGACTTCTTTAAACCCTTCGAAACGACCAAATATTACCGTGAGGCCGTTCTCATCGTATGAATCTGGCACATCTCGCAAGAACAAGATCTTGTTGGGGGGAAGATATTCATCAGGAATGACTGGCGCAGCAGCAGCGCCGGTTGGCTTCAAGCCCGCTCCTCTCGTTGTCTTCGCTGGACGGGTCTCTGCAGCGGCGGCAGCTGGTCGCTTCAGTTTCTTCTGGGCCTCGAGAGCTTCTTGCGCTTGTTTCCTTTCTATTGGAAAAATAATCAGTAACATAGCACCAGATTGGAAGAAATAGTGGGCAGGGCTCCCTACGAACCTTTCTCAGCTAAGCGTCTCCTCTTGTGTGCCTCTAATTCCTGCTCACCGCCCTCCCTTAACACAGTGGCATCGCTCCTCGTTCTTGCGTATTCCAACACCATCGGCTTCTCAAAAAGTTCGAATCCGTTAATTTCCTCAATAGCACGTGTCGCAGACTCAACATTGTCGAAAACAATGAAAGCTTGACCTTTCGCCTTAAGGTTGGTTTTTGCGACAATCTCGAGGATGGACCCGTATTCGGAGAAGATTTCGGCAAGGGCTTCTTTTAACTGCTCGACTTTTATTCTTTCTTCAAGGTTTCGCACCTATATAGCATAGCTATTCATTAGTAACAAGGGAGCCTGAATCCAGGTAGAACTAGGTGCGTACATAGACTCTGTCGGTCGCGATTAGCTCTCTGACAGGCTTTGGGAGGGGAATGGACCAAAAGATTCAGGCTTACGTTGAATTCGGCTGCATGCCAGATGCAGCTGGAGCTAGGGCTACCATATTTGAAAAGGGCAATGCGCGCTCTCACAAAACAGTTGTGATGACCTTAACAGCTAATCCAGTCAGTCGTTGCATCCAGTCCTCTCCATCAGCAGCGGCCGGCGAAATGTCGGGCCGAGGCGCCATTCAGAGCGGCCCTTTTTTTGACGCTGTTTTAAGCGCGAATGATAACTAAACTACTCCACGCCGCCGCTTTACTCCAAGGCCACGTCCAATCACTTTCATCGTCAATCCCAGTGGGCGATGACCGCTATGATGGTTTGACCACGGCCTACAAATACTTATCCTTGTTCTAAGATGGATATGATCCTGGGACTCTATTTCCATCTACTATTCTCAAATACATAATGAATGCCCTCCACTCATTTCAAGCAATGGACTCATCCCACATGATTACCATGCACGGGATACCTCTTCAGGTCACAAGCTTCCACAGGCAGAGCTTAGAAAGCAAGCTGACTCTGGAAAAGAAGAGTTGGGTGATCACTCATTTGATGTTGAGGAATTTCATTCTATCTTTCACTAAACCAGAGAGCCTATGGAGGATGCTTTCCTCTTTCAACCCGCCGAGGAAAGTTTCTTGCGTTTATTGCGGCACTCATCCTCGCATTGCTAACAGAGACTACTGGAATCATCATAGTCTTCCAGAGCTCGTACATAGCGAGCCAGCTGCCGGGGTGAGATTTCGTAAGAATATCCTCGTAGGAGATTATCTATGTGCGCGAAAGCGTCTCACTCCTCTACTTCATGCTTGCAATGGCTTTATCCAAAGCTAGAAACTCTTTCGATGCCAGCACATGGGTAGCAGAGGGCCTTTTACTTGGGTTGACGACCAACATGAGACGAAGTAGGTCCTTCAACTCTGTCAGCATGTCCGCATTTCGCATCTCGTCCTCCAGAACAGAGATCTGTTTCAGCTCTGGCGGAGGATCATTAATGAGAGCTCTGGCCACATTGAATTCGCACCGGCGGACATCATTATCAAAAGACAGAACAGTCCAACTGGGAAAGAGCCGCATGAGTTTCGCGATGCACCATGACTCATTGATCAAGGGCATTGGGCAATCCCAAGCACCCAAGATCCCAGGCCTCATCCAGCAAAGTAGCATTGCCGCGAGTGCCCACACTTGAGAGGGTTCAGTGCACGCTTGACCTTGCCAGACTTCAGGGGCGCGCATGGCGTATGGTTGGGCTAAAATACGAGTGCCGGTCTGGAATACTGCAAGTATGTTAGCAAAAGCATACTAATTCTGGTCAATCGATATCTACTCACCGAGTCCCAAGTCTCCCACTTTCACGGTAATATCATCAGTCTCAATGCCAGAGAGCAAGATGTTGGCGGGCTTGTAATCTGAGTTGATTAGCGGATGCCAACCCTTCGAGATCAGGTGTCTTACCTGTATTGACAAGTTGCATGTCGGCAAGAATGATGCAACTTGTCAACACAGTCTCTACAATGTTCTTGACTATGGCGTAGTTATGCATGCCAGGCCGGTATTGCACATCTGCCAGAGTTGTCTCGAGCCATTCGAAGGCGACATACGGTATGCTTCCATCATCACTGTTGCTGACGTTCATGGGGTCGGCGATCATCTCGTACATTTTCCGGAAGCACCCGCTCGATGCGATGCTGGGAAGCAGATATCTCTCACACTCACGCTTCAGGTTCTCTCTAGCATGTTGATCGTGTGGTGTAGCCGTTTTGATGAAAGCCCTGGTTGGAAGGTTAGATTGCAGACTACATGCAACGTAGCAACGTCTTACCATTGGGGAGCATCAAGAACCCCATCCTTATGTAAAACTTCGGCTTTGAAAACCGAAGATTCGTGTGTGCCATCTCCCTTAAGAGCATTGACGATCCGATAGTTCCATTTAGCTCCCGTAAGGACCTGTCCAGAGGCAAGAGACGACATGGTTCTTAATAAATGCAATGGTCCTGTCCCAGGCACAAGAGTAGGCCGAATGGAAAATTGCATGACAGGTGTTCCAGGGATGAGCGAGGTGAGGAAATGGTGAGGTATGGATGCAACAGCCGTTGCACGCGATGATTCGAAATTTAAAGGTTGGTGTACGCACGGGCTGGCTGTGGTTGGCTAATAATGTAGGACTTTTCAGCAGGTGAGTATCGAAGCCGATCTCTCTCACACGCTACAATCATGGTGAGGTTCCAGGATGCTAAAAGAGCAAGCCAAAGAGTTGAACAATATGCTCCGTACGGAGTACCGATTACAGCTTCTCTCCAATAACTTGAACAGTTCCATAGACTACACATTGGGGTCAGCTCCCGTTCCATTAAAGGTCTGCTATCACATCCTATGATCTTAGTTGGCAGTCACCTGTTGAGATTTTGGCAACAGTTATTAGTACCAGATTCCTGGACCACAAACCAGAGAAAAAGGCTCTAGAAAGGCCAATGACCGTCACAAATGCAAGCGTGTCAACTTCACCTCCAAGAGCCAGGTATTTACATGAACAGTCTCTAACAATGACAATGCAGGGCAGTTAATGTTGTGATGCCTAAGGGTGGATAACTTTGTGGCAAGACCTAGCTGCATGTACATAGCTCAGCTAAGATGATATTCTTCCCGCATACCATCAACTGTACATTTCAACTTTTGCGGGGGCAATAGCCAATCAGCTTTCTTAAACACTTCGTCGCCCGTCTCCATGAAAAAGCACTCAGCTGCTAGGGAGCGAATCTATTGCAAATCAGTGACTGGACATTGAATTGCACTGCTACACCACACATCCACATACCTTCGGGTATGAATGTAATAGCATGCTTGTCATCTTTTTCATAACATCCCTCCGAATGCTATCGTGGCGCAACATTGTCGCATACGTTTTAACTGCGGCCTCGATTCTAGGTATGCTCGAGGACTTGAAATGAGACTTTTGAACCAGAAGGAACAGTTTTTGAAAACTTTAACCTGGTGTTAGAGGCAATCGTGCAGTTTCTCGGGCTTGCATCATGTTACTTACTTGAGGCCTAGGCTTGTCGAATCTTCAAAACAATTGTCCAGGAGAAAGCACATAGTGTCAACAGTGGGTATGGCGTAGCGATCATCGTCCAAGGTGTTCTCCAACACTATCATCAAGTCATTGAAAATATTCCTTTGCAATTCCTTTTTGTCACTTTTAGTTTGTCTTCGAATATGCTGGGCAAGCGCTAGCCGGGAGGACCGAACTAATTCCTCAGTACCAGCACTGGCGGAGGTCCCCAGTCCTTTTAATAGGGATGGTCGGATCCAGCTGACAGAAAGAAGGGAGAAGAGTTGTAGAAAGTACTCGGTCGAGGAAACTTCACTTAAATGTTCATATTTCCTTGGAATAGTCAGCTTCTCTGAAATGCGATTGACTAAAACCGAACGTACCTCTGCAAGGGAGGCAGCGAGGAGTTTGAATCCCAGAAGATCTCAAAACACTTCCATGCTTCAAAGCGCACTTTGTCAAGTTTTTCTGCAGCAAGCCTGATGATACATTTCATGAGTTCTTGCATACAAGTCGGCCGTGCTGATCTCGAGCTTAGAACTAATTTGACGCCGTTTATGGCTTCAAGCCGGATAAACGAGCCAATATCGCCCCTTCTATCTGTAGTGTAATCATTAAGAAACACTTGGAAATGGCTCAGAAGCGGCGCAGGATCGTCTGTTTTGATTGTGATGTAAGCAAAAATATCATTTTGATAACCGAGAAAGCAATGGTCAATACCTATGAAGGGTATAATTCTCGTTGCGATGCATTTCACAGCTGATGACCGTTTTGATATCAATTCTTCTGGCCCGGATGATTTGAAAAGCTCGTCCAGCATCAGAGTCCTTCCGTTGCTGGCTATTGGAATGCGTCTGAAAACTGCACCTAATGCGACTATTTGTCCTCGACCTGTAGCGGATTTCCAGCTTGTGCCAATAATCTCAAGCCATCGTTTCACGATCTCCGTTTGACTTTCTGCAGATAAAAGCACAAAGAGATCAGATGCTGCTTCAGACGAAGCTTCAACAGGAATATCATCATTCCGAGAAGCGCAGAGCATCAATATATCAATTGCCTTACGGAGTGAGTGCTGCGGTGGGCTTCGGGCTGGACCAACATGCCCGTTTGCTGGAGCATAAGAACGTGCAAGTGATGACAGCAAGCGTGCAGATGCTTCGGCTGTTAGATCCGGTCGAAGCTCAGAAAGAGTAAGGCTATCCTCAAACAGCCGGGTTTGGTTACCGAAAAATTCCAATAGTTTTGAGATTTCAGACGTGATTTGACGAGCAACGCCATCCGGATCGGGCTCTATCATTTTATATGTAAGGAATGTATCGATTATTGCGGCAAGTGACAGTAGGCATCCGTGGCGTGTTTCGGTAGCATAGGGTGAGAGCGTGGAAAGACGATCAAAAGTTTGACATAACACAGCCAAAATGCTCTTATAGCCTCCTTGTGCACTTAGTTCTCCAAGAGCTAAAGCTGCAACTCTTCTTGATTGGGGATCCGGAGACCCTATCCCACGCCACTGCAGCAACCCATCGACAAGCGGCTTCCAGTATTGATTTCCAAGCGCCGCCGCATCTCTTGCGACTTCATGCATGGCTTTTGTTCGACGAGCGACTGCATGATAATCGACGGTTTGGACTAGAGATATTCCTTCGAAGACCGTATCCGGGTGACGGCCAATCAATTCCTGCAATGCAGCAGAGGCGCCTCGACGAATGTTTCCCGACGGATCCAAACAAGCAGCACAAACCAATTCGACGGCAAGGAGTTGCAACACGCTTTCGTTTTTACTTGTCCCGAGTTTCACCCCGCGAGGGCGCAATGCTCGTAGCTCATTTGTGGAATATTTTCGGGCGACGGACCAAATACCGAAACAGGATGCATCCCTAACGCCTCCTCCAACTGAGCTTCCGGTAGATGATCGTTGTTCGAAGTCTAGACCCGATATCAGCGATCTCAATACTTGACTAAGTCTTTCTGAGGGAAGTGCTCGTCGGAACAATAAGTGTCCTAGCGTAAGAATCAATCCCTGCCATCTCTGCGAGTCAACAGCACTAGTATTTCTCCTGATAAGGTTCGAGCCAGTCTTCTCTGCCTGGAAAGGGGAAATCAAGCTGCCATCCTGCTTCTCATAAAGAATATTTTCTTCCAATGCCTCCAAGACCGCGTCAACAATGTCAGACCCCATTGCTGGACCTAACCTAAGAGTAACCATGCTCAGAGCCTTGCTTGCAGCTAACCGAACAGGGGTATCTTTGTCTGCAAGTGCCAAGAGAAGATGATCTATTGTATGCTCCAAAATCATGGAGGACTTCTCTGAAAAGCCTTGATATAGCCTTTCTCCCAATGCAAGCGTAAGGATAGCCACTGATCTGAGGATCTTGATCACAACTTTTCGGGCGAATGCTGATGATCGAATAACATTTGAGACTTGCGAGCCTCCTAGCGAAAGCGCTGCAGTCCTATCGAAAATGGATGTAATATAAGGGGCCAGGTCATCTACTTGGCCCTGAGTTCCTAGTCGCGCGATGAAAGATAGAATCCCGATGATGGCATAATCAGGGGTGGCTGATCCACTAGAGTTCAGATTAAGGGTCCTAAAGGCCCAATCAATGAGCGCATGAAGAAGTCCCAGTTTCTGCATATCAAGTCTTAACGCAAGCCTTGCCAAGAGGGTGACTGCGGCTTCTCTTTCCTTCCCTGGAATAAGTACATACTTCAGGGCGATGGAGAGTGCAGATGCCGTCGCCGGCGGAAGATATTTCAATATGTTCGATAAAACAGAGAGGTTGTCATACGGGATAGGGATCGTGTCGGACGAGATAGATGCGATATCAAACGGTGCCAGAAACAAATGAGATAGCCATTGGAGAAGAACGTATCTCTCCATCCAGGTCAGCGGTAATCGTTGATCACAGGCTGACGGGGCTTCTTGATTAGCCGCATCCACGTTGTCCCAGTCAATGAAAGCACGAAGAATGGGCTCAAGGTACTTTGGCTCGTTGCTGAGGAACCTAGTGATTACTTTCGCTCCCCGGACTTTACATAAGACGTAGATCAATGTGCAAACTGCTCGAGGTAGAGGATAAACAGCTCCATTATTGGGTACCCTCACGGCAGCTACCGAATATTGATCTCGATACGAATCCAAGTACGCAAGAAAAGCTTCAGTTAGCTGGGATAAAATTCCTTGTAGGTGAGGGTCCAGTAGCTGCGGCCATTCTTGAAAGGGTTCCAGCTATTCAGTTTTGGCTTTAGCAAGAGTAATAGTGTTCTCAAGGCAGAAGATCCCGCACTTACAAGCGCCCTCAGCTTTTCTGTCTTTGCACATTGGGCCCATCGATGGACTTGACGCTTTGAGCCAGCAGATTTCCAAAGGATGGCCGGCAATTTCGCTTTGAATTCATTGATAAGATCTCCAGACGCACGCTGGAGTTCAAGTTCCCTATCGCCAGGGGCATCCATGGTCGAATCTTCTATGCTATTGACCGAAGCCGGCCTGTGGTTATTAGTAGTGTGCTGGCTGCCATGACGCGAAGTTGGTGGTCGCGTGTTAATGAGGAACTCGGAACACAGTTCCTTAGCTAGCTGATTAGTTACTAGTGTATTTAAATCAAGGTCAAGATAATCAATTCCATTGGATGAGTATATTTAAGACAGCCGCGAACCAATAGAAAGCTGTCGGATGAAATTTACCGCGATGGAATTATCAAAACACCCCATCAGCCATCACGAACCAATCCGCACCAACTTTGTCTCATTTGATAGTATCCGACTCTAACCTCCACCGTCTGCTGCTCGAGTGCAGCATTCTGTTACGCATCCAAACTACAGCAATCGCAATAGCCAGAGCGTTCCACACGTCTTGACTACTTTCACTGAAGTCAAACTGCGCAATATACCGAGCTGACGTTTCGAGATCGGGTGTCGGTCTTACTCTGGGGTCTGCATCCAGCGTGATAATAACAACGACAGATTCGCATATCAAGAATCCTATAAAAACAGGAAACTCGCAGTACCCATGTCCATGCTCTCTATCTTTATTTCGCTGATTGTGGATGCTTCGGCTCGAGCACAATGTACCATGGTATTTGTCGGCCAGTGCCACGAGCCTGCGGATGATACACTTCACACCGGAGCCCGTTGATTGGCCTTTCCGAACCGCATATATGGCGTAAG
Organism: Chrysosporium queenslandicum; assembly: GCA_001430955.1. Taxonomy (NCBI): domain Eukaryota; kingdom Fungi; phylum Ascomycota; class Eurotiomycetes; order Onygenales; family Onygenaceae; genus Chrysosporium; species Chrysosporium queenslandicum. The sequence continues at coordinate 270,237 of LJPI01000276.1, read as the reverse complement.
GTGACATACTGCGTGGTCGATTGTGCAAGTCGGCGTCCCAGAGCGCCCATTGAATATAGGATTCCAGAATGCGTTTGATTGCTGGTTCCGGGCGAAGATGACTGAGTTGGCGGTCTCTCACCGCACGAGGCCCGATGGACAGGAGCGTTCGGAGAGCTTTTATTGCTATAATGGACTTTAGTAACCAATATTTGTGAAAGCATTCACTATCAAAACATTATCCGTACCGCGGAATTCGCGCCCTTTCACGGACGTGATAAAGGTCCCTTTTGTCTCACAAGGGGAAAACAATAACTTGGGAAAAGTTGGAAAGTCCAATTCCCAGGAAATAGGTACGAGGGACTCGAGTCCTCGCCTGGCCAGCCGAAACAAGAGATCTACTTCTGCATCTGCCCAGTAACCGGGGCCAAGGTTAGTATTGGCCGCCCATAATTTTGCTCTCTCGCGATCAACCTTGCTCCAGATTCCATCGTTCGCATGTCCGTTTAGTACGCTCTCTTTCGGCCATTTTATTTCTATGCTGAGATCCTCTTCTTGCATAGCTTTAGAGACCATCGCGTGATTCAAGGTATTCCAGGTCAATTTGCTCGTCGTGACCTGCAAGTTTTCCAAGCCAGATGGTGCCCGGCACCACTTTGCCTCCTTCTGGCAGTCAAACATATCTTTGGACGAAATCGGACAATCGGAAGCACTAGAGACCTCGCCATCATCGTCACCACACAATGTGGCAGAGCTCTCTGAGCGGTTGCTGGCGCACTCTAACGGTGGCTCCCTGCGAAACCTTTCGTTGGGTCCTGTATCAGGAGGCAAAACACTTTCAGTTGACGTTCGTTTCCCCGGGGTATCTTCGCCGATCACAGTTCCGCCGTGGAGGGATTCATCGAGACTACCTTCACTAAGATCTGCCACATGATCGCCATCATTTGGAATGAGTTTCCAATACTCATACAGGAGGTGTAAGTCCTCAGGCAGGGTCATTTGGGAAGGAGGGAATAATGCAATTCCCTTCTGATGAGCATAAGTTCCACTTGCTTAAGGTCAAGAGACGTGATCTAATACAAAACACATCGGTTAGTGAACCCATGAGTCAAGATATTTGAAGACACCCGCACAGAAAGAAATAACAAATTCCCTTTTCGTGATTGGGGATCAAAAGAAAATTGTGAAAGCCATTATCATCACAGAGCAAACAATGATAGTTGTTTTACCTTTGTCCAAAATGAAGGTGCCCTCAACTTTGATGTGCTCTCATAGATGCATTGTTGATTGCAATAAGTCCCTAAAAGACTAGACTCAAAGGAAATAGATACATTCGTGTGAAGTAAAGGATTTTGACCTTATCACTTGCGAATGTCTCCTTTCAAACCAAACAGCGGGCATGAGAAAAAAAAAGGAATGAGTGGGCTACTAGCCTGCGAATATCCCTACATTCTTGTCCCACTCGCCCATATGAGGCTGCCTAGTCACTTACAACAGTGCTAGGTACCAGATCCCGTGTGGAGCAAGGAACAGAACTATGATCCAAATATATGATGGGCGAAAGTCGAAACTGATTGACATCGACGGCCTGGAGTGAAGACTTCCGCTCAGCAGCGAGGCGCTTAAAATCCTCTATCCATGTCGCCTCAACTTGTGTAAAGGGCGTGAAGAACGGCTCAGGTTTCTCAGTGAAGATATAATCTAGGACGAAAGAACGAAGTTTAGGGGCTAGGATGTTCGAAACGGCAGCTTCGGGCGTGCATGTTGATTCCGTAACACGAATGTGCAGTCGTCTAAGGTTTGGAAAGTCGGACAATTTCATATCTCGGACTTCGCCCCTCAGTTGATGGCCTAGCTTGATTCGTTTAATTGACTCCCATTGAATGCGAAGCATAGGCTCCAGTTTCGCTATCGGCCATGTGGACCCGGGCATCTCAAGGTATTCAAGGCTTTTGGGCCACCTGATAATCTGCTCTAAGTCTCCAGGCCGCTCGTACCATCCCGAGATCTGCAGGCTCTTGACAGAGGATGTGTGAACCAGGTTCTCGGGCAGTTTGAAAGTGCCATCCGGCTGGAGGCTCCTAAATACCAATCTTTTTAGAGTCGGAACGTTCAAGTTCTTACAGATAATTGCGGCCGAAAGGCCAGGCCAACCGCCCCCGTCAAGATAAAGCCCAGTAATGTTCGGCATGTGCTGAAGAGCCGTGGAGAGCATAGACCACGTAAACGTAAACCCGAAACCACCGCGCAGCGCCAACACCCTGACATTCGTAAAGCAACATAGGAGCTTCTTTGCAAGGATAAACTCGCTTGGGCAAGCAGGGCTGGCTCCAGAGGTGTCGGACCCTTCGAAACGCAGTTTCAATACCCGGCACAACGGCTGAAGGTTAGATTTTGCTGTAATAGTTCTATAAAGTATCTCCATATTTTCCTCCGGGCTCCACAATTTTGAGAAATCGACCCTTTGGTATAATCGTTGCATAGCAACCTGATGAAGGCGCTTGCAAATAAACAGCAATGCCATGATTCTGGTCCGGGCCAAGAAGGTCGCTATCATGTCCAGTAACTCGTTCGGCAACTTCAAGATATACGCATTGTCGGCCTGTTCAACCATGTTGAATCCAGAATCTAGGTGCAATAGTCTGGAAATTCAAGTATCCTCTCGTCTGATAGTTTGTGTAGTATTCCAGATGTTCCTAACAAGAACGAGATAGTTGAAGGGCACCAGGAAGGACAAGGGATAGCTGTATCTAGAGTGAAGCCGGGAGCAGATTGTTGGGAGTCATGAGACTAGGAATCTCTTAGGCATCAATAGGCTGCCGTATTTAGATTCGATTGCGCAAGTCAGGTCAGACAAAGTTCTATCACTTTCAACTAGTTAATGATGCAATCGACACTCCTGTTTCCGCTCGCCGCTGGTGTTCAAAAGCAGAAACAAGTGCTTTATTGCGGTCTTCCACATTTGCAGAATTCAGTCTTATTTGGCGAAAAGTGACAGCCTGCTGAGTAAATTGCTTCACATTACCCCTTCGTCAATATGCCTCTAAGGATTTTCTGCGCCACCAGGCCCGTTTTCGTGCCGTCCACCAGTACTTTTCCTATGTCAAGCTCCGGTGGGAGGCTCTCTTTGTATGAACTTTAATTTGTGTATCACAAACACTTCAACGAGCTGCAGGCTGTAAATGTCTCTCCTGAAAAGATCTGGTTTATTATTAACTAACTTAGAGCCAGAGCCAAAGAAGTTAAATAACAGTATGGCGGGAGAGAATGCCAGACTGGAGATGTTGGGAGCCCAACCCTCCCAGACTTTTCACATGGTAAAATAGCGAAAACCCACCTGCCCTATTGTCCGGCTTGCATTTTCCTAACAAACTAAGGGGTATGTGGAATTAAGAGACAATATCAACTCATCAAAACCCGTAGAACCAGAAAGGCCCATTCCCGTCCAAGCGCAATAAGTCTTAGAGGTTGCACGGACCCATCTGGAAATGCAACATCTACACGAAATCGGCGAAGTAAGAGAATCCACGGAACTCCTCTTGCATCGCTTGAGAAAGGACTACCAAAACGTTAGCGAACATACGCTTCAAGCGTGGAAGAAAGACTCAAGGTGTTTGCTTACCCGATTGCACAGGGGTGAGAACGGGAGTAACACTTGTAAATTCTTGGTCGAAGTTGCTTGTGTCAGTTGGGCTTGTGATCGTTGGGAAGAACGGAGGAGTGACTCGTTTATGATAAATGTCCTCCCAATTGATGTTTCGGAAGAATGCATGAGACATGATCTCCTGAGCGTCAGTAGGACCAGAACCAAGACGCAACTCTGGCTCCCGGGTCAACAACTTCTGCAAAATTGAGACCGAGTCACGAGGCATGTGGATTGGGTACAAAGGCTCATCAGCCAAAATAGCATCGTAGATTTCATCTTCGTCCTCTCCACGGAAAGGAGATTGCTGCAGGAGCATTTGGTAGATAAGCACACCAAACGCCCACCAGTCGACTGCACGACCATATTTCTTGTCCAAAAGGATCTGCACAGCTACGTATCAGTATGCTGTCAGCTGGGTAGCAATAGGAAGCCATACTTCTGGTGCCATGAACTCCGGAGTACCGCAGAACGTGCTAGTCGTAGAACCATACCACATATCCTCCTTACAGAGACCGTAGTCACCGATTTTAATGTGGCCGTCGAGAGTAAGAAGGATGTTGTCAAGTTTCAAATCACGATAGATGACACCATTTTCGTGGAAATATTTCAGTGCCAAACAAACCTCGGCGGCATAGAACCTAGGATGTGTTAGCAGCACATAAAGAACGGTAAACTGCATAGGTATGAGCGGGTGGTCCTTACTGTGCCCGTTTCAAACCAAATTGACCGCGCTGAATATGCAACATCAAGTCACCACCACTGATATACTCCATAACAAAATAAACGCGGGTCTCAGTCTGGAAGCATGCATGAAGGTTAAGAAGGAAAGGGTGCCGTTCTTTATTTGCGATTAAAAACACTCGTTTCTCGGATTTCGTGCTTTCAACTTCGTCGTTCTCAATAATAAACTCCTTTTTCAGGACCTTGATAGCATAGAGCTTCTTGGTGGTTTTTGTTTCGGCAAGCATGACCTTTCCAAAATTTCCCTTTCCAAGTACAGCAAGGAAATTAAAGTGGTCTAGGCCAACACGCTTCGGTGGTTGCTGAATCTTAGCAGGAGGCTGAGCTGATTCCTTTGAGGGTAGAGTTGCCGGTGGTGCTTGGGTAGCAATTGGCGTTTGTTGTGGCATGCTATACTGATGGGGCAGCTGTTGCTGTGAGACTTGAATTGGGGGGAGCTGGGGCGGCTGTGAATAAGTGTCTACACTGGCGTAGGCGCTTGGATCATAATGAGCATGAGGTGGCGGCTTCGGCTGCGTTTGAGTTTCAAGGTACGGCGGCCTATGGTTTGTATAGTCCGTGGAAGTACGATCATAGGGGCTTCCTTGAGATGGAGGTCGCATCCCCGTTGCAGCTGCAGCAGCCGCTGCAGCAGTGTTTGTCGGAGGTGCAGTGGGTCTACCAGAAGTGCCGGATTGTGGTGCTGTGTAGGATGAATGCGCAGCACTCAGAGCATCAGCGGAAACAGGCCTCTGCTGTCCGTAGTCTTGAGGTCTTTGAGCCTCAGCAGTAGGTTGTTTACCACCGGGACGAAGCGTTTTAGCAGCCATTGCCCCCCCTGCCCTATTATAGTTCTTGGTTTTGTGAAGCGTTTCGAGGATCTGGTTGGCAACTTCCATGGACATGCCACAGAAATCAGGCACGAGATGTGCGCATTGGGCATGGCAAGTAAGTCCACATTCTGAAAAAAGAAATTAGCGAACTAGAAAAGCACAGGAAATAGTAGTATCAGGGCCTCACCAGAACATCTTTTTGCGTTCTTCCTACCAAATGGCAGGAGGTAGCCACAGTGGCAGCACCAATTCGCTGAGATGTTAGAGTAGAACTCGAATCTATGAGGTATACGGTGATTGATTTTCTCCTCATCAGGGTCAGTCTCATAATTGGCTTTGCTGATACATTTGGTGACCACTTTCGGGTAGCATTTCTTATGGCAAGTATATTTGCAATCAGCACATTGCATACCAGCGGCGTATTTCAGAAAATCGCCGCAAAGCGCACAACGCATAATGTTATAGAATTGCTGAGTGACGAATTTGTGTCCTTGCTTTTCGTGAACTTCCTCCTTCTTCTGGCGAACAGCACCTTGTCTGTTAAGGCCAATATCGAAGGGTCTGCGGTCTTTCAACTGTTTGGCTGCAAGCGAGTCAGCGACGCGCTTAAGAACAGGTTGCTTACACAGTCATTTGCTTACCAAAGCTCATTGTGAGGTGGATTCTACCCACTGGCTCCAACGCAAACCACGAGTCGATCATCACAGTCGCGCCTGGGCCAGTTTGGCCAGCCTGACCGCCATGGGGGTTTTGCAAGGTGTTGACTTGGAAATGCGAATCAGGTCTTGTGGTTCCGTGCTCCATCTTGTCTGCGGATACCCATCCAGATGTGTTGAATTCACTTTCAATCTTCTTGCGACGCATTTCCTCAGCGATATCCGAGAGCCGAATCCAAAGCATGCCAATAGGAGTCGGGCGATCTCCGCTCTTATCGTATACAGTGAGCTCTATCTCGTTGGCCTTGTCAATGTCGATATTGAAGGTCTCTTCTGCCCACTTGTCGTTGCGAGTAGCTTTGGTCTTCGCCTTGATCGCGTCTTCAACTTTCATGATAACAAAGGTTTCTGGGCCTCGAGAGAAACGCGAGCCAGCGGCATGATCTACGTCCTTCACGGCATGGATACGCATTGTTAAATGGCCAGTGAGCGGCTTTCGAATGTTCGGGGAGCTCAAGCTTTCATCTGCAACAATGGCACCGCTATCAGGGACGGTTGTATAAGCATATAAACAAGCATGCTGACACTTACCATCAGGATGATCCCCACTCTCAATATCCACATGCAAATCTTCATATCGCTTCAATGCTTGTTTGAGAAGCTGGATCTTCTGGTTACTTTCGATTCGCCTTCCCTCGGCGTCAGCCCGGCTTTTGCGGTCGCCTTCGTCCTGATACAGTCGAACCATCTTTTCGATACCAGCTTTGTACTGCTTTTCGACACTCAACTTGAATTCCAATTGAGACAACATAAGCTGAATCTTGGGGCCGAGGTAAGGAGTGTCATCTTTGATCAAGTCTATAATGGATTAGCTGAATCCACACGTTTTCTCCACTGGAAATATGGATTCTTATACTTACCTAGTTTGCTGAAGTTTGGTCTCGCCTTCGGAATAGGGCCTCCTGGTCTCGGATCGTGGTAAGGTGCCTGTCCTGGCATCGACCCAGTGCCTCCCTGAGTGTAACTCATGTCATGATAATGACTGCCATCTTTTGGTGGTGGAGGTGGAGCTCCCCCAGAATGCCGCTGCTGAGTTGGTGAACCGGGTTGCTGACCGGCTTCGCGGCCCATCTTTCGCAATTGGAGTTCCCGCATCTTCTCCTCCAGATATGCTATGTTTTTCCTGCCATCACGAATATTCGCGTCGACTCTCTGCTGAACTAGCGGGTTATCGGTCGACTGCCGCAAGTTGGTCGCCGCGTTGATAAGAGCTTTCTCCCGCTCGATCTTGCGATAGACAGTCGCCATGAGCTCGTCGTCACCGTCCATCTTTACGGTTGCGCCTGTACAGAGGCGGCTTCAGGTTGATGTGGTTCTATCGATTGAGGAGTGAAAGAAAGGAAAATTAGCAAAAAGATTTGAATTGTTATGTTGTGTTCGTGGGAAAAGTTGTTGCTTATGTCGTGTGAATGGGCCAGTAGAAGGTTCCGGGCACCAGTTTGCTCGGCGGAATCACAACAAGGAATAGACAAAGGCGTGCGGGAAACAGCTCACAGTATCAGCACGAGGGCTGGAGAAATCGAAGCTGCAGGGTCACAAGCAGAGATTGCTGCACATCACCCGCATTGGCATGCCTCTGCTCGTACTGTAGACAGAGCAAGGGCCAGGTTGCCCACGGCTGGAAGGCAAGAGAAACCCCAGCTATCCAAAAAGAAAAAAACACGAAATTAACGGGACATACAATTGTTCTGTATCCCGTGTGTGATCTTCCACCAGCCCTCTTGGATTTACGGATTCGAGACGGTTGCTTGAGCGGCGAGTCGGGCCAGACGCAATGGTGTAATACATGCGATCAGGGAGGGGAACGAGCTAGAGCCGCTTTGACGGTGGGGATGAATTTCTCTTACACCCGCCAATCCAAACCTTGGCCTGAACAACTCTTGCACATGCGGTTTGACATTGACAAACAAGAAGCAATTCAGGCCGCAACTGTACCGGCAACTTGCAACGATTTCGTCGCCTTCGAAAATCTATCCGAATTGAACGACGTTCGAGAGTTTTTTCATTGCGGGCGGGAAGCTCTACGGCCTTATCTTCACTCGCGGCCCAATCAGCTATATTTCCTGACTTCGGAGGTGATGACTACGATAACTTTCTGCAAAACCACGGAAAACAGGACCTCGCCCTAGTATTTGTCAGGAGATACGGGTGGCTCCCAGAGGGCCGGATTTCGGAAGCCAGCTGAGGAATATGAAGACTGAGAAGGTCACCGTCGCTCTATCTGTGTGTCCCGTCCGAGGGAAAGATGACGATCACCTTCTCGGTTCTAGCGGCGTAGATAAATGTCTAGCTCACACAGCCTCCATGGGCTGCCTTTAGACTCTAGACCGAACATTATCCCAATTAAGATGCTTGGAGAGTTGGCACAGCCAGAACCTACCAGTAAACCGATCCCAGCAAGATCAGTTGCACCTTATCGAGTGGCAACATGTGTACGGTCGGGTTTGCTGCTCTAATCGGGCCTCAATTACAACTGGTATAACCGCTAGTTACTTCAGAGTGGGATGACTTTTCGAAGGTTGCTTTGATGGTGACTAGAGCAGCCATATCACATTACCCCGGGAAGTTGCGGTTTTTGAGGAGATTGCTACAGAATATGCTATGAAGTGCTAGGTTCTGACAATAGAAATTCCATGTGCAATACTTCGTAGCAGCCACTCATAATGACAGTGGTTTAACTTCAAGCACGGCCATGCCAAATCTCGAGAAATGAGAGCGAGAATGATTCCCAATGCGCCTATAACGAATATGAGGGATATGGCCGCATAACCGATTCCATATTCCCTCTTGGAGCAGTATCGTTCAAACCACTCCAAAGATCATCAAGCAGCAACCTCGCATTTGTCACCGAGTGTTGAGCAAAGATGGAACGCCATGAAGCAAGCTAGCGGCTCCATTTCTAGTGGCGACTCAATCTCCCTCCCATCACGGTCGAAGCATTGTTATATGGGTGACTCTTACAAGCGCCGGCCACATATCTCAAAGACAGTACCAGTGAAACCGTGCGATGCTCTAGGTTCACCACGATCGCTGACCATCACCACGATCATTGCGTGGGGGAAGTCGTTCGGGCTCGATAGAAGAGCTTGCGGAATGGGGTATTCCTCATGAGAACTCGGCCGGACATAGCCATGAGTACCGATAGTACTCCATACTAGTGATACACATCGCTTGAAAGGTGAATTTGAAGCCTCGATGACATAAGCATAGGGCTTGGCAACTTTCGACCGGTTGTCCACAGAGCCAGCTTCATCATCCAGCTTGTGATCTCAACCATATGTAACGAGTACTTCGTTGCAGCACCCTTGCGTTTCCGGAAACGAAAATGGGACCACCAAGAAGAAAATTGTTGGCTACAGCTGAGGAAACTCTTACTCCGCCATCGTCCTTGCCAAACGGTCATCAGATCGCTAGGGTTATCCGCGCGACTGGAAATAATGTCTATTCGGTTGAACTGCCTTCCAAGGATTCTTTATTAGTGGAGTTGCCCGCACGGTTTCGTTCGACGATTTGGATGAAGCGAGGGACATTTGTTGTCATTGACACCAATGCATTCGAAGGGAGGGATAACAAACTCGCGGGGGAGATAATAAATATTGTGAGAGATGAAAAAGCATGGCGCAAGGCAACTTTTTGGTCGGTTTTAGAGACATACTTGTACTATGGCAAATATTAACCGTCCTTGTAGGCCGAAGGAGTTCGTGAAACAGCCTGTGCTAGGTAGCGATGACGAGAATTCCAATGTGGGGAAGATGCCACCATCAGACGATTCGGACGAGGAGTGACAGGAGGACGGCAAAGTCGAACCGGATTCCGCATTGATTCTATACAGTATAGAAGATTGAGGTTCATTATGATTTCGCCCGAATGCCGCAAGTGTGGTATGAAAGAAGCACACCATCCAGCGACCGTTTAGTCCCACTTCAGAGCAGCAGCCAAGGTTTGATGCGCGAGGATCAATACAAGTGCCACGGAGCTCGCGGATGTGCTGGGATAAATATTCCAGAGATATTCCTGGACAAGGCAGAGCGGGATAAGGTACCACGGCTGAAGGCCAGATTCCCAGAGTAATAGCGGCGACGCCCATGCGAGATATGCAAAAAATTGGTAGTGCAGACTTCTTGCACATAGAAGACCTATAACTAGCGAAGTCAACATGGTCTTGGTAATGAAGCTGACTGTAAGGCTGTATCGGACATTTTCCCCCTTTATCACGTCTCGAGCGACCTGCGACAATGATTTCCCTGATGGACGAACCCAATAGAATCCGACGAAAAGGGCTAAAAGAGATAGGTGCACAAGCAACAGCGATGATGAAAATGACTTGGAGAGGAAAGTTTGTTCGCCGACAAACCTCCAATTGACAGTCCATTTGAAGAGGAACTGCCTAGTAAACTCGAAGGCCTTGGAGAAATATCCAACAGGATTTCTTTGTAAGAAAGGGACGGCGATAAGGAGCTATGCCCGTTAGCACAGGTGTATCAGGAAGTAGTAGATCCTCATACTTGTATCAATAGCGACATCACCCCAAGACCAACAGCATTGGGAAATCCCACGGCGAGTGTAAGTATCACTGCCAGTGCAGGAGCAACGAGGAGAAGCGTCATTTTCACGCTTACTCCTGCGGACCATAATACAACGGCTGTAGACCATTGGCGTTTTTGAAGCATGTATATCGTCGCCCAAAGGAACATAGTCGCAATACCGTCATTGAACATTCTCAGCATGAAGACGCTATGCGACCGCTTTGACAATACAAGGAGGGGGTATATATATGGCGGAGCACCCGCTGATCGGTAAGCGGCCATGACAAGAGCTAGTGTAACCAGGTACAGCCCGGCGAACATGAGCTGGCCGAGCGCGATATCACGTCCTTGGTCTGTGAGATGATACAAAAGGGAGAATATGTAGACATGGCCGGCAGGGTAGACGAGGGGTCCCGTGGAGCCCTTGATAAGGGTGTAGTCTCGTTCGCCGGAGAGGAAAGCCGAAACCTGTTGCATGTATGTGGACCAGTCGATTTCAGTATCTGTTCATTACCACCGATGTGAGCTGGAAGTCTGTCATAGAAACGCTGAGGGGATTAGGGGCCTGCATACATGGTACTTTCCAGACAATAAGGTAGCATAAGACGCTGTCTGCTAGGAGAAGCATAGGGCAAATCCATTTTGTGTGCCTTGGGTTTGTGCAGATATCCTTCAAGAGCCTGCAAAGCTCCATATTGACACAGCAATTGTCAAGTGCGAGGACGTCCTTCTTGACAATGTTGCTTAGACAATTGAACCACAGATGGCAATGCAAAAAGTAGACATTGTGAGAAGGGATAAGAGGAGCTTCTCCTGAACGTTGCCCCAAAAGTCAGGTATGACCACACCCTGGTTGTAACTATTGGCGCGCGAAGCTCCTATCACTAGGGCACCCGCCAGGAACCATGTGTGTTGTTTAGAAGGACAGCATCAGATGACAGTACTATTCGCTACAATGAAATCATGACTTTTGATATACATACTTTGAGGAATGAATTCCAGCTTGACAATTGAGGCACATTGTTTCCTGTCAGGACCAGATTGAGAATTGTGATAATTTAGTAGCCTTAAGATCATATCTGCTCACACAAATGGGATTAAAACATCATGGCACGAGCAAACAATGGATGATATCAATTCATATATGTCTATTTGGTCCTTCTCTCATGTTGTCAGGTCTTGAATTGTAGGATAGGGAACCATACTGTACAATAGCCAAACGACGCCCATATCACACCCTGCCGGGCTACATGCTCCAGGCCAAAGAACCATAACAAACCCTCTATTCATAAACACAAAACAGGTAGTAAATTCAGTTTTGTACAGCGTAGCTCCTCGAGGAAAGCAACATGGTCCATATCAATGGACCTTGATCATTGGTCATTTTTTCCAGACGCAACGTCCGCTCGTGAAAGATTATCGCAGTCACCACTTTTTTTCTGGGCATCGAACCCCAGTATTTGTCCAACAATGCCTTTGGGTTTCGGAACTGGACACTCTCTACCCAGCTTCGTTAACCTTTTTGCTTCTTCATCCATCTGTCGGAATTCCGCAGCAGCGTCGTCCAATTCGCGGGTGTGTGCGGGAAACGGCGTCTTCGACAATTCTAATGACTCCTCTGTTTCTTTTCTTCTTCGCCTTCGTATCCTCTGCTGGCCGTCTGACGTCGTCATCATTTCTGAGTCGGCTAGGGTACGTCGGGGAGCCGGGCATGGGAAAAGATGGGGCATTCCAACGATGAGGAACGAAGCGAGGAGTGTCGCGGTGAAAAGAGATGTGGTCGAGCGTGACCGGGGATGAAGATGAGGTGGCATTGTCGCAAGAGGTTTAGGAATGCGATATTGTCAACTCCCGCATGGCATGGGACAGCTCAACACAGAGTCCGTGGATGTATTGAGATGCCTGGTGAAATAAAATATCAATTAGTCCAATTGCCCCTCTCTAGCACACATACGGAGCGGAATATGCACATACAGCTACCTCATAGTGTCTGCACAAAGGCCGGTGGAATGATCCCCGATATGTCTGGTTCTTCGGGCTTCAATACTATCATGGAAACACATTGACCAATAGAATCGCATGTAAAAGCATCACGTGACTCTTTGTTTTGCTCCATGGGTCATGTTTGCGATCTCCCATTCCACTGAGGTAGTGTATATGGCAATGATCAAAAATTATCAAGGCAATCAGAAGCAGTGCCAGACCGCTTTTAAATGGCTTCCATTTGTGTTGCACGATTCATTGTAGCATAGCGCGATGCTAATCGAGGGTGGGATTCCCGGCAGGAACCGATCTAATCTTATCAATCGATCAGTGTCAATTGCTTGGCGCTTCAACCGTCAAGGACCGTTATCTTGCCCCATATCATCACCACGACAGCTCCGAAGCTCTCTTGCCGCCGCGGTTGTTCTTCTCTTTCACAGATCAATGCCTTCATTCTAGAGCATAGCTTTGGTGAATTTATTTATTTTTGAAAAGATGAAGAAATTTGAACCTTTACAAAGATAGTTAAAATATTACCGTTGCTCACTTCTGCCAAAGCGACTCGCGCGTCGCATGAGCGAATCCCCGTGATTGTCAAGCGTGCTTCCAACACAATGAGTGACCTAGACAAGTATGTGCGAAACTTTTGCCTTGTTGGATCCAAGTCTATGGGTAAAGCTGACTCCCGTCTTCTGGAACCGCAGAGCCATAGCGCAGCTGCGCCAGTGCCGCCCCATCCCGGAACCCCAGGTCCGCGAACTGTGCTACAAGGCGCGCGAGCTACTCATCGAAGAAGGCAATGTCGTCACTGTTGATGCTCCGGTTACGATATGCGGAGACATTCATGGCCAATTTCATGATTTAATGGAATTATTCCGCGTCGGCGGTGACGTACCCGACACGAACTACCTTTTCATGGGCGACTTCGTTGATCGCGGATTCTACTCCCTCGAGTCTTTCCTCCTGCTACTATGTTTGAAAGTACGATACCCAGACAGGATCACCTTGATACGTGGCAATCACGAATCGAGACAAATCACGACAGTTTATGGGTTCTATGACGAATGTATTCGAAAATATGGAAATGCGAATGTTTGGCGTTATTGTTGTGAAGTGTTTGATTATTTAGCTCTGGGAGCTTTGGTTTTGGGTGCTAGCTCAGAACTCGAGCCAACGGGAGCGTCGGCGTCGATGGTTCATGATTCTTTGGGCAACTCACAATCTATCACCGGTTCAATCACCAGTGAGGATGGCATACTTGAGACTGAGGTGTTGAATTCGAAGGGAGAGGTTACATATGCGAGCTATCGCAGGAAAGACCGTGGCTCTCAGGAATTGGCGAACGATATTAGAGACGTTTCACCTCCCAGGGACATATCCTCAGCTCCCGCCAACACACCTTCCAGGCCGGGTCCTGCGGGAACAGGAGCGACTTCAGATAGTTTAGGCAGCCTATCGAGCAGCACGGGCGCTGTTCTCTGTGTGCATGGTGGGCTTTCCCCACTCGTCGACAGCGTGGATAAAATTCGTCTCATCGACCGAAAGCAGGAAGTGCCCCATGAAGGCGCCATGTGCGATCTACTCTGGTCTGATCCTGACGAAATAGAGGGGTGGGGACTAAGCCCTAGAGGTGCAGGCTTCCTCTTCGGTGCCGATATTGTGAAACACTTCAGCTACAAAAATGATTTGTCCCTGATCGCGCGCGCACACCAGCTTGTCATGGAAGGTTTCAAAGAGATGTTCGATGGGGGCATCGTGACGGTGTGGTCAGCGCCAAATTACTGTTATAGATGTGGAAACGTTGCGGCAATATTGGAGCTAGATGAGGATGCAAGCAGCGGGGGCACTATTGCGCGAAGCAACGGCGATTATGGTCGCAGTCTAGGCGGTATGCGGAGTGGGCGCAGCGAGAGACGGAGTATTGTTGGTCCCGGAAGAAGATATAGAGTATTTGATGCCGCACCTCAGGACACCAGAGGGATGCCAGCGAAGAAACCCGTTGCGGATTACTTTTTGGTGAGTTCGCTGCAAATAATTCTCCACGCAAACGTTGCCGGTATCGAGGTGCTAACTTGGAAAATTTCCTAAATAGTGACAGTAATACCACCTACCATCCTTGCAATATTGTTCACTCTGCCATGAAGACACTCCTACGAACTGAGAACTACTTTAAAATCCGTACTGAGCTGAAATCCGAGAATAATTAAAATATATACAATCTAACAATGACTATGTACATCCAAGGCATAACCAGCAGAGCATGGCGCTGGCGCTTTTAACAAAAGGCAGCGCAATCAAAGGTAGCAAGTGAAATCCAAAAGAGTTAGAATTGCGCAAAAAAGCAAGCCCACCCCTCATATGTCCCGTAAAGAAGAGATGTCCCATAAGCCGGTTTATCCCCGAAGAAACAGACGAAAAGAACAGAAAACCGACATGGCTCTGAAGGTCTACATACGGCCACCAATAAACGAAAATTGCATATACCAAGCGAAATGGTTTGTGGAAGAAGGGCTTTCTACAGACCAAGCTTCTTTTCACAAACAATATATAATCAAGAACAAGGAAAAAAACGAAAAGAATAAGGCCAGAGATCCCAGATCGACCGAAATACTTACGCCGAATGTCAGCTGAAAGGTAGCTCGTAAATCATGAACCACAAAGGGTTAATTGCGACGCAGTCGTTAATAATACATCTGATTGGGTGCGTGAACGCCGCTGTCGGATGGCGGTCCCGTAAACGCTGCAACATTCAGGCTGTCAGAGCTGGAATTGGGCACAAAGTATCCCCCGGCGTAGGAAGGTGGAGCAATATTTACTCGTATTGCTGGGTTTAGTACGCCAGTTACTTGGCTGGACGTGACGCGAGGGTTGTCACCAAAGGCTGGTGCCGGCGCGCTCGTTGAAGGCATTGTTCGCTCAGTATCAACATCCCCGCATGCTCTGTCTGGACTACCCCAATCCCAGTTGTCTAATCCGAGAGCCAACGCATTTTGGTCTTTGAACCACCAATCTTGGCTCTCTTCAACAAGATTATCAACCCCAGTGAAAGCCGGAATTTGAGGCGTTTGTACATTCGTCGAGACAGTCTCTGTCATTGTTAAGACAGGTGGAGAACATGAGCCCTCCAGTTTTGGCCGAACATCCATATCTGCGTAAGGAGAGGGCTTGGGGCCTTGTTCCGGTAGAGATGTATTACAGCTGAACTGTCCCACTGCCTGAGAAGGGATCATAGTTGAATCGTGTCCTGGGCGGAAAGGCTGCGCAAACTGGGCCATTCTTGGATTCACTTGCGGCGGATTCTCTGATGGTTGAGGATGACGGGGGAGAGAATGTGGAACGTCCGGGGTAGATCCACGGGTTGAAGGAATTGAAGGAGCCTCCTGGCTTGCCATTTTCGTGGATTCGTCAGAAGTTGACGGCGAGTGTGCTTGGTCCCATGAAGCCCAGGAGCCAAATTTTGCATGAGACCGTTCTAGGATTGCAGTAGCCTCGGCAGGCAACGCAACATGCCACTTTTGGGCGGATATATCCAAAATTCGGAGCGTTCTGCGGGCACACAGCCAGCTCTCCGCCATTTCTTCAAGGTTTTTGAGGCCGTATATGATATCTCTTTTTGATGCTTTGTCTGGAAGGTTAAGAAGATGAATCGTGCACGCAGAATGGACAATGTAAACAGCAACATTGCAGATTTGGCGCAAATTATAACTCCGCTTATAGATTCGAAGTAGCTTCGAAATCATTGAAGCACTTTGCGTGCAAAGTTTCCGGGGAGATACGTGTTGAGGGAGTGGAGATGTTGCTTTAGTATACTTGAGGAACGGCCTGTATAGGTGGATAAAAAGGAGTTGGAAGAACATACTAAAGAGGGTTTGTAAGAAATAAAACCAATTGTCGTTTGAAAACGAGTCGACTTACTGCATGAGCAAGACTTGCGGCAACTGCCCGTCCTTTGGCTCCATTTCTTTTGGGAGGTTTTTTCTCCATGCTTCGAGCCTGGTGTGCAGTTGGCTCAACCGCCTCAGCTCCTCTTGTTTTCCCATATGCCTATTTACAGGAATGGGATTGTAGAAACTAGACAATAAGTCACTGCTGATTTCACAAAGTTTCGAGATCTGCAATGCAACTGCTCTTGTCCGCGCAGGTTGTATGTGTTCTTGTGAAACACCAGCGTCAGTGTAAGGTGACCACATCTCTGAATCCTCTCCTGGGAATACGTCCATTTTAGGAACCGTGATTTGGGCGCCTGAAAGTTGGGGTTGCCGGCCCAAATAATTCGACCAACATCTACAACCTTGTTAGAGACCTCTCGGGTTCAAATGAGGAGGGTACTAACTTATCAAAGAGATAACATCCCCAGAAAGTGATCCGCCGGGCATCTATATCTTCATCGCTTAATCGGTTGGACCCGATGCCTGTAGCGTCCACATTTAACCCCAAATCATAAGCCATTCGAAAGCTCATGCCACTATACACCCAACCGGAGCCTTCTCTACCGCAACCAGCCTCCCTCACAGACATGATTGCAAATGCCTGGACATTACAAAGCTTAGCTTTCTCATGTTCATCATTCTCCAAGATTAACCTTTTTGCCTCTCGGAAGAAATGATCTCCCGCTGTGGCAGAATCGTTGGGGTCCTCGCGTGCTGCAGGCCAAGAACTGAAATGACACCCAAGAGCAAGCATGGCATTGACGAGTAACGCTGAGCAGTATTGGCTCGGTCGGCCCCGCACGAAATCCCGGTAGAACAGACTTTTCGATAGGGTAGTAAAATAGGGATAGTGCCAAGTGAAGTACATGGTAAGTAGGTGGCGCACCAACTCTTTGCTCGTTGTAACAGTTGTCCAGGACGTGACAGAGTCTTCAGAATGTTCACTGCTTCCAGAATCGGGGGCGTATGAATCTGAATCGTCGCAATCCGAACCAGCAGGTAGGAAAATCAAGTTCGAGGTGCCTCCCACATACTTGACTGTACCATCAAGTCTGAGCTCACTTATTCTGCCGGCCAGTTCGGACTCAAACTGTGGCACATTCGGAGCAGCGTCCTCAACGCATCTTGAAAAGAATTGCGTTTCCGAGGCACCTCGCTTGCATTGGCGCTTCAAGATGGATTCTGCCACTGCTTCCAGGTCATCACTCGATCGCATTTGGCGCACGAGATCTAAAACATCTTCTTCATCGTAATTCAGAATCGCTTCCACCAATGTCTGAAGCGTAGTGTTCCGATTTTTCAAGTTATCAATATCTTGTTTGTAAACTCCTTTGCGTCGATGGTCTGAATTTGGATCGTATATACCTGCGAACTGTATATTAGCCGCGGAAATTCCAGGTAACCTACTTCACTTACATGGAGTATGATAAACTGAAGAGCAGGCAGCGCAGCTAGGTGTATTGCCATCGCACTTGAGGAATAGGCCTGTTAGAGTGTGCATAGTGTGGGAGAAAGGGAGAAGAGGTACCTTGGATTTCCGTTTCCTACACGCAATGCATGCGGTTGAGACGCACCTTCGCTTAGCGGTAGGCGTCTTATCCTGATCTTTAGGTTTAGATTTCAACTTCCCGGGCTGCCTGCCACGGGGTTTGGTCGCCGTCCGCTCCGCATCCCCACCAGCTTCGTTGTCAGCCATTGATATGAATTTTGTACTCTGAACGATTGGTATGAGCCTTGGACTAGTATATGGGTTGATGATTCATCCTCATTTGGAGGGCCGCAACAAGTCGATCAAAAAGGAGATATCGATATAGAGACAGTTTAAGGAGGACTTCGAGTCCAGGGAAAATCGCCCTGACAACGATGTACACAGCACCAACGATAGCCGTGAGGTCACGCGAGGCGAAGCCTAATTGGATTCGTGAAACTGGCCGGATCTATCCTCGGCTAGGTAGGGCAGCGGCTGAGGCGAAGCGCTTCGCGAGCAACGATCAAGTAATAATGGCACACTGGAACTCTCGAACGATCCCAGGCAGTCTCTCAGGTGGACAGGGTCCCGGGCAGATGCGACGAAAACGGTGTGGAACCTGCGGAGAGCCGGGGATATGCAGTTAGGAAACGGTCGCAATCCAGATGGTGAAGCAGTATGGCGTGAAACAAGACTCGAATAGCAGTTTGGCCGTCGAGATTCGATCAAGGTCGCGCGAGCACCAGATGGCGATTTCGTTGATCAGCATGATTCTGGGGACGATCAACCCCACGAGGCGACTGAGAGACCTTGGTTGATGGGACTGCAAGGGTTGGTCGCCGAAAGGAGACTAGACCGGCCTGTCAGCCAATGGGGGCCTCCACAGTTGTGGATTAGCTAAGCTGAAGATTGCTTGGGGGTTTCGCTCCAATATCAAACTCAAATCCGTGCCATTGCAACGCGTGAGAGTAGGTTGGACCCTGAACAAATACGCGAAAAGGATCTTGCTTCTGTCAACAGGGATACATTCCTGGTCTGGATTGGCTTTTAGAATTTATCTATTCTACACATGGTGAGCAGTATTTGACTTGACTCTGAAGCGGCTTAAGGAGCAGTACATAGGACTACTGCTTCTCTCGCCTCGTACTAACTTCTTAACTCAGGCTCTAGGAATACTTTACTAACGTATTCAGTCTCAATATTAGATCCCTTCTGGCTACCAGAAATTTAAGAATGAGGAAGTTATGCATTTGTATAGTAGTAAGTACCCAAGTCCGAAGCACATGGACCAACTTCTAATAATGTTAATATAGAATGGAAGTTGGGTACAAATACAGCTTGTCATTGACAATCTATATACATTCAAGATATGGGTACATGTGTATGCGTTATATAAAGACCACATATAGTGGCAAAAGTGTCACTCCTTAACTCCCATGGCTGCATCAGACAAGGGAAGCACCCAAATGATGTCAATCTGTCATGATGTCCACGCAGCCAACCCAGATGCATACATAGGGTGCAACAAACAACAGGCAAGACAGAAAGCACACACCACATGCGACATAGGGTCATGATATAGCAACCATATTTTCCGTTTTTTTCTTCTCAATATCCTGAGGTTAGGTTTTCTTCGCCTCCAACTCCTTTTCGATCATAATCAGGGAGCTCAGCGTGCTTCGCCCCTGCTGTCGAAAATGTGCCCTGATAGCGCGGCTGAGTTGGCAGTCACAATCCGAGCCGACTGCCTCGAAAAGGGATTGGAAGGCCTTGTGGGCCTTCTCAAGCTCCTCCACCCTCGCCTTCAACCTTTCAAACTCGTACTTCGTCGCTTCCGCTTGCTTCCGTTTCTTCTCTCTTGTCTTCCTTGCCGCAGATTTGTTTCTGGCCTTTCTTTCTTCGGCTTCTAATGTCTCCGCTCTCGTTTGTGGAAAGCTTCTGTCCTGTTTGCTTCTTATTTTCTTCGGATCGATGCGCTCCCGAAAATCGTTGGATACATCTTGCTCATGTTGCAACGTTGATATGCCCGGGGAGGCCGGGGGCGTATTTGGCTGACCGTTGTATCCATCCAGAAGCGCGACAAGGCCAGTCTTCCAGAGTCCGTTTTGACCACTAGGGAGAACCTCTGCGGGCTCTGTCGAGGGGTTAACTTCGTTGACAACGACCAGGCGTCCGTTTTGACGGCTGTCGCCCGAATAATACCCTCCACTTACTGCTGTTATGGAAGTGAAAACGTTAGCTATACTAGCTTTATCCGAAGGTGGTTTTCGGTGCATTGATTACATGAAGCTAGTTCTTCCTTTTCATAGCCCTCAATAATAAAGGCATCATTGAAGAAAGTGCTCTCTTGGGATTGGAAGCCCGTGGATGGCATTCTCAGAAGAATGTTTGTCGTTGGTGAGTGGAACCCTGAGGATATTGGTAATTGATCCTTGAGAATTATTGTGTTTTGTTTGCTTGTGCTCTTATCACTTGTGCTTGGTCATTAATGAAAGACGGGGACGATGTCCGTTGAGCTGGGCATATTTATATGTTTTCGAGCTCGAGTCATGACGCTTATACGTGGCTCGATGAGCAACATGAATCTCGTTGCTGCGGTTTCTTTCGTCAGAGATTTATATCAGCACATGGTAGAGGTTGCTGGCGGAAGGTAGCATCACACCTGGAGCTTCTGAAAATCGGTTGGGAAAGCACAGCCCCCATAAGACGAAAATGGATGACTCTGCCTAGCTGTTTCAGAGTTTGAGAAGTCTCCTCTACCATCGCTGCTGCACTGGAATGAAGTGGTAGTCTTCGAGTGACAGCTTTTAAGCCATCTATTGTTTTGTACCTAAGTCCACCCAGAAGAAGCTGCAGTTAAAGCAACGCTGAACCGATAGGACGCGCATATTATGCACTGCAAGGGCTTATCTTCCTATTGGTACCCCATGACGGGAATGAAAACAAAAATTCCCAGCAAAGGAATAGTTTTAGTACAGGGACCTGTCCAGTTAACCTGAATTGTCCAATCATGTTTATTTTCGTCGACCAGTAGAATATCACGTACCAACGGCTCTGGGATGGAAGCACTAAGTATTGAGGCACGGTTACCTGATGGGTTGCTTCCCGGTTGCAGGAGCTAGCCATTGACATCATGGTAGTGCCATTGTACCTGGAACTCTGTCCCGCGAAATCAACGGCTGGATACATGCCATCAAGAGTCTTCTTTCCTCGCAGATAGAGCGCTGCAATACTTCATAAAAGTGAAAGCATGTACTGTGAGATGCACATTATACATGGTATCTTATCCTGTGAGGATCGGGGAGACTGCCCTTGTTCCATACAGCCTGAGCAATCGGAGCGTTCATTTCGAAGCGTGTCTTGGCGTTGATATCTGACTTCAAATTAAACTTTGGAATAAAGTTAAGGTTAGTATCAGCCGAAACCCTATTTTATGTGTGACCGGGGATCTTGAATATGGAGTACTCCGGAGTACTCCGTACCTCATTTCTACTAGTTCTTCTGACTCTGTGACACACACGCCAGTGAATCAAACTATCCATACTCTTCCGTATGTCGTAACACAAAGAGAAATGCCAGTCCGTCTATTGTCATGTAAGGGCCACAATCTTCCCCCGCCCCCCCACATGTCATCCGTTTGAAAGTATACGTCATAGCATCATTACGCCAAAGCAATCCAACTCCCGCCATAATTATCGGACCTGTGTACATATCGCATTTACTCTCGGAGAGCGAATCATCACCGGGTAGTGATGGCAAGAGCATAATTCTGTCGCATATTCCTGAAGGCCTTATCGAAAATGCCGTCTTTCTACCCTTTCCGGTCGAAGTTCTAGTATTCCTTGAATCGATCTCTAAAATGACTCGGCTCAAATGGAATGATTGGAAATGAGGTGGAATCGTCAAGAAGGGAAAATCTGACGACGAGTGTGTTCATCAGTGCCTTTCATGGATCAAATTCGAGAGAGAGAGAAAGAATTGTCTTCTGCACAAAGGGAAGCATTCAGGAAAAAATCGTGGAATTCCGTGAATGTTGTGTATTCCATTAAATAATGCAGGTACCACTACATAATGTACATACATTTAGGGAGACGGCCGTTTCCTAGATAAGCCATCCAGTAACAGTCTTGTACTCTATGCGGCGCAGGGAAGGGCCTCGAAGAGCTAACCAAGAGGGTCGAGTTTGAGATTCATTTCACCCCTGCAAAATAGACGCATGGGATTGGAAGGATGCCTGTATGTCATTGAGACAAGAGAATAGTGACATCGTAGTGAAAAATCAGCCAATCCAAAGGACGAAGTTGGAGGCAATGGCAGAGGCGTTTCTAGTTAGCGAAGACAGTAAACCGCTTCAGTCTGGCGGATCAATTTGGCTACCCAAAAAACTGTCGGTGGCGCTTTCAGGAGATTCGCTAGATGAAGTTTCAAGAGGCTCTCCAGCAGCTTTATCAATCAGCTCATAGAAAAGCATGAATACGCCGCCTTGTGACAACACGTAGTTTTTGCTGACCGGAGTAACGTCTGCATCGCTCAACTCGAACCATTGCTCTTTTTCACCTTGTGTTTTATCCCATCCATTTGGGGTTGGGATTGATATCGCAGGTAACGATTCAGTCGAAAACTTCCTGTAGCAAATATAGTGTCCATCATCGTGTCGTCCGTAATGAGTGATGACAGCACGCAGCTCGTACCGCCTATTTATAGATTGGAAGGCCGCGTTAGGGGAAGACAACATAGATTTTGTTGGATCAGCTTCCCAACGTTCAGTTAGAATGCCATCCGTTTCTTCGTTTTGCTTACTACCTAAACACCATTCGTCGAGGTCAAGAATGTCGGGAAACAAAACTTTAGCATAGTTCTTTCTCAACATTCCCGTGAATTCGTCGAACACACTGCGGTTAATATGGATAGCCAATGATTTTGGCGCTCTTGCTATGACCGACTGGCGCGATTTTGTCGATGAGACGCGATTCTTCGAATTAAGACGACATTGCTCCTGAAGGGCCTTTTCTGAAAAATCCTCATTTATAAGGACGTCCTGAACAGCCTTTAATCTGGATTCGGACATTTGTATCAAAGTTTCTTTCTGTGCTTTTTCACTAGGCTCAAGCTGCGTCCAATCGTTGGAGCACATCTTATCGAGGAACTCGACCAGACCGGCTTTGACACGTAGAACTGTGCATTTGATGCATTCCACCCCTTCAATGGGCTCTAATGCAGTATAATCATCTAGACAGTCTCTCACGTCGTATTCCATGCGCTGTGCCAGAGGGACTGTGAGACACGTAAAAGGAATGAGAGACAGTCCTTCACAGTAGCCACAAGTCATGCACCCTACCCGTTGGGCGGCCAGTCCTTCGAGAGGGTTATCAAAAGGGCCAACCAGATCTACAAACCCAATTCGTTTTAGAATTCCATGTTCACGGACATCGTCGCGTGAAAGGTGAGTGATTTGGCCAGCTATTGTGTTGAGCTTAAACCCATCATCGGTGACCTTTGACCTCAAAGCCCGACTTATTTCTTTGTCTAGCTGCTCTATCACTTTTGAAAAGTATTCTTGTGCGTCTTGCTGTTGCCAGCTGCTCATTGATTTCAGTTCCTTCGGTAGCCATAGCCTGCGACCTGCATTCGAAAGATTGTTGAGTTGTACAATCGTTTCTTTCAAAGAGAGGTGCGTCGACATCTCCTGCAAATGTCCTGAGCTTTCAAGGTTGTTTTCTAGAAAGGCCTCCAGTTGACGAAGCGATGCTAGCCCCTGGATAATGCTATTTTGATAGCATGAGTTGTTCAAATTTCCCAAGCCCGGAGGAGTTCGAATTGCCGTACGAAAGTAGGGCGATCCCAAGTTTGGATGACTGGAGGCGGTAAACGGAAATGGTGTTCGGTCCAAGCGTAGGATGCGGCGCAAAGCTGCCTCTTTCTGCGCGGCATTCCGAACCTCCTTCCCGTCCTTTGTAACGTCTCGGTCGGCTGTATCCTTATCTAGCGCAAAGACAAGAGACGACGGGGAGGACATAACGATGACTTTCCAAGTTAACCTGGAGAAAGCAAAAGGCGGTAAGATGTTCAGATGTATGAGTAGGAAGTAGACAGAGATGCAAGATACGAAAGCGTATGCTAAGCCCGGCAAGTATGGCATCCATCCAGCAATGAAGTCATCGCGAAAGTATCGTCCGCTCAGGGTTTGGCTAGGGTAAGAGACACCCTGGTGATGGTATGTGGTCATGATTTGCAAATGGGGAGACGCAGAAGCGAATGGAAGTGAGCGTGTAGTTGCATGTTCGACGTCAGTGTCAAGAACGTGTAGTTGGTCTTCTCGCAAGCTTCGCCATTTGCATTTGGTGAAAAGGAATATCAAAGACGTCAGAATGTCATATGCCGTTGTTCTAGTGACAGTCGAGGACCGTGTTGCCGTCCAAAATGATGAGATTCTCTTGTCAAAAGCTTGCGCTTGCGGTTGTTTCCAGCGTCTGCCTGTCCGGGATTACATAATCCGGGGGGCTGAGCTCAAAGCAAACTACAGCTGGGCACAACCTATCGATTCATATGGTACCATCTGAGGCTGGTTCCTTTAGATGATCTGAAGACTTTGTGATGATGCCAGGGAAGACCACGGAACGACCCGTTTTCTCTGCCAAATTTCCCTGAGGAGAAACAATACGTAAAATTACCCCATGCCATGCAGTCATTCCATACTCTTTACGGTGGAAGTCGTCACCATTTATGTGTAATCCAGAGGCGTCTTGGAAATATAACCGCCATAAAATGATGGCTTATTCCGCTAACTCCTCATTTTCCATTCTCGCTGGTTTTCCCCAAGACATAAATGTCAGTCTTCTTTGACACAACTTTGCCTAGCAGGTCTAGTCAAGATCCGAAGCATCTTTGGTGTCTATCCCCATCCTTTATTTGACAATCTTTTAAAATTCCTGATCTCGACGCTTGTTTTCTCGAAAAGATTTGAAGTAGGAAATGGGCTTCATCGACGAAGTCCTCAAGCAAAGAAAGCTTGCAAGAGCTGCCAGCTCCCATGAACAAGTGAAGAGGCGGAAGGGCCTTCTCCAGAGTCCCTCATACTTAGAGCCGCCGGCTTCCTATGGATCGAATCCTTCCACTTCGAGTTCCTCTGGCGCCCGCCCTCCACAGCGCTGCATCGTCACACGCGAGAGCTATCTCTACCGCGGCAGCGCCCTGGATGACTACTTCCGCAACCTTCCCGAGATGGACTCGTCCTTGTGGAGAGTACGAAGCTTCGAGAGCATTGAAAGGTCTCCGGCGACTAGTGGCAGCCCTTCCTGGCAACTTGGGCAGTTTATGCAGTGCAAATCAAGTTTCAGGAGAAACGATCAACCCTCTCAGTGAGGAGAACTTGCGATGAGGCATCGAGCAGGGAAACACCAGTCCAGGGAGGTTTAAGCCCAGCTCAATTACCCACTCGCTCCAAACGCCCGCTACCCAAAGCCAAGTCACTTCACGGAGGAAGTCTCTGAGTGGCTCTGGGAAAAGTGCCGTCATGCATTTTCTATAGAATCTCTGGACCCTTGAGAAGCCCTGACCACCATCAGATTTCGCGAGAGAAATCGTCGTTGGCCAAACAAATATTTCTCTAGCAATGACGGAAAGGGTTAAGGACGTCCAGGCCCAGAAAAAAACTCACGGTGAGTAGAGAAACAGCTGATCCGCATGCAACAAACAAATATGGGATATTAAGATTTAGGCAGGCCGCGAGTCCTTGGATGACTGGGAAGTCACCGAGATATATCCTGGCTTATAGGCTAGAACGGTTAGATCGTCACTGACCAGGATTTCCTACCGAAAATACCACTACCGAACTGAGATCAAAAGCCCAGAACAAAGTGGACGAGGCAATTCCTGGCACTTGATCCGCTCCAGTATGGACAACTGCCTGTCGTCATTTTACAGAAACCGAGGTATTCCGCCTTTACTGGGTTCTTCCCTCTTAAGCCCGAGCCCAGTAATGATTGAACGATGGAATAGGGCGCAGCGTGCTTCTGGGTAAACGTCGTTGTTTGGCGCTTAAAAGGGACCTGTGGGTTGGAGCATGAAGAGAAAAGCCGAGGTCATCCGCCGCGTAAGCAATACGCCAGGAATACACCATGCCCAGTCCTGCGATGATGTGCCTGCCCAACCTGCAACGCAAATAGGCTAGCAAACACATGGCCTTATGAGAAATGGTTTTTTTTATTCGCGAGAATGGCCCTGGGTTTCGGGCCGTGTAAAGAGCGTGTTTGTCTCGGTCGAATCTCTCAATGAAACTGAAATGCGGAATGTCAGATGGTATGTATATACATACAACGTGTTTAGTACGGTTTCTAGCCACCATACTCCTACCTACCAATATTAAGGCATTGTGGTAGATTCTCGCAAAGCAGATAGGGTTAAAGGGGCTGAGAAGCTATCTAGCTATGGTTGCGGGACCGGAGAGAATCCTGCGAGATAACGCGTTAGGACTGAGGATGGGCATAGTTTAAAATAAGGCACGGGCGATGAGCTTGGACGCACAGACATAGGATATACGTACGCTCTTCGTCCAATAGTGACTTTGCTTTCCAGCTTTCTCGCACCCAGTCAAGAGTGACGATGTGCGGTATCCTTCTAGTCCCCACACGTTTCGATATCTCAGACCGTAATGCGGAAATATCAGCAGATCGTACATCCGTATCAACGATGACATGAGTGACCCGTTTGTCCTCTAATTTATCTGCCACCAGCGCATCCGCGAACCTAGCTATATTGGACATAAGGCGGAGAGGGGAGGGAAGAGCCGGATTCTGGCTTGGCCTATGATTAAAGAAATACAATATGTGATTTCTAAATAGCCAGCCTGGCAAGTCATGAGATGAGCTTTCTTGTTCATGTATTTGGTTTTCAACATCTGTGATATCAGATATCAAGGGATCTGTGACTGTATCCATCGAATTAAGAAGCTGCCAAAATGTTAGACTTATCATATCTTTTTGTGAACGTAGTTGGAATCGCTTTACCTTTCTGAGTTCCTGAGTCGTGACGTCGCGTATATAACTATCTGAATACCGGTCCACATGCCCGGCAATCTCTTTTTCTTTGTCCTTCATCGTAAAGTACATGTGCCTACAGAACGCCAAGAGTTAGGAGAATGAATATGCCATTTTATGGCTGTTGGAATCAAACCTTGGCTCCAAAGGAATTACCAAATCCGGCAGTCCCTGATCAGCTTCATTTTGCTTGATGCAATCCAGTACCCATGAAGGACGCACGATATTTGCTTTGGCTGCTTTTTGTAAGGATGCAACCTTGACGGTTCCTATGGTTTCGTCAGCATCCGGTGTAAAACCCGATGGGTTTACATCATACTCCTCTCTGCAATACATATGGTGTCCGGCGCTGCGGTATTTGTTTGATATATTTTCCCACCGTTTGCCTTGATTAACTGTTCTAGCTCAAGTTTTGCCTTCTTTTCAGGCTCGAGCGCATCGGTCATAACAACTAAGCGGATGTTAGGTATCAGCTCATTAATTGAAGATGGAACAACACTTACAGAAGCTCATTCCTTCAAAAATGTGGCCCGATGGGCCGACAAACCCCGCGCCTTTGCCTTCGTCATAACCAGCGATGGTAAGCTGTTTCTTGGTTGTCCTTGCAGGACGCTTTTTCCGAGAGCTATCAACTTTGAATTCTTTCTCTTTCTGCTCCCGCTCTGCGTTGGCCTTTAGGTCCATGAATTCCTGAATTGATAATGCACTCCGCCAATCCTTATCCATTCGCAACCTCTTGAATCGAGGAAAGCGAACAGTCAGTCCCAGACGAAATTGGTCACTAGGAGTCACAGAAGCTGCTTTGACACATAGGACAACAGATTCATCAGGCCTAATCCAAACATCAGGGCGTTCGTACTGTGAATCTCCGCCAGCCAGTTCAATAAATTCAGTTGGCGGTTTCTTAGGATCCCAATCTTTCCATTTGCCGTCGGTATGGTGTCGAATATTGGCATAGTCGGCTGCTGTAAATCCTCCGCCGACTTTACAAAATGAATAACATTTCATTGGATTGGCCCCCTGTCGAACTTGAGCTTCGTCCACCCTCAAGCCACAAAGAAAGGTTGCTAGGGCACCCCCTCTCTTGCCAGAGCCGTAGTACCCACCGACTACGACACAGTCAAGAGATTCGCCAAATTCTGTCATGTAGTCAGGCTTCACTTTCATCCAATCATCATGACGCTCATTCAGACGGTAAGGTGAATCTGGGTTTTTCAGAACAAGTCCCTCGGACGCTTCCGCCACCACTTTCCTGAGTTGAGTTTCAATGTCGGCGGCTGAACGACCGACTTCATAGGTATGAATTTCAAAGCGCCGATGGACAGGCTTGATGCTTGCTTCAAGAGCTCGTCTTCTATCCTTTAATGTGTACCTTGTCAAGGCTTTATCATTGAGGTAAAGAATATCAAAAACACGAAACAAAGGCCTTTGGCCTGTGGCTGAAAATGGATTTCTTTGCTCCGAAAGGGCCGCAGTTTTGAGCGTGCCGAATGGCACTGGTGCGTCCTGCTCTGGATCCCAAGTAATCATCTCTCCATCCAGAATGATGTTATCAACCCCATCCGCGAAAGCATCTTTAAGGTGGCGTGTCAATGCGCCATTCTCATCATAAAGCCCGTTCCCATACAGATATGTATAGTCTTTTGCTTTACGTGACCAGAATCCGAATTTTCTCCCGCCAGGAACGGAGTCATCTGACATCATGTGAAGCTGCATTCGTTCACCATCCAGTTTCTCCTCGATCCAAAAGGTCGGATCTTCTGTCGAAAGCCGCATCTTCTCAATCATTTTCTGAAACGATTGCATTTGAAACTGGGCTAGCTGCGGCTGGAAACATTGCATGAGCGTTACTCGTGCTTCTTCAGCTTCCAGGCGAACATTCGGGTCATATAACTCCCAACAAACGCGCCGAAGGCTGCTAGAGATACTAAATAGGCTCTCTGCATCAGGATGCCATATCTCAAAAAAGGTACGCTCAGTGGCGCCAACTTTCATTTGACGCAAAATGATCCTGATGAGCCACATCAGTTCTTCAGCGTTCATATTTCGATAAAACTCTTCGAGAACAAGTAACTGATCGTCTTCCTTGTTCGCAGCAGCCAATGCGTCCAACTTGTCATTGACTTCCTGGATTGTCATGCTGCCGACATCTGTTCTCATGGGCCGCTTTGATATTACTTCATAGCAGCGGCCAGCGAAATCGCCAGCCATTCGACTAGCCATGCTTTGGCCCGGTAACTTCCAATTCAAAAGGTTGAACCCATCTTCGGAGTTTTTATCAATTTTCATGATTTTGACCAGCAATTTCCCAATTGTTTTCTCTTTCAGGCCGTACATAGCACGATCTCTATCTTTCTCAGGGATAATCAATCGAAACGCGGGGTAAATATCGTTACCCACTTCTTTTCTCCAGCGGGAGATAAATCGCTCAATAATATCTCGACGTAATTCCTGTGGAGAAAGAGTTTGTTGCCCTCCATGTGGTCCCAGCTTCCTGCGAGCCACGGCAGGCCCTGTTGGCTTTTTCTTGTTTTCGTTGAGGGGATTGAAAAGAGTCAGGAAGAGATCATGGAATGGAAATGTCGGGTGTTTATTGCGCGGGCGATTAGGGTATCTTCGACATGGTTAGTCATTTTCATGAAGTTGCAACTGTCCGGAAACATACTTCTCATCAAGTTCATTCTCCGTTTCTCTAACGCTATTCAAGCCGTCCATGGTTAAGAGCTGAAGGAATGAAGGGGTTGCTCGCTTGACAACCGCCAACGTTCTCCTTGCAAAAGTATCCCTAGCTAAATTTCAGTCCGCTGCCGTTCATTTCACAGGGAGTCCAGGGGATCCCAAAGCACCCTTCCCCCAATCTCTGCACGGCGAACATCGAGCTCCAGGCAACACCGGCGAGCTTAGGCTTGGTCATGTGACCTGATATCATCATTCGCTCGGGCATATAGTAAATCCGTCAAGTAAGCCTCCAGGAGCCAATTAAAATGGCTGCAACATTCTGCCAATCAGGGCCTCGCAGCCAATGAGCTGCCCCTAATAAAGGCATCTATCCTGGGATCGATACCGATGTCCAGTGATCAAATATATGGATCATTGGTGCTACTTTGGCTTCCTGGTGTTTAGTCTGAGAGAATTAGCAGGGTTGATATCCCAGAACACCCTTCTCTCGATACAGAAGTTGGGGGTTGTCACACGCTTGCTATGAGCTATCTTCACTCAATGAAGAATCTCACGTTGTGGGCGAACAAAATACGAGTATCCCTCCCAATATTCTCCCGGTCTTTCTCGAACCAGAAGAGTATTGGGGTGAAAGGTAAACAAGGCCTCTGTTTACTACTACTCCTAGTATTTACAACAGGACTCCGCTAAGCCCATGTTAAAGCGTGTTGGAATGCAGAAAAGGATTTGTTCCAGTTCACTCGAGGCCGTTTTGTATACGATGAAAGCAATCAGTTAAGACGGCGGTATATTAAATTCGATCTCGAGAAGCTTGGCGAGATTGCTGCAAAGGCTGTCGGTGCTGCGCAATGCATCAAAATCAAGAAATGCCCCGATGGCCTCTACAACAAAGCTTACATCTTAACTATGGATACAGGTAAAGAAGTCATTGGAAAGGTCCCGAACCCAAATGCGGGCATTAAGCATTATACAACAGCTAGTGAGGTTGCCACCATGGACTTTGTAGGTTGGACTGTCAGGAATTTCAAACTTATCAATCGACGTGCTAAGGGGATATTCCTAGATGCGAAATGTACTACAAACTCCAGCACCGCAGGTGTATGCCTGGGATTCCCGAGTCGACGGAAAAAACCCGGTTGGCGCGGAGTATATTGTGATGGAGAGAATGCATGGCATTCCTCTGGCCCGGATTTGGGACTCACTTCAACTGCCAGATTGGATCAAAATATGCATGCAAATTTTCAAATACCAGAAAAGGTGGACCACAGCCAAATTTTCTCAGTTCGGAAGTCTTTACTATCTGAAGGACATCAAGTCAGCAATGCCAGAGACCCAACTGTACATTGATGAAGCAGAGCACCTTGTTGACACTTCCCGATTTACTGTAGGCCCTGCTGTTGGCCGAGAATGGGTTGATGATGGCAGGCAGAACCTGCAATGTGATCGTGGCCCATGTAAGTCAACTCTTACTATCTCCTTTCATTAGCGTCATCTAACTATGTTATAAGGGCACTCCATTCTTGACCTTCGTTCTGCAATCAAGTTTCGAGAAGCTACTGCTGTTGAAACATTCAAGCAGACACCTAAACAACTTGTGATGTTCTATGGACCTGGAGCTTATCAGCCCACTTCTACAAAGAAGCTTGCAGTACTTGAGTCATACTCTCAGATTGTGGGTTATCTGCTACCCAAGGAGCCGGCCCTCGCAACAGGCCATCTCTGGCATAATGATCTCCATTTGGAAAACATCTATGTCAATCCTGCCAACCCCAGAGAAATTGTTGGCATCATTGATTGGCAATCCGTGCAAATAATGCCCCTTTTTGACCATTGCCTAGACCCGGACTTGATAGGGTATGAGGGACCAGATGTAGGGGAAGATCTTGAACCTCCTACAATATCTAAAGAGGTTGACAACCTCAAACCGCCAGATCGCGCCATAGCTATAAAACAATTTTACATCAAGTGCCTCATGGTTGCGTGGAGGATGGTGGTGAAAGCCAAGAACCCTGTCCAGTATAGCGCCATTCAATTCCGGAGATCTAAAGCCGGTCATCTTGGACATCTTGTCCAGAATATCGCTGTGCTCGGTGAAGCGCATGCTCGCGCATTATTGCTCGACCTCAGGGATGAATGGTCGGAAATGTCATGGGGTCCAAAATACCCCATTGAGCTCTCAGAAGACGAGATCACCGAAATCGAAGACGATGTGCAGGCTGCTGATTTGGGTATAAAAATCATGGATACAATCAAGGAGCGGTTGGGAGACCTTTGGCCTGAGAAGGGGCTTATCGAGCACCAGAATTACGAAGTCGTGATGAAGGAATTGCGGGAGATCAAATCCGAGCTCATGGATGCACTTGTGAACAATGAGAAAGATAGGGAGATATTCCTAAAATATTGGCCATTCGATTGCTGAGAAGCACACAAGATTGCGCAGAAACCATGCCACTAAATGACAGTTTATTAAGATATTTCCCGACTCCAGATCGTATTCATGCGCCAAACTTCCATATATTTTGCTACGCGACACAGCTCGCCCGTTGTGCACGTGCGGCATGTGTGTGCTAACCAGACCTGGGTTAGTCTGTCTATATCTGGTTTAGACCGAACAATGGTGCTTGGGGCTCCGAGTTGTCCTTATTCTTGAGCTTGAACTCCTTTTACACGGGACTCGGAACCCCATCCTTATGGAACCAATACAACTTCGTTTATCGTTCCCATGCTCCTACAAACATTCGAGCTGATATACCTCATTCAATGCCAGATGAACGGAACAATGGACGTTTGAACCATGGAACCTCTCCGGATAGTGGCGCGGATGCCCGCTCGGCTGCTCTACATGGAGCTTTTGCCTTGCAATTGAGCAGAACCCCACTGGCAACACCTTCAAACAGCACCGCAACAACGAATCCGCAAAAGGCTGCGGCCATGGCTGACGTAGAATCAACGGGTAGAGCAGGTCCACAGGATGCCGACCAGCCGCCGGGGAGAATAGTGAAAGATAGGATTAAGCGATTTTCCTCTAATGCAACTGAACCCATGGCAAGTCCGGCCTTATCCACGGAGAGTTCAACTCAATCTCCGCCTATTGCACCAAAGCCTCGCAATATTGCTGCACGGCGAGCAGTGGGGATATCCACCGAGCGAGCCGTATCAAAACCAGGGAACCAGCCACCAAAATCCACGGGATTCGAAGTTAGTGGAACTCAACTCAACAGACCAAATGATCACACCAAGATTCCCGCCTCTCTTTTAAGTACTATCAAAGATGAACCCAGCAGATCATCATCCGATAATGATCAAAGCTCCAGTTTGACCTCTCGGCAAGGGACGAACTGTGAGCAAGTCATTCTCGATTCTAACGCCGATATGAGTTCCCAGAGAGGCCTTCCGCCACTTCCTCCAAGGAGGAGAGAAGTGCCGCCAGCTACACCCAAACTCCCGGTACCTACAGCTCCAGAAGGGTTACGTCCAATCCCATTCCGCCCCAGGCGCCAAGTTAACCACGGAGGGAAACCCGTCCTACCACCGCAGCAGTCGGGCATGCCGCAGACCTCCTTAGCGGATGCAGCTGTGACATCTTCTTTGGCATCTTTCCGTGCACCATCGCCTTCGAAAAGTGTCGTTAAGCCGCCACCACCTCCGCCAAGACATCGACGTTCTCGTTCCCGCGACTTACTGCAGCCAACAAGCAATTCCACGAACAAAGAATCGAGAATCTCAAGTCCAAACAAGGGAATAAAGAGCACCATGCGAGGCGATCGTGAATCTGATGAGGAAAAACAGGAAAAGCCCCCCAAAAGAGTGACTTTTAACCTCAATCCTCAAATCTATCAGGAGCGCAGTCGAATGCAGAGGGACACCCATATTACTGAGCGTGAGCGGAAACGATACGAGGTCGTTTGGGCAGCGAATAAAGGAGTCGCCCGATTTGGGGTTATGCATGATCCAGACATTGGTAAGAAGCTGATTAAGAAGTCACTTGACTACGAAGATCTGGTCGTGGATCTTGTTGTCCGAGATATTTGGTCTCGCTCTCAGTTGCCGCGGGCAGTACTGGAGAAGATTTGGAATCTGGTTAGCCACGATGCTGTTGGAATGTTGTCCAGAGAAGAGTTTGTTGTGGGCATGTGGCTTATTGATCAGTCCCTTAAGGGCCACAATTTGCCGGTAAAGGTATCGAAAAGTATATGGGACAGTGTTCATTATGTCGCTGAGGCGAAGGCCTTCCCAACTAGTTTGCTAAACAAAAACGAATACCATATAGCATAGCTACTACCACTATCCACCGATATTATGTTTAACTCATGTTCTGTCTCTGGGGCTGGGGAGGTCCATCTCATCCTCAACTGTGGCGAGACGTGCGCCGTACTTTGGACTTTTTGCATAAATCTTATCCATACTCAGCCAAACCTTCGTCAAATTAGACCAGTCACATCTTATGGCTGGTTTGACAATCAAGTCAGTCCATTTGGCAAGGGGCTGTTCAATGTGGGGAAGGTCGCTCGGAGAGCACAAAGTATGTACTCGAATACGGAGTACTGATTAACAGCAATACTGCCTGTCTTCCTGCGTTCGTTCAGCTGGACTGGTGGCTGTTCTCCGTAACTCCCATTGATCGTAGTCACAGCCTTGCAGCTGCTGAGGAAACCAAGACCTGATGCCAAGCAGCCTGCGCGATCGTGTGGGGTCGCCGGGTTGACGAGATCGCAGATATCGTGCTGACTCAGCAGCGGATCGGACGCTAGCCTTGGTCTTGGCACATGACATATGCACTTTTGGTTTGTTAATCCCCGTTGGGTTCCTCCCGACCTGCTCACAGCGAGCACTTGACAACGCCCCCTTTGCCCTGCTGCCCGGCCTGGACCGTCGCTGCGCATTCAAGAATGTCAATTCAATCGTTGAGATATCCCACAAGCAGGCCAGACTCCAAAATCACTTCGGGATTACTTTCAAGTCAGGCACGGACTCCGACTAGCTGACTGAATATGGACGACGCCAGCAAAAATGAGTCGCGCCTCGAAAAGCCGCCAGTTGGGAAAGGCACGCGCAAAAAGTTTACGAAGCCGCCTGTGAAAGTCGCTTGTTTGTCCTGGTAAGCAGCTCCCTGTTGCTCTTGCTTCCGTGCTACATGCGATCGCATTCAATTTGCAGCTCTCATTACGCTCTTTGGCATTCTATTCTAGATATATATATCTAGACTTGTCCCTTAGTGATGTGAAACTCCCATTTTGATCGGCTATCATCTGATATCAAAATTATTCTTTAGCCGAGCTTCCAGAATAAGATGCGACGGAAAGGATCCATGCTCCGGTGTACGTTGGTAATGCCCTGTTGGCAGTGCAGGATGTCAGCATTCGGTTGTGCTAAAGAGTATGCTCGTTTCGCTAGTGCACCCTCAAGGGAAGAGACTGCAATTACTTGCCAAGCAGACGGGGCGGGCCTCGGAAGAAGAGAATCATTCCTGCAGCATCGGTAGCGTTGGAATCGCCAGAGAGTAAAATACGGAACGTCGTCCATCCTATCCCACCGCTTGACGAAGGTACGAGCGATTCAACCAGAAGCGTCGATAGGGTGACATTGATTTGATAGGAGAAAATAGAGCTTTTCAACCAAGTCGACACGCTTGCCGTCCCGGGCGCCGGCCTAAGATCACTCGATTTCCCAACCGACGTTCAGTCAATGTTTGAGGGCCTCTTTGTTCCGCAACCCACTGCCTGCTATCCAACCCTACCGCCTGAGCCTGCGCCTATATATGTTCCTCCACCATTGCCGACTCAGGTAAGGATATACGGAAGTGAACAAGATATGTCGGTTATCCCTTCCTCTGCGGATTCCTAATCACCGCCATCTGACGACAGCAGATTAAATGCCTATTATACATTTATACATGATTATTTCCCGATATTTCCTCCTCAGCATGTGCCGCCGGTTGCCGACTCCCCCTTTGACTTCCCAGCAAATTCAGATGGGGCCTCTTCTGACGACCCATCACTTGTTTACAATCCAAAATCGCCGGTTACCCTGGCCATCTCCGCTATACTTGCGCGGGTCCCACACCCGGCCGATACAGACCCGTGCTCTCCGGAGTCAGTACTTCTTCGACGGTCTTACTCTCATAAATTCGCGCGTGCTGCGCTAGAGAGCGTCGAAGAAGAGTCGGAATTAGCTGAGTCTTGTGCTAGCCCCGCGCAAGCGCTTCTCAGCAACCAGACCGTGCCCAAACGGCTGCCAGTCCATCCACACACTCCTGTTGAGTTGGAGGGCATCCTTGCGTTGCTTATCCTCAGCATTTATGAATATACGCAACGCGGGAACCTGGTTAAGATGCGGAATCGGGCTGGAGAGGCATATATCAAAGCCATAAACATGTCGCTTCACTCACTAGGCAGCGAAGATGATGTCTTTTCTGAAGCAAGACGGAGAGCCTGGTGGATGACAGTAAGATGATATCCCTTTAAAGTGTGAGCAAGCTTGATGAAATATACTAATCACCACTCCAAAGTATTACTGCGTTTGTCAAGGCTCGATTGTTAGCTCCACGGTAAAGACCCGGGCCCACAGCTTCCTGATTTAAAGAACCCAGTCTAATCTTTGCTTTGTGACTTTAGCTTCCAACAATTCTCGTGACGGATTCTCGTTTTGTGACTCCATTGCCACATTTCGCTGCTGATTCTGACGTACCTATCCTCTTCCTTCGTGTTTTCATGGTATCAAACGCTCTAACGTGCCACTAGGCCTGGGCTGTGTTGATCCAAGCGCAACAAGTCCTTGTTTCCGCAACACAATACATATGCGACCTCAATCGTGCCCTGCGGGGTCGTCTCGACATGTCCCGTATATACGATAGGGTGCAAAAGCTGGATTCTTGGGCATTAGCTGTGCTATCCAAGGCCAACATTCTTCCTCCAGTTCATCCATCCACTCCGGATGCCTATCGCTTCGAAGCCACGACCGCAAATAGTATCAGGGCGATTTCGCGAATCAAGATTAGCAGGTATACGAGTAACCCTTTCGATACGATCATGCTTCACATGTTAACAAAACGTCAATCCACTATAGTGCTCGGATCAAGATTCACCGATTTAGAGCATTCTTGGATATCCCTATTTTTATCAAAAAGCACTGTGATCTTACTTGCGCGAGTATCGGCTCTGCAGATACCGAGAGCACGAGCATTGAACTACAGCAAGAAAACTCTAAACTTTCATGTTGCAGCACGAATTTATCACAACTGCCGACCCCGAGTGATATGTCGTCGTCTGTTTCCCCTCCAGCCTCGGATTCATCGACGTATTCTTGGGTCTCAGAAGAATCGTTCCCATTCTCCAATCATGAATCGACCAGTATATGTCTTGACGCCGCTCTCACCATTGCTAGAATGTTCGATTCTTTACCATATCCAAACCCTTTCTACGGGGACGGCCGCTTTGCCACCCGTCCTTCGTGCGATCCTTTGCCTCGCACGATGCCATCCTTCGCTTGCTGTGCTATGCAAAGTAGCTATGCAATGCTCATGCTATATTATAAATCTCGTGTCTCAAAGTATGATACTGAGAAAAGCCCGTTGGGCGAGATTGAACAGCTACGAGACAGGCTCCAGCATGGTTTGCAATGCGTGATTGCAGCAGTAAAAAATTATGCAATTGCTTTTGAGGCCCTAGACGGAATGAGAGGTTTGTTATCCTTAGTTCTAGTTATCTGATCAGGCTATCTCTGAAACCCTGGCCTGCTAACAAAGATTTTCAGATGAAATTGAAGGCGCTTTCATGACAGCATTTCCTCAGCCATAGCATCGAGAAATATTGCCATCGGCCACACTATTTTATTGGGTCGTGGGCTCGGCTACCTCGCCTGCTAAGATGTGACCCGACACCACATTGCCGCCATACTACTCCCCTCCACCATCGTGAGAGCATAGAGCCACTGTCCCCGATTCAAAAGCCCAGTTGATATTGTTAATTGGAATCATTGCTGGCCTTTGATTATCGTTCTAGGATGTATAAACAGCCCCCTGGCAAGCCCAGGAAGATACCCCATGGCCTATACTAACTTGATGACCTTCTTTCTCAGCTTCCACATATTTATACATTATATACACCTACCCACAAACTCTGGATTCAATGACAACTAGAGGTTTCGGTTCTGGAATATTAAGCTGGAATATAGCATGCAGATGTATAATCCAATTAAATCACTCTTCCACTTTAGCAAATTCACCCATCCCGGGCAGCACTGTTTCAATGCTAATATTTGTAGTCGTTGTATAGATTTTCTATCCAGTCTTTTCACCCGCCGAACATGCGCCTTTGGAATAGGAAACATAGTCTCTGCTGCGAGCATCGTACCAGCATTTACTAGCGTTGTTGGGCCATTATTTATGTTGTTGTGCATCGGATTCGGGGAATATGAATCCATATGTTCTAGCCAAGGGACCATTAAGAATCCTGCAACGTTCTACCAGAAATCATGTCAGGAGAAATCATGTCAGGGATGATTTTTTCGCTTATCGTGTATCTCTTGATTTCTATCTATATTCTCAAAAAAATAGCATACCAACACTGATTGTCGGACGCCAAAGGGTATATAACATATTTAACAGACAGCTGGAAGCTCGACTAGATCTCTTGTGGAACGTTGGAAATGTTGCAGTTCCTTCACATCCAGGCAAAAAAATCCTGCATCACAGCTTTGACCGGATTCCCTCCAATCGAAATTTTACATCCTTCAAAACTTTGGTGGACGGCTTCCAATCATCGAATTGCTTAAGCAATTCGGTTGTTTCTTCAGACAATTCCCTCCGGACATATTCTTCCTCTAGGACGCCACGCATAGCAAAAGGGAGGATATAAGGATTTGCAGGAGTCGAGATGCGAAGTGCGTGTATTTCAAGTTTGGTAGGGGGAGCGGATGTTGTTTCAAGAGTAAATCGAACAGCGAGTCTAAATATTGTCAGGAAATACGTGAATTTGTTTTATGAAACAGAACTCACTGGTACACTGCATCGTCATCGTAGAGTCGGGAATGTCCTTCTCCTGAGTATAGGCTTCCCGCCAAAGGTGAACTAAGCTCACGAATCAAGCCGTGATCAGATATTCCAAGGTTGCGGAGTTTCATAGCGAACCCAACCAAGTGCGATACGCTATAATACATAAGCACAAGTCAGCTGCATTTCAAATGGTTTCTGAAAAGGAAAACTACGTACAAACTTGGAGCATGGACTCTCCCGTCAACGAACACAGCACGGCATATGTGTGGATGGGAGATGGTTGCGAAAACGGATGACTGTTGCGTAAGTCAGAATTGTCCACCAGAGTTCAGACTTATGCGCGACATACCTCTAGAGAAACCAACTGGTCGTCAATACTTCCAATGTAGGATATCCTTACTCCAAAATCAAGGACAGTCTCAAGCGCTGCCATGTAGTTTTGGGAGACTTTGCTGTTCGAATCGGCAAAGTCGAACAGTTCACCAGCTGAGCCACTTATCCACCTTGACCTGTAATCCGGGAACGGCCCCAGGTTAACGCCAGCCATTGCGCATATGCCTATTCGCGCAGAACTCACGCAACCAAAGGCAATTAACTTAGCAACTAGCATTGTCGCCACGGGGACTCCTTGACTATGGCAAGATACCATAATAAGATCGGCGTTTCTGATATGATCAATCCAGTTAAGTAGTAGTTTCCATAAAAGGTCTACCCGGTCAGATATTCGACCCTCGCCTTCAAGTACGATCTTTTCAACCTGACAGGGTGAATTGTTAACCGCAGCCCAATGTAGAATCGCCTTTTCTGCCATTGTCGCAAATTTTACTGATGTGCCCGTGGGCTGTCCGATGATATTCCGTATCAATGGGGCGGGAAAATAACCATGGATACCAATAGCCAATGCTTTCTTGATCTGAGGTCGATCTGGTGCACGTAAGACATGTTTTGGCTCCGGGCCCTTGCCGTAATAAATCAAGCGCCCCAATTGCTGGAAAAGACCGGGCCGCTCTTGTAGAGGGAATGAGTGTTCAAATGAGGGTAATACTTGATTAGGCAAAGCCTTGATCTTCTTCGTTGGTAAAGAAGCTGAGTGTTGGGGTTCGGAGGCAGCCTCGGGGTCCAGCTTTGCAGCAACGCCTTTCGCAGATTTTAAAGAGCCCGTTTGTACCAGTTTTTGAGATTTCGCCTTTGATGGCACGGGGATTGCTTGAGGCTTTGTTTTGTCAACTTGGGTCTCTGGTTCATTTGGTCCTATTGGCCCTGGAGCTACGTTAGAAGTTTCTTGCGAAACGATGTGAGAAGATTCGGCGTCATTCCGCTCCCTAGACCAGAAAAGCCAGCTAGTAGACTTGGAAACATCTCTCCCCGGGTGAGTGCCGTTGGTTGTATCGTCAATTCCATTTTCTATCGTCGGTACCGTTTCAGGTTGATATGGAATCGCTTCATCTGAATTTCCCAAGACTTCATCAGCCGGTTGGCTAT
This sequence comes from Chrysosporium queenslandicum, assembly GCA_001430955.1. Taxonomy (NCBI): domain Eukaryota; kingdom Fungi; phylum Ascomycota; class Eurotiomycetes; order Onygenales; family Onygenaceae; genus Chrysosporium; species Chrysosporium queenslandicum. The sequence goes on along the minus strand of LJPI01000276.1, from coordinate 230,249 downwards.
TGCACCGCTCGGGTTCCTCGTTTCTACGATTTAGATCTTGTGATATAGCAGGGTTCCCCGTCCATATATACAACCATGATCTTTTCTGGGGACCGGTCATTGACGTGCGATCCGAAGGGGAGTAAAGTTCAGCGGCCACTGGTGCGCCTGGGCTTTGCTCTAGGCTACCTTCTAGCTGAGGAGTAGCTTCCGACTCTGCTTCCGGGGATATCTCGACTTTGGCTGAAGGTTCAGGTGGTGCAGCGTCGGGCGCCACGTCGTTTTCAGAAGCGGTGGTATTATCGGCCACATCTTTAGTGCGGGAAAGCCAACCAAACCATCCAGAGGACCTATTTACTGCATTCTCGTGCAACCCTTTCTCAGTTGGCTGGTCCGGTTTTGGTGGTACTTCGTCAGTGTCCTGGTTTCCCTTTAATCTGCCCTGTTCTTCGGGGTTGGCGGTATCTTTCGTTTCTGGCAAGGAAATCGGAGCTTCCAATTGCGTGGTATCTTCTCCATCCTTGCACTTTGGTACTGTGGGAAATTCGCTGGAGGTATTCAAAACGGGCGACGATCCGCTGGAAGCAACAGTGAGCCGCGTAGTGGTAACATCGGCAGGAAGCGACCTTGTTGACGCCCTGCCCTTCTTCATAAGGTCTATAGATTGATTCCTTGATTGTCGCGATACAGATGTGCTTGATCGGTTACGTTCGGAGAAGAGTATATTGGTTGCTGAAATGCTCTCGCGGGCGACTTCCGTTACCGCTGGTGCCTTGGACTTTCGCGGCCAGGATTTCATATACCAGGTCTAAACCGCAGGCAATAAGCTACTATATGCATAGACCGAGAGTATATATCACATACCGTCACATTATCGCTCCCGGCCTTCGGATAGGCCTCCCTTGAATCTGTTTTCGGGGGTGGGTCTGCTGGAGAGTCTTTCTGTTTGTTTAGCAGCTTCCGAGGCTCAGTAGGCGCCATATGAAGAATCTATCATCAGGCATTACAAGAAGGTCAAAACCATGAATCAAAGATCGAGTGAGTTGCCTATTGGAACAGGATGCTTCGGGATGTTGCTTTTCAGAGGAGCGATGAATTGGCACTGTATGCCATCATCACCACTCACTCCCAACGACACCAAACCGTGGATGGTGTCCCATCATCTGATAGGCCAAGAGCCGCAGTAACGTGATGTCATCCGCGCCAAGCAAATACTTATGTAAGATGACCAACTCATGTGATATGTGGCTGAACCTTGCGGTGTGGCTAGTGACTGTCTTGGCATTCAAATATTTCGATTTCGATATCTGATCGGACGCCAGCGAAGTGAACTTCGTCTCGGTCCAGTTTGCATTCGTTCAAGACCTTCTCCCTTTGGATCTGGGGGTCGCGCAAAGATGGCCATTCAGAAGAAGGTATTGTCAATTATTCTCGTATGCTTGTACCAACATAACTCTAACAATTCTTCTATGCTAGCATGGCAAAGGCCGCTTGGATAAGTGGTATAAGCTCGCAAAAGAAAAGGGTTACAGAGCTCGTGCAGCCTTCAAGTTAATACAGCTCAATAAGAAATACGGCTTTCTTGAGAAGAGCAAAGTACTTCTTGATCTTTGCGCAGCGCCCGGTGTAAGTTCTGGCCCAGTTAGCCTTCTCGCCAGGATATCATGAATTAAAACTTTCCGTGCTTTAGTCCTGGTGCCAAGTTGCAGCAGAATGCATGCCAACGGAATCTCTTATCGTCGGTGTCGACCTCTCGCCAATCAAGCCTATCCCGAGAGTAATAACCTTCCAAAGCGACATTACCACGGATAAGTGTCGTGCGACGATCCGGCAACATCTAAAGACCTGGAAAGCGGATACAGTTCTTCACGACGGAGCGCCAAATGTCGGTACTGCGTGGATTCAAGATGCTTTCTCCCAAGCCGAATTGGTGTTACAGTCGCTAAAGCTAGCAACAGAATTTTTGATTGCTGGGGGAACTTTCGTTACAAAGGTCTTTAGATCAAAGGACTACAATTCGTTGCTGTGGGTTTTTAAGCAACTGTTTACCTCAGTGGAAGCGACGAAACCCCCGTCTTCAAGAAATGTCTCTGCGGAAATCTTCGTTGTTTGCCGGGGATTCAAAGCACCAAAGCGTATCGATCCGAAATTCCTGGACGCCAGGCACGTTTTCGCAGAGCTTCAAGATCCCACGCCAAATAATGAAGCCAAGGTATTCAATCCAGAAAAGAAGAAGAGGAAGAGAGAGGGTTATGAAGAAGGGGACTACACTCAGCATAAAGAAATTTCCGTCACGGAATTCATCAATACCACCGACCCGATCGCGATTCTTGGATCGTATAATAAATTAAGCTTTCAACAATCTCCAAGCGGTGATCTTGCTATGGCAACGCTCGAGCGTCTTCCCGAAACTACAGACGAGATTAGAACTTGCTGCGAGGACCTCAAGGTTCTAGGGAAAAAAGAGTTCCGAACTCTTCTCAGGTGGCGCATAAAGGTGCGAGAACAGTTTGGCCTGGCCGTAAAGAAGGGAGGCAAAAAAATTGAAGAAGCAGAAGAAGTCGCGGAAATCGAGCCAATGGACGAAGAGCTAGCCATCCAAGAGGAATTGCAACGACTACGTGAACAGGAGTCGTCGAGGAAAAAGAAAGAACGCCGGAGAGAAAATGAACGGAAACAAAAGGAGATCGTGAGAATGCAAATGCATATGATCACGCCAACGGACATTGGTATGGAACAAAGTGGCCCGATTGGCGAGGGATCGATGTTTGCTTTGAAACCTATCATTCGAGATGGGGCAACAAGGAAAATCACGACAGGGAAGATGGTCGATATACAAAGCGACGAGGAGGAGAGCTCGATCACAAGTGATGAAGAGCAAACTGATGTTGAGGAAGACCGCCTCGAACGGGAATTAGATGCAATGTATGAAAAGTATCAGGAAGACCGTGAAGTGAGTGACTCAAAATCACGAGCCAAGAAGGCTCGCAAAGGCTTGGAAACTGAAGAGTGGGAGGGCTTCTCTGATTCGGATACAAATGGTGATACCTCGGATGGGGAGGATGAGCATCCACAACCGACCCCATTAAGAAACGGCAATGTAAATGGGCTTTCCAACAAAGCGGCATTGTTTTTTGACCAGGATTTATTCCAGGGTCTGGACGATGTGGAGGATGACGGAGAGCCAGACGAGGTAGAACAGCCGCAGAATCCAGCAGAACAAGCTGAAGTCTTCGATGCTGGCGGTTCTGAAGATTATGAAACAACTGACGATGAGAGCAAAATGTCTGTGGATTCTCTCCCAGTGTCCACAAAGAAAAAAGATTTTTCCCAAGCCCGAACAGAGTCGGATGGTTTCGAGGAGCCAAAGGATGATCCTCGCCGTAGGGATGGTAAACTCGGTAGGTCATAAATTCCGACGACCTTCAAAAGTGGCTCATGCTAACCGTGAAAATAAGACATTGATATCATAACTGCTGAAGCTATGGCGCTCGCCCAGCAAATGGCCAGTGGTGAGAAAACCTCCGCCGACGTCGTCGACGATGGCTTCAACAAATATTCTTTTCGGGACATGGATGGCCTTCCCGAGTGGTTCCTTGACGACGAAAACAAACACTCCAAACCCCAGCGGCCCATAACGGCTGCTGCGGCCGCTGCAATTCGTGAGAAGCTGCGCGCCATCAACGCGCGGCCAATCAAGAAAGTCCGCGAAGCAAAGGGCAGAAAGAAGATGAAGCAGGCTCAGAGATTAGAGAAGCTTAAGAAGAAATCCGCGCTTCTAGCTGAAGAAGAAGGCGTGAGTGAGAGGGACAAGGCACAGAGCATTGCGAGAATGATGGCCAGGGCAATGAAGAAGAAACCCAAGCAAAACGTGAAGTTGGTTGTGGCCAGAGGAGGCAACAGGGGAATTTCTGGTCGCCCGAAAGGCGTGAAAGGGAAATACAAGATCGTTGATTCGAGATTGAAGAAGGATGTCAGGGCTCAGAAAAGACTTGCTAAAAAGCGGAATAAGTAATCATCCAAAAGCTGAATTGGTTAAAAATGCATGCTGTCCGTACGTGCCGGTCAAGGAGTATAGATGGGCCGGTTGCATGGGAATTTAGGATAAATATATCCCCAATATCTTCTACGGGTGGTCATCGTCGTCACGTTGCTAGCGTCAACTCTCGCTGAATAGCTAGGTGGGCATCATCTGGACCAAACCACCTCTTTAGAGGAGCTCCAGAATCGAAACCTTTATGGTTCTAACATTCGCTCTATAAAAAGGGTATCATTTAGGCAAAGTGCAACAAAATATACCTACCGAGATTCACTCCTCCGCCTCAACTTTGCTTTCATGGTTTACAAAAATAAAAGAAACAAAAACAATAGTAGCGCCAATCCAATAAAGCACGCTAGAATATTGGCCATGAATAAAAATCTGAGCAACCAGGGATAGAGGAATTGTCATGCTGAGCCCTACAGTAACTACCAATGGTGTAGTGAGAAGCATTGAGTAAGCCCAGCAGATATCGGAGGCGAGTGAAATAACCGCATTAGCCTATGATACGCTTTGATCAGCATCCCAAGGAAAAGGAAAAGAAAGTAAAAACGTACCCGAATTATCGTCCAGGTTCTCGCTGTATCCGGCCATGAGAACGGCTCCAACCCTGTAAAATGCAGGACGAAAAAGCCCGGCCACATGAGGACTGTATTCCACAACCCAACCAGGCCAAAAAATAGAGCCATGCTGACACGGCTCTCGTCCTCGACCTTCTTTTTCATCATGATTGTGTATATGCCATACAAGATGGCACTAAATGCAGCCATTGAATTACCAATCGCAATTTCAGCAGGAGACTTGTAGGGAAAGGAACCACGATCTTCATCGCTGGAGCCCGATAAATCGACCCTCGAGATAATGACGATCCCCGCTAGAGAAGCGATGACGCCGAGAAGTTTACGTACAGTAAATTTCTCTACACCGAGGACCGCCCCGAATATCAATGTCCACACCCCTAAGCCAACTGTCAGTGTAATGTGGTCCCCTTGCAAACCGATTAAACTTACCACTCGTGGATGTTAGGATAGTAGTACTCCCCACAGTGGTGTACTGTAGACATGCGTACGCGAAATAGTTTGCCTAGGGTATCAACGTGAGCGAATGCCGGGCAAGTTGACAAGGCAATGACACACTTACAGAAAACTAGAGGTGCTGTTAGCAAAGGTACGGTATGCAAGGTCCATTAAGGAAAACTATAGGACTCTCACCCAGAGCAGGCAAAATTGAAGGCTTAATCTCGCGGTTGCCTGGAAATCCAACTTCCCGGTGATCTTGCCTTTAGTATAACGAGGTAAGACATCTGCGGACGGAGATAAATTCTGATGCTGCCTATCGTTCGCCTCACCACCTGCACTCAGGAATGGATGCGATTCTTCCCCATCTGGCCGTCCATCGTTCCCCTGCCGTAAGTCCTTGGTATTGAGTCTCCTTTCTGTCCACCACTGAAACAGCTTGCTCAATGTATACGGGATTAACGGCAAAGTGAACACTGCGGTGTTGAGGTAGGTCACAAAAAAGGGCTTGGAATACGTATTATCCGCGAAGATGGTCTGCGTAAGCTCAAACTGTTAGCACTTCCACCATATGCACACTGCATAGCAAGTCTCCGCTCCTATATAGCACATACGCTCGCGAGGAAGTTCGATGTCGTCCATAAAAATACGACGATTAATAGCAGCGAGACGCCCAATGTATGTCTCGCAACGCCTCCAAAAGGCGAGGTCTTGTAAGAAAGCTTCCCATACGATTGGCATGGTGGGTCAGTCGCAGAAATTCCTGGGTTCGGAACTTGAGGAGCATCATCCTCTGTAGGAGAAAGGCAGGCGTTGGCGGGAGCTGGCTCTGCAGGCATGGTCTCCGCGAGTGCTGCGCGTTCCATCATCCCCTAGAAGGGGAGTTTTAAAAATGAGATAATGGATGACACTGATACATGAACACTTCTTTACGATGTCATGTGCAGCTCGCCAAGCCGGGAATTCGCAACAATGCATTGAGGCTTCCCCGTGAGACTCGGCTTGTCTGTCGTCTGGGAATCAACTAGCGTGCATCCTGGAGGTGCACATGGCTTAACCCTTTCAAGCCTAGCTCTCTTCCCATATCGGGCGGTTTGATTTTGCTCAGCTTCCATCCATTCAATAGCCAAACGCCATGCATGTCAGACATGATATTCTATTGTCCAGTTACTATTCAACATGAAATGATACTGACAACCAAGATCCAACTTGAGAAGAACCACAACCTATGGATGCTGGACTAAAGTAGAGGCGAACTTCCTGTGCATTTCAAAGAAGTAGCCAACCCTTTGTCACGCAGCCAAGAGGGTAGTAATAAAGTGCGCCTTCAAAGTGGAAATTTGCAGCAAAGACACGGCTCGCAAGAAGTCCAATAATACAAGTAGAGCCATGAAACTATCTCCAGGTAACGAAAACAGGAGAGGCAACGCCGGACGAACCCCAAACCGTGAAACAAAATCAAAGGAGCCGAGCGAACCGAGTGCAGTGTATTCTATGACGGACATATCAACCGCTGGAAACCGGTTGAGCTCATAGATAACTTCAAGGCCTGCGCAGTCCGTTAGAGGCCACCAATTCCTAACTGGGCATCCGAAAATTCCAACGCGGCTGCTAACATGCACAGGCATCGCGGTCGCTGTCGAGGTGGATGTTGATCGGATCCGTGAAGTCGCCATTGAATTCTTCGGATTCTTCCTGCGTAAGGGCAACCTTCGCAATAACTATGGTTCGCGTTAGCGGGAAACTCGAACAAGTTAAAATTCACACAATCAACGGACCTTCGAATGCTTGCTCGACATTAATAGCTTCTTTGGCGCTCGTTTCGAAATAAGGAATATTTCCCTTGGACTGGCAATACGTTGACGCACGTTTCGTTGATATCATTCGCTTGGACTCGTCGACATCGACCTTATTTCCCAGCACCACCTAGCGGCATATTAGCTTAAAAGATCTGGGTTTATATACAAGGCACTCACAAATGGGAAGCTCTCAGGGTCTCTAGGACAGGCCTGGATGAGAAACTCATCCCTCCAGCTGTCAAGGTTCTCGAAACTCTTGGAATTGTTGACATCGTAGACTAAGACGCAGCAATCTGCTCCTCGATAAAATGCAACGCCTAATGATTGGAATCTTTCCTGGCCTGCAGTATCCCAGAGCTAGCAAACAGTCAGCAAATTAAGAGGTGGCCATGTGCTGACAGACATTATACCTGCATAGTTACCAGCCGATCATCGACGAGAACCTCTTTCGTCATGTAATCCGCACCGATAGTAGCTTTGTAGCTAGCGCTATATTTCTTATTCACCTATTTATTAAGAGGGATGAGTTTCAGTTGAGGAAACTGCATAGCACGAAAGATCACCGACATATTGGTTCATAAGACTCGTCTTGCCGACACCGCTATCACCAAGAATAATCACCTAGAAAACGGGCGTGTTAGCCAAAGTACCGAATGTCTGGTTTTACGGGGGATCACAACCTTCAAGAGTACCTTCTTCCGGGAGGCCATCACTGTAACGAATAGCGAAGTGGGCTAGGACAAAGTTCGGGTTGTGTAAAAGAAGCCGGGAATTCGAGCGGCCGCTCCAGCGTATGGCTCGGCTTGGAACTTTGCGATAATGCTGGCTGTTGTCGAAGATGAGGAAAGGTAGGCAGTAATGAATGTTGCAGGTTGCTGAATTTAGATGCAAGTATAGCAGGTTAGGTGACAAGAAGCAGCTGCTTGCTACTGTATGAGCAGTTGGTGGAGGCGGAGTGGTAGATGATCAGATGGTGAGTAGTAGCTTAGTGAGGTCTCAGCATGCATCATCATTGCCAAGACATGTCAACCAGGGTCAGGAAGCCACTGTTGTTCCCAACCAACAAGATCAACAACATAACATCTTCACAGAGAACAGCCCTCCGGATGCTTTAAATGCGGGGAAGCACTGATTTATGAGTGTTGTAGCAGATGGAGTTCCTTAGTTAATGAATAACAAATGTCCAGCTGACCTCCGACGACTCTCATCCCATGCTACTTTTTAGGGCTGCTGGAGATCACAGGCTGTCGGCTTGTTTGCCCACCCTCAGGAAAGGTACATGCGCTACCTGCAATCAAACAGCATAACTGACCATGTCCAACTGGCGGGACGAGTATTATGCTGCCCTTGGAGTCCGCGATGAGCGCGAAAAGGCAAATAGATCACTATATGATGCATGTACGACAACTGCTCCAGGCCAGGGCTCCTCCTATGTGAGTCCTTTTGGAATATCTACTCACGTCTGGCCACTAGATACCCGCCTCGCAGATCGGACCAGCACACTAGAAAAGCACCACACTCTCCCTTCCACAGCTCTAATCCCTCATCCACCACAGTCACCCACCAGAACCGCAGCTAAGAAACCAAGCAGAGCGGACGCATCTTCCGCGCCTCCAAACGTCCCTGATACCCTAGCCGCCGCCCGCAAGGATCTCGCGGAAGCACAACGCTCTCGCACCGAGCTCCTAACCCAATTGAAGAAGACAACAGAGGAACTGGAAAACTTGAAGAAAAGAGCAGCCGTCGACAACAAGAAGTTTCTGGATCTGTCTGTTGAGCGAACGCAACTACAACAGCGGCTGAGGGACAGAGATGAGGAACTCCGGGGAAAGGCTAAGCTGTTAGATGTAAGACGCTCCGTTCCTAGATTCGCATCATTCTCTAACTCCGCTTACGTCCTAGGATGTCCAAGATGAGCTCGTATCACTTAATCTACAGTTTAACATGTCGGAGGATCGAGCCAAGAAGTTGGAAAAGGAGAATAAAGAATTGATCGATCGGTGGATGGCCAGAATGGGCCAGGAAGCTGAAGCCATGAATAACGCGTCAAAGTTCTCATGAACACACGAATATCATAAACAATAAAAAGCGGGGAATCGTGCTGTCTTCCCAATAATCTGATGGAGGGAAATAATATTCCTCGATCACGGAGACCTCTATCCCCTGCACAAAGTTCGCTCCTACCAATGACCTCGTATTATCTGGTGTTTATTCGACAGACACCATCATCAATGCCCATTTAGGTTTGAAAAGAGAGAACCAGCCTCAATCTAAGCCTGTAAAAACAGTAAAAATGGGGTATCCAGGGTATCCCTCGCTCTATACTTATATACCAAAGGAAAGGAGAAGAGAAGGCCAAAAAATCTCAAATGCAAAAATCTAAGAGACCAAAATAGGAAAGAAGCGAAATCCGATCGTCGCGCAACCCCGTTGGCTCACGGTGAAGACTCCAAAAAGGCTTTCAAGCGGGAGCTATCCTTCTTTGCGATAAAGTATGTTCCCCCGGCATTGGTCCAGCTGACGCTGTCGGACCAGTAATGTTTTTGCTTGACGGATAGTAGGTTGATTGGCGAGTTCAAGTTCCGAGACTGTATTCGGTGTCCAGCGGGAACAAACGACTTAAGCGATACAATCTGGCAGCCTTCTTTCATATCAAGGAAATAATTAACGAGTTTGTTGTTCAGTTCCGGCGTGAACGCTTGGTTGTTGATAAGCACCACATCGGCTTTCTGGAGGACCTTGCCAATGCTATCCACTTCCAAGAAGTCTCCTCTCTCCAAGTGTGTCTTGCCAGGTGCAAGACCCCACAAGCGGCAACGGGCTTTAAATTCTTTTTCTTGGAGCTCCGCCAGATCACAGGCGTTTTGCATCATCTCACAGCCCCAACTCTCACATCCTATTTCCAGAGCTGCCTGAAGAACGACGTTTCCAACTCCAGAACCTAGGTCGACGAATATCTGATCTGACTTCAATCGTGTCTCAACAAAAATTTGTGAGACAAGCCGAGGTAGCAATTCCCCATAAACGTTATCAGTTCCATTCTCATACTGGCGGAGCGAGTCTACGCGGGGCGAAACAGTCCGCGAATACACCTGTGTCAATATCCTTTCCACCAAAGGAAGCGCCAACGAGTGTTTGGAATCCAGATGACGGGATATCGATCCGTTCTGACGTAGCTTTTTAATAGTTCCGTTGTAACATTTAACCTCATCCAAAAATTCTGTTAGGGAGGCATGGCCTAGTGAACGGCGCAAACGGCGCAATAAACCGTTGGACTCATCGTCGAACAGTGGCAACTGTTCTCGTGAAATGTAGTTTTGTGAAACGATTTCGATTACTTGGACGATATCGTCCAAGGGCCTGAATGCATCATTGTCGCGAGGTACTACTAACTGATACCTGTGAAATTCTCAGTGTTAGCGAAATACATGACAAGAAGTACTCGCCTTTATCAGTGGTGGGCCTACCTCTCTTTCTGCGGCGCCCCGGGATATCTTAGCAAAACTGTAACCGGCTCTTTCTCAGCGTCAAAAGCATTTCTAAATCCCGGAGACTTCTTCGACAATGTAATATCTGCAGCATGTATCATATCAAGTCTGGCTTCCTTATCTGAAAACGCTTCGGTATCCCGAACGCGACGCCGTAAATCGGGTTCAACACTCAAACTAACCCTAGCGCGCTTGGATATTCGAAGGTCCAACGGCGTATCAGTATCACTGTCATCGCTGCTGCTACATAACGTTGGTTCCGACGCATTTCTTTTCCGTGAAGGCGGATTCGACCTTGGTTTGGCATCACCGGTAGAGCGGCGCGCGGAGCTGAGGGGACTGCGGACAACGGTGGATTTCGAAATGGGAGCTGGATGTGGTCGAGGTTTCGGTTTCGACATAGATGAGGAATTTACAGTCGTCAGTTTGCGTTCTACCTTGCGAATCTGGACCTTTTGCGCCTGGATTGCTCCAACACCCTTCTTCTGGAGATGGTCAAAAAAGCTCATTGTTGAAAAGACGGAACAACCCTATGAAGAACGAGTGAAAGGTGTAAATAATACAGTCAATATAAAAGAATGAAGAATAATAATCTAAACTGTAATAAAATAATGAAAAGAATGTATATGGATATGTCAAGGCGGGGGGGTAATGATGGACAAAGATGATTCCCAGCAAACATCTTGCAGTTGCAGCTGAAAATACTGAGGCTCAAAACTGTGGCGCAGATCCGGTGGAGTCAACCTTGGCGTTGCACCCGCCGCATCTCAAATGCCAAGAAAAATGGTGGATTATCACTTGACCACCCCTTCTACAAATACTCAGCACAAGATGAGGCAATCATTCTTATCATAGGAGTACTATAGGATAAATGTGTATAGAACAGCAAGGATAAAGTGTGGAATGGAGCCCAAATGAAGAAAGCATAGATTGTATGCTAATCATGCAGAGAAAGGGGTATCAAGAGTAGTAGCCATTGTGGAAAACCAGATCCCAACCATTCAAAGAATATGCCACCTAGCACACCATGTAGAAATCCTTGTCAAAAAAGAACAAGTTAGTTAGCACCTTTTTGAGACCACTTAAAATGCAACAGCCAAAACTAACCCTAATATCCCATGACAATGCTTGAAACTGAGTGAACAAGAAACCAGACCCCATTGCGAAGCCAATGTACATTCACATGGAAGAAAAGAAACACAAGTTAGGAAATACCAAGAGGAACTGAAATATAAACCACAAATGGAAGGCTTTGAAATGAAAGTCCGAGCCATGTTTCACAAGTGACAACATTTCTGAAGAAAGACACGGCTCACTCAGCTTGGATGCTGGATGCGTGGCATTTCACCAGCTCTTGTTAATACACTTTTCAGTGAGCCAAGCCACTGGTCAAGGCTTTCTTCGTCAGGTGCACAGAATCTAAATGTTGTCTCCTCCGTGATAAGTTGAAAGCAAAATGTTTTGGATCGAGAGATTGGGTCAACCTCGGCGGCATCAATAACCTGGTCCAGCGGAATTATCTTAATTGCGGAGTATTCTTGCTCATTCTTGTAAAATGATAACTTTTCGACTCGAAGAACAGCCCAAAGTCTCTTCCACTGCCGCACCCCTTTCTTGTTTTTTAGACATGAAAGATAGCCATTGAAAACCACGCGTTCTGGATTGACATTCGTTGATTCCATATCACTATGCGGGCTAATATGGCGGCGACGCGATGGCTGGTGGTCGACATGGACCGGTGGTGATGTTGTAGGGCGTTCCTGATTATGTAGGGATCCCGTAGAACGATACAGTACTGGCCGGTGGGGAACATCGGAGAAATCCGAGCACGAAGTAATATCATTGCCTGATACCTCCAGAAAATTAGACCTTCGAGGTTGGGCGGCGACGTCCATTGGGGAAGATGTGTTGTCGCCTCTATGTCCGTCATGGTCCGACATTTCCCATCCGCTCTCCTCTCCGTCCATAGTCGGCACTCTCTGCCCCCGAACGCGGCCAGATGCTAAGAACGTATCCGGATATTCGACAGAACACTCAAGACGAATTTTATCCACCCAGTTGTCAGCTTCAGTTTGCGAGGGGGCCTGAAATCGGTAATTTTTCTCCGGCGAAAATATTCCAAACACATTGGGGCGCTTTGACCTTGGAGCTTTGACATGCGCAACAGTAGAAATATCAGACAAGGTAATTGCCAAACGGAGTTGAGCTTCATCTTCGTCCTTGTAAAGGGAAAGGAGGTTTGGCCGCAAGACAAGGTATCCAGGCTTCCATGATGCTTTGAAGGACTGTACAAGATGCGTTAGCAACATTGTCATTTTCGCTTCTCATTGATGTTCGCCGCCAGTCACTTACATGCTTATTTTTAGATCTGCGCAACACTCTGCCCCTCTTCAGCACTCGATCAAACTCAAAGCTGCCATTCTCATTAACCGGGGAGAAAGTGTCAGGGCTTAGGAACTCTCCCCTCGGCTTTAACTTTTGTCCATCAGCACGATTTCCGATATTCTGTGGTTGTATCTTCAACTGCATAGCCGCCACTGAGGAGGACGGTTGAGAATACACTTCTCTCTCCATATACTCGGTCTTCAAATATCACATTGGTGAACCACTGGGACGTATGTGGGCTTCAGTAGGAAGTCAAGGAATGAAGCCTAATTGCACACGGGAGCCATAAAATGTATTGAAGAATTGAGAAATTGCCAGAAGTCCGAAGTTGTAAATGTCATGCGAGCCAATGCTGGCCGAAACCCCATGACGATGTTAGTAAGGGGGCGAAAGTGTCAGGTCAAGCTCCACCGCGCTAGTTGACGGGTTTGCCTAGTTAACTAGTTATGTAAGCAGACCGAGAGACCTCTGGCTTTGGCATCGGCCGCGGTTTGAAGACCATTTGAGAATGAGCACTCATGTTGGAATAGGTCTCTCAGGGTACCAAAGCCTCACAGGTGGGATCCGATAGTAGAGACACCTGTAAAGTAGAAAACTTAGCGGATATGACTTTGGTGTACGAACTCGAGGGCATCCCCAGTCCGCTGGCCAGAGCTTCGTCCTGCCATCTATTTTTCGACGATAAAGATGGCCAGCTGGAGGCATTGTTGACAAGACCAACGAAGAGCGACTGGCAATCGACTTGACAATATTAGTTATATGTAAGAGGTTACTGCTGCCAATATGACATGGCAAAAAAGAGAACTGGCTTTATTCAGGGCGACAAGCCGATATAACCTTGATCAATCCCATGGTTCCCTGCAAATACTTTCACAGCCGGGATGTTTGCTTTGTTTGTGTCTGCCACGGCAAATGGCATTGGAAAGCTGGCTTACGCGTATGGTGCTTATCTCAGCAGAGCCAGCCAAATTCCAACTGGCTAAGTAAGTTAGAGAAGAGGATCTGGGAAAAAAAAGTTGATGGCCCCTTTCAATGATCCAATCAATTGGCCGAGTCTGTAGGCTTGTACGGAGTATGTAGTACTCTATAAGGATCTCATGGTGCAGAACAAAACAATCCTTATTGATCAGGTCTGTATTTGTGAATCATCCCACAGTGTACATATATAGCAGGAGCCCCCTAATAGGAAGATGATGGACAGAAAAATGGCAAGCTCTAGACTCTCTGTGGTTGGTCGAGATTCTCTGTTGGTTGGCTTTTCGTCCCTTGTGGTTAGAATCAGTCTTGGCATTATTTCTCCTACTAAAGTTCACTGCAAGAAAGACAACTAGGGGAAAAAAACCCTCAGGCCTCCCAACCTTTTCCACCGAAATCAACCAATATCACAGCTCCTGTTGCCCTTCCAATTCGATGACCATAATTCGGCAATCGACTTGCCTTTGCCCGGTCGGATTTCGGTCCATTGGATGACTGTCGTTGGCGGTGGTCGCGGCAGAGTCACAATCCCATCTCGAGCCCTCCGATTCTTGAAGACGAGGCCGAACATCACTCGCCAGTCGCTCGTTACGTCGTACGGCCAGACATCTCACCTTTTACGTTTATTTTGGCCATTTCGGTTGCCTGATTAATTGTCGTCTCGCATTTACTTAACGTGGCTTTACGGAAAACGACCCTGCGTTCTCTGATAAAGGGGCCCCTGGCCACCAGCACCAAGTCGCCTTCTTTAATCCACGTGGATTAAAGGGCACCACCATTACCTCGCTTCCATGGGCATCATACATCGGCTCGCTAAGCGAGTATCCTACTTGCCCGTCGTGTCGTCACTCGATAATGCGTTGAGCGAGAAGGGCGCTGTAATACCACGATTTGCTTTCTTCAGGCGGCGGATACGGTTAAGACGAAATTCCGCTGTCTCAATTCCCTTGGGATTTGTGTTATTATTTCCATGTATTGTAATTGTTCTTATTGTTCTTCTCATTGTCACCCATCCGTCTTCCTCGGGCGGAATCCTCTTACCTGCTGGCACTCCTCCAACGATAAGGTACGTTCCTACCACTTCTGGCTTGTTCTCCGCAAAGTATGCCGGCTAACGCAAGCTATCTGATATACAGAAAAATCAGTGAGAAATACGACAAAGTATTCGCAACCGGATGCCTTGAGATTGATACCTCGAAGCCGAGAGCCAACGCAGCCTTCGTCGTTCTGGCACGAAACAAAGAAATAGACGGCGTGATCCAATCCATCAAATCCATAGAGAGGCATTTCAATCGATTCTGGCACTATCCCTATGTGTTCTTAAATGATGGAGATTTCGATGACAACTTCAAAGCGACGGTACGAAATTACACTAGCTCACCGGTCGAATTTGGTAAAATCGACTCAACCATGTGGGGTTATCCAGATTGGATAGATCATGAAGTTGCAAAAGAGGGAATTCGCAAACAGGGTGATGCAGCTATTATGTATGGCGGATTGGAGAGTTATCACCATATGTGTCGATTCTATTCAGGGTAAGCCAGAAGATGGTGTTCGTTCGGATAAAAGCCTTCTAACAAAAACTAGTTTTTTCTATAAGCATCCCTTGCTTATGAAATACGAATGGTACTGGCGCCTGGAACCTGATATCAAATACTTCTGCGATATTACCTAGTATGGGCTCTTTCCTCGCCCAACCTTTACCAGCACTAACCATGGTGATAGTGATCCCTTCCTGATGATGATCGAGCACAATAAAACTTATGGGTTCACGATTGCCGTTAAGGAGCTTCGAGAAACCGTACCCAATATTTTCCGCTACGCGTCTGCATACAAACGATTGAATAACTTGAAATCAAAGGGACTTTGGGAAATGTTCTTGGAGGAACCAGAAGAGAGCGAGCAGAAGAAGGAGGGAAAGGCCGATGAGAATGTGTTACCGGACGAAATTCTACAATCGACGCCAGGCGATGGCGGCATCCAGGAAGTTGACCCTGAAGCCATGGAGGGAGAGAAATACAACATGTGTCATTTCTGGAGTAACTTTGAGATTGCTCGACTGGATTGGTTCCGCAGCAAAGAGTATGAAGACTTCTTTACAATGATGGACCGGAGTGGAGGCTTCTGGATGGAAAGAGTAAGAACAGCCTTTTGTTTCTTATGGTGAATTTGGTTACTAACCTTGTCTAGTGGGGTGATGCCCCTATACATTCTCTTGCTGCAGGCGCCCTATTGTCACCGAGCGACATCCATTACTTTAGAGATTTCGGATACCGACACACCACTATTCAACACTGTCCAGCAAATGCGCCGGCGCGTCAGCGTGATCGTATTCCGTGGTTGGAAATGACAACTGAGGACGAAAAGAAACGTCAAGAAGAGGATGAATACTGGGACACTCCAGACCCTCCAAAGGAAAATGGCGTCGGCTGCAGGTGCAGATGTGATACGGACATCGTTGATGTCGAAGGAAAACATGGCAGCTGCTTAGCCGATTGGGTCAAAGTTGCGGGCGGATGGGCATCTCCATAATTCGTCCATTCGGCGCGTATTTTCGTACATTCTATTAGCGCTACCATCCTCGAGAGGTGTTGCAAAGCGTTCGATTTCTCCGTTTCTGTTCTGCACCTCCAACCGTGCGTTCAGCTTACTCCTGCATTACCTGATGGCCATGGGATGATGGGAAAGGCGGCGTTTCAGGGGTAAACACATTTTGTCGGCTGTTTCTTAATAATTCAAAAACAACCCAATACTCCTTTGTGATTTATGTGTCTAATTACACTTCTCTTCTTTTGGATGAGCATGGTCTATTCAGTTCTCTTCAACCCCCTTTTTTGATGTGTTCCCTTTCCCATGGCTTGCTATTGTGAATTGTCCTTGAACACAGTGGCTTTACTTTCGAAAGAACATGCCATAGCCAAATCCACAACAGTTGATCATACTGTGGCCTACATACCCTTATCTCTATTTCCAATGTAAGGCCCTGACACTTTTGAATGTCCAGGAAGACTTTGGCCATGCGGCATTCAAAAGGACATTGATGGATTATGGGACGCATGTACAACATCTCACCTATGAGTAACTCTGTGCTCTGTCAATCACCTTTTAGCTTCTTTGCTTTTCTCGGTTGTACAGTACATAGAATGGCCTTGCTTGTGCTCTATTGATGTGGGTTGCACGCCTTGTTTTCTCTTTATGAGGCCCAGTGTGAGCTAACATGTGGCTCCTTGATACATCTATTCGCAAAGGAGGTTTCATGTCTCAATAGACCAGCTTGCATTGAAGTTAACAGAGTGTTTCATTTTACCTTGGAAATGAGCATATTCAGGGAGCTCTGAGCAAGAAATAAGACTTTCCTGTAAGGAAGTCAAAAGGCTTTTCGATCATTATTTGCTCCATCAAAGTTGGATGTCCGCTAGATATCAACGGATGGTGTCCTAATGCTGTATGTCAACAAAATAGCTTATCCTTCTAAACATGCAAACAGGGGATATAACCTAACTAGACCTCCTCGCAGCCTCCAGCAATTACAACTTATCTCTATCGAATATCTTAATCACTTATCCCACAACAACAATGCCATCCGGGCCGTCCAACAGCCGGCTCCGAACTTTTCAATCTCCATTTTTTGATTGCGTCTGTGTCTCGCCTGCTGCGTTCGGGTGGCGGACATAATAGCCTCCGAGTGAACTATCTTCTACCAATATACGGTATCCCATCGTTGAGCAATATCTGCGAACCTGAAACATCTAAGATCGTACTGGAATGAGTGGCTAAAATTCTGGTAGGACGCTTCGTCTGTGGTATCTGATGACCTGGTACCTTTAGCCCAGGAGCTTCTCTGCAGCGCTGGCCTCGAAGTCTAGTAGTTAGATCCTGGCCCCTTCCTGTCAGCCACTTCACCTCCATATAGAAGAGCAGCATGTTTCTCTCTACCCTCGATTCCAGGCATTTCCAAATATATCCGATCTCGCCAATGCCGAAGATCGGATCATCTCAGCTTCGGATGCATGCCTCCCCCGCCCAAGAATTGGGTACAGCAAGGGCGCATTTTTCCCGAATTACAGCTCTGTCCGCATTCCCTCCCCGGCCTGCTTTGTCCAAGCTTGTCTCATCAATTTCGTTCGACTTGCTCGAAGACAAGAGTCTTACCAGCCGCCAGGCGGTGGGCATTATCTGAGTTGTGTAGCTTACCCTTATCAGATTGGGCATCTTGATCTGGATTCCCTTAGAGCTCCAGCTACAGTCTCCCATTTTACTGTTCGCATGAAGAATTGAATGATAGGTAATCATATACTTCTATTTGAATGTCCAGGCTCAAGTTGAAAAACAGTAAATGTGCGTTATATTTGGGGTATCCGGACCATAGCCAGAAATGATACTACTCAAATAACGAAGTTTCTGCTGCAACAAAGAGCAGTGCTAGTCCCAGCAAAACCATCGACAGTAGTCCCTATATGATCAAGTCCGGGTTTTGGTTGAAAGTCAACCATGGTGGGCAAGACTTGCTTGGTCCCTTGTTCCTTGTAGACAGAGTGCTTCAACCTGCTGTCTCGCGGCAGTGGGCTTGCAGGCCTGTCAGTCATGGTTGTTCGGCGGCTGTTTTTGTCCTATCAGTACTGTACTCGTTGAGAAAGGGAAGAAGAGGATGGAGGAGGTTGACGAGATGGATGCCTAGGAAACGCTTACCTGAAGTGCCGGTAGGGTTCTCCAGCTTCTAGACTTCCGGCGTTAGCCATCCCTGCAGCCACTCAAGAGTGGAGTATCCGGAGCCGATTCCTTGGGCAATGCGATTCCAGTACTCTGCAGATTATAATGTTGTGAGGTCGAAAGAGTGCATCGCCCAGAGTAGAAACCTGGTAAAAGTCCAGTCATCAAAGAAAACTCGATGATGCTGAAACTACCTGAAGCTGGCTGGTTGTGGGGAGTTTTCCATGGTAGAGCACAGGCTTAGGCAGACGTGACGCCTAATGTCCTCTGTATGGCCGGGAGGTTTGACGCGAAGCTTAACTAACTATTAGTGAGGAACTTAGTTCATGGCCACCTAAGAGTGAGCTAATAATTGAAACCCCCCAGCACCCGACCCCACTCACCTACTCTCTCCTCTCCATCTCTCCATCCGTCAACTGAGATCGTGCCAGCTCATCGTTTCATCCCTCAGTTCTGGTTCCAAGGAGAGCTGACAGATGGCATGACCTTTTGAGAATACTACCTTCCGTGCCCTATCTAGGGTGCTTTTGGCTTATCGCTGAACTAACCCAGCCTCAACACCCTGCTTATCGAGAACCCCACCCGTCGCAGCGTACTGCGCTTTCTATAGATCACTGACACTCAACCTTCAGTTCTACACTCCTGATTTTGTCCCTTTTCTCCGTACTTGACTTTGTTAAGTCTACTCAGGTCTCTTGTCTGCACGTCTAAACTGTGGCTTCCAGATATAAGCAATCGTCACTGTGCTGAAGTCCTCTATCATCCAGAGCGGTATTCTTGCCTTCCTCGCTCAGGATGCCTATCGGGTCAAATAGCAACTAACCTTTCTAATCTCCTTTACAGAGTCTGCAAGCCTGTTCTCTTGATATATCCTATCAACTTTCTCGGATACACTGCTCTCCTTTCTCCTCGGTGTGCATCTGCGACGATGACGTCAGAACTCTCGGATCACACCGCAAGCTCCTTGAGCGAGAGCTGGGCCACCCTCAGCAATTCAGACGCCCATTCTGAAGATGACTGGCGTTCCGAGCATACAGATAACATCTCGTTGATCGGCCATAGCGTCGCAGACGATGTTACAAGTCTTGACGGCCAGGACCTCGACAGCGATGTTGACACCGACGATACTGAGAGTCATTGCTCTGAATCCCGGCCCTTCTTACCGCCGATCTATCGTGAAGTTGAGGATGACATTGCAAACGATCAGGATAATCAGGCCGGCTTTATGTCAACACCCGGGTCCATTATCTTTAACGAACCTGATGACTGGCCCCCCACGGAAGTTGTGGAGTTGAAACATACAATTCAAGTACTTAATGAGGCCGAAGCATCACGCTCGGGCCTTTGCTTTGAACATTGTGAAGGCAAACTCGCTGTCTCTGTTCAGCAAACAATTTCCAAGCAGGCCATCAATGTCAACAAGCCATTCCGTGTACTTTATATCGGGGATCCCGCTTTCAAGTCGAGTATTCTGGACAAGCTTGGAGATGTATTAGTCGCGAGCCCAGAGAGCAGCCTCTACGCTGGCTCCGAGGATTCATCACGCTTCCACGTTGTTCCGGCTTCTTTTGGTCCAGATTCAACGCCCAACTACGCCGAACTGCTCCCTATTCATGTCCAACTAGTTGTGGAGGAATGTGTTTCGGCCGTGGCTCTGACGCAACCCGAGTACCATGATGGTATCTGTCTTTCCTTAAAAGACCGCGAGACAGTCATGTCTGTTAGGAAAGGGTCCGGGTTCCATTTAATGTCTGCTTCTAGTTGGATTCCTCCAGATATTACTGTGTTCTTTATGGGGGACAACGACAATTTTTTGACTAGAGCTACACGCCACTTTGCGTTTACATTCACAAGAAGACACAACATACCCGCGATGATGATTTCTGAATCTCCACTTTGGGGCAAGCCAGACCCTTTAATCTCCCTTGATCCACGCACCCTACATATCTGCTTGGAATCCCATGACCCAAAAACTGGTGGTTCTAAGGTTATAGGAAGGTTTCCTATCAATTTGAGCACTTTCGAGAACATCGCACCCGCGCAGCTTAATCGCAACCTGGCCTCCCTTGCCGGAATTGACTCCAAAGCTCAAGTGAAGCCGATTTGTTTGACGCAGAAGAAGGCCAAAGACGGTGGCATAACCGATATCGAAAAGTATGGGAGCGTTCCTTCCGATTACCACACCTCAAAGGATGACTGTGCGTCAAGAATCATGAATAGCCACGTTCTCGGAATTGTCATTAGTGTTTTTATGATAACTCTCTGTTGCACCGGTTTCGGAACTATCATCTTCGCCTTAGCCAAAATCTTTACTGGCTTCGCCAATATCTCTCTTTCCGGATCTCCAGGAAACATATCGGCTACCACCCACACCTTTATTCCAAACTCGCGCACAAACTCGGTTGGGGCATCATTGCTGAAGCAACACAACAGTGTGGCTCTGTCGAGCTGTGCAAAGGAAAAATCTCTGAGTGTCGCTGGTGATATCCTGAAGTGGACCCAGCCGACTGTTCAAAAACCCAATAACACAGACAAATTTCAGGTATATGTCGTGGGTGACTGCCATGTAATTGTCAAGGTACCAACCCGGGTATCTGCTATGAGAAAACCCTCGAAATTCGAAGTCAAGGTCACGAAGGCGGACACGAAGTTGAACTTTCATCTCTCACAGCTTTTCGATAATGTATATACGTTACGCCTGGCTAGGGAAGACGCGTATGGGGTCATGAACGTTACAATCTCGGCAAAAACCAAACCTCCCATGGACCAAGTCACTGAGGTTGACTTTGGCAAGCCATGGCTAAAAATTGCCAACTGGAAGAAAGCAGCGCAATCGCTATCGTATCAGTTAAGGAAAGACTTAAGCGCCGCCCAAACCGGACTCTCAGAGGCCTATTCCCGAGTTTTCCTTGACCTACAATTAATGAGCGGCACTTTCAAGGGAGAGGCCAGCTCTATCTGCCGGAATCCGATCAGGAACATGTTCAGAGCAGCAAATGAGGCCATCAGCAAATCGAAACGTTATTCTGAGAAGATTAAACACGATGCGGTGAAGAAAATGAAAGTATCTTCCCAGCACTTACAAAATCAAGCACGGCACGTCAATATGGAGGCAGCAGATTTTGCCCATGGAATGTGGTCAAAAGTGCAGCAACATGCGAGACGAGTCCATGTGTCTGCCACAAACATGGATTTGTCACAACTTAGGCGCACTGCGCAAACAGCCAAAAAGTCGCGGTCCTTGGCTGCAGCACAGAGGCAAGCCGTCCATTTGGCTCGGGATGTTCGATTCAGATGGAAGAAATCAAGTTCATCCTGCAACAAAAAATCTTCCTCCACGAATGGTAAACAGGGATAGTGGTGGAATATGCTCACTTCTTTCCCTATTCCCACTCATGTTGAATTTTGTTCTTTGTATGAGACATTTCAAGGGCAGGTGGTGTTGGGTTTGCAGATTCGGCAGAGGTATGCCAGTCACTACCATGTTGATACTTCTCCTAACAACTGTATTAGTTACCATGTGGAACTGTGCTTACACTGGGTAGAAATACTACCTTTTTAAGAATGCCTGTGTTATTATTTTATGGGAGTTTGAGGTAAATCTAGGAATTTGTCGTATGTTTTATCATGTTCTCTTTTTGCAGATAGAAGAGCTGCAGACCAAATCCGCAAGGCACTGTACTCTGTAAGTAAACCTCAAGAAGTGAAACTATGCAGTGAAGAAAGGAGAGCTCCCTGTAGGAATTGGTGAATTGATCAAGATCCAAAACAATCATGTGGAGCTTGACTTGCAAGATTGGGCGCTAGTGCACCACCTTTATCAACCCACATTTTCTATCCCGACCTTCACTACCAGACAACCCTCTCTTGCAAACCCAGAGAGACATCTTGCTGCCTGGATCATTTGTACTCGATAGCCCTTCTTTTGCATTACCCCTTTTTTTAACATATCTATCGTCGTTCACCATGTCTGACGCCCCCGAGACAAAACCCGACCCCGCCACTGCCCCTCCTGAGGAAAAGAAGGAAGAGGCCCCTGCTACCACGGAACCCGAAGTCGAAACCAAGCAAGGAGAGACAACAGACAAGCCCGCTGCTGAGCAGGAGACGAAGCCTATCACTTCTGATAGCGTGTTTTCGATGTTTGGTGGGGGTCCGAAAAAGGAAAAGAGAGAGGAACCCGAGGAAGATGCGGGGGAGCCATCTGGGTCTTCAAAGAAAAAGGACGATGAAGCTGTAAGTTGGATAATTCTTGTATTTTCTAGCCGCAGTCTTGCCCTATTTGAGGTTGCGGGTGTGGAAGCGTGCGATTCTCGCCTACGTTCTTGGTCCTGGGATGGTGCCTATTGCGACGCTATTTGCGGCAACTCCTTTGGCGTTACGATGATTGATTTCTCTTTTCAAATGCTAATACGGGACACAATTCTATAGGATGTCGAAGCCGAGCCTGATGTTCATTTCGAGCCCGTCTATCGCCTGACTGAGAAGGTTGAGACCAAGACGAACGAGGAGCTCGAGGAGCAAGTGTTCAAGATGCGTGCAAAACTTTTCAAGTTTGATCGTGAGACTAGAGAATGGAAGGAGCGTGGAACTGGCGATGTGAGACTGTTGAAGCATAAGGAGAACCAGAAGACTCGTCTGGTTATGCGGAGAGACAAGACCCACAAAGTCTGCGCCAACCATTACAGTACGTGGGCCATTCTGCGCTTGCACGTTAGAAGAGGGGACATGAAATGCTGACGAAAACCTCTCAATGTTCTAGTTGTTCCTGATATGAAATTGTCCCCCAATATTGGAAGCGACCGAAGCTGGGTGTGGAATGCTGCCGCAGATGTCAGCGAGGGTGAGCCCGAGGCACAAACTCTGGCTATTCGTTTCGCCAACAGCGACAGTAAGTTGGTTGCTTTTTATATAAGAGAAAGAGTGTGAATTCCACGGAGGCTAACAGGCACCCTTTTATAGACGCCAATCTTTTCAAGGAAGCCTTTGAAACGGCCCAAGAGGAAAACGAGAAGCTTTTCAACCAGTAAATGTACAAAAATCCGTTCCGAAACCGGCCGCAAAGGTGTCAGATGCCACGGCGAAACCGTCAGAGATGAACTATCGTTACCATAGTGATCCCGTGCTGATTTGCCTCATTACCCGTCCCGCCGTCCAGATTTGTTGGAAACAAACTCATCCCGATGCATTTGCCCTAACACCCTTTTTGAGTTCCCCGCCGCGACCATCGAGCACTGTGGCTATGTCTTGTTGACCTCGTTTGACACAGGAAGAGAGGTTCAAACTGATGGTGAAATACCAGATGATGGGGACTACGAATCGCTCTCCATTTTCCCAGGGTGACAGCAAAATTCAGTAGTACATAGAGCAATCAGTTGATAGCACCCTAATATCAAACGACTTTCGACAAGTAGTTAATAGTGTCATATTGTTTGTAGTGTGGTGTTCACCGAGCAAGTCTGCACCAGTAATACGAGTCGGTTGGTGGGCAGTTCCTTTGAAGTGCCGACAGTTAAACCACCGGCCGCAAAAAGTTGATTTCGACGCAGGATACACACAACAACTTCTCTCAAGCAATGAAATAGATAAAATTGATCTCGTCAACCTCCTGATCTCTTTCTTCTCTCAGCCACTGGTCTGGCCAGAGTGTTCTATCCCTCCTTCCACCATCATCCCACTCTCAACCCAGTTCACAGCTTGATAAACGGCTTTCCCCGCAACTCAACAACCAGCTACAGCAAAATCAGACGAAACAGTTCCAACCCATTCCAGAAGGATTCAGCGGATAACACAACTGGCAAAGATGCCTGATGTAAGCTTCTGGATCTCTTCCCTCTCTCCATCTCTCACTTTGCACTCTCGCAACGACATCATCTGCCTGTCCTTGTGCGACGAACCCATCACCACTGCACTCTCCAGCACCTATCAAGACCTCAGTCAAAGGACAGTACTAATGCCGAGAACACCACAGGTCAAACGCACTGTCAAGCTCGTCACAGAGCAGGTGCCAACGTATGTGATCTTCTCTCCTTGTCGGTGCTGGCTTCGCGCGTCTGAGGAGCCTGCTTCTACCCCGCCGAAGACGCCATGTTGATACGTACCACCTGCATCTCGGACCATATGCAGGACTGCATACTGCTGTGCTGCCTCGATTACACGTGAAAGTAGACGCTTGATACCATAAGTGCCGTGCTAATTGGCTGGATTTTGTTCATATAGGGAAAAATCATCCGAATATGAGGGATTGCCAGTCCGTAACTGGTCGATTGAGGTCTATATGCTGAATGAGCATGGAGAAGAGGTTCCTGCGACTTTGTTCAGCGAAGTGACATATACGCTTCACCCAAGTTTCGGTGATCGCGCCGTCCAGAGTGAGTTACTCCACGTTCCGCTCCCTGGTAGCTGTAGCGACTGGAGGGCATATTACTACGTGCTTTTGCCTCTGATTTCTGCAGGAGTTTGCCCATGCTAACGGGTTCCTTTCCACCTTGCAGCATTCAAATCCCCACCATTCAGAATCGAAGAAGAAGGATGGGGTGAATTTGACATGCAGATTGGTTTGACTGCTCCCGATAAAGAGCATGTTATTGCCCATGATTTGCACTTCCAGCAGAATAGATACGAGTCGAAACATACTCTTGTGTGTCACTCCTATAGTCGACGCGAAGCACTTCGCGGCGTTATGAAGGTCACTAACAGGTTTTGAAAATAAGACATTCAAGAACCCCAAGCCGGCAGTTCTCGCGGCCCTTCGCGAGTTTGGCCCCGTCCCAGGCGATGAAAACGGCGTCAAGTCAAAGCGCGCCCAGGATGAGAAGAAAAAGAAACGTGCTGATAAGAATGTATGTTTCGGATTGGACATCATTGTGGCCTGCCCCCGAGGCTTCATACTCTTTACTGACACTTGCTTTTAGATTGACATGGAAAGGCTCGCCGACGGCTTGCAGAAGCTTGGAGAAGACGATCTCCTGCAGGTTGTTCAGATGGTTCACGACCACAAGTCCCCAGACTCTTATACCAAGAATGATATTGAACGTGAGCTTTCGGTTTTCTGACAAATGAATAGCGTTATACGTATCTAACGGATATGCAGAAGGCGAATTTCATGTCGACCTATACACCCTGCCCGACAGCCTTATCAAGATGCTCTGGGAGTTCTCCCAGGAGAAAGGAGTCGTTTGAACGATATTGCACCCATTTCCAAACTCAAACCTAATAGCGTTGCGAACGAACCCCGAAATTCATTGCGAGATGATTTTGGCATTGCTTGAGTGCGGGAAGACAAAAGTCCTGCCATCGTGCGCCCTGCCAATGAAGATGTAAATTAAACCATACCCGCATTTTGGGTTCTTTCTTTTTTCCCATTTGGCCCCCCGTTCTTAGCTCCTGACTCGACCTCTTTCTTCTCATAGCCTTGGTTTCATTTTCTGGTCTGATTTTGCTATGGAGTATATGGGCGATAAGGGTCCTTTTTGCACATGTGGTTCTGGCAATGACTCCCCATGGCATGAGAGGTTTATTGGGCTGGGTTATTTTAATAATTTACCGACAACTTTATCAGATTTCTTTGTCGTGCAATCCCTTACTCGGTTCTTACCTCATCCCGAGACAACTAGTCAGGTCAATAGGATTGGCTATTGGCTGCCAACACTATTGAGGATCAGTTCAGGCATCAAAAGTGTACCTTGAAAATGAACGTTGAATGTTTTATGATCGTGGGTATATAATAATATACATAACAGTTTAAAAGATAGACAAAGCTGTGTCATGTCTGTATGTACGTATGTACATACATGCATAACCCCAGGTGCATGCGTGCCCAGGAAACCACAGACGACCCGCCGTTATAGTACGGTCATTAGGGAATAAACATTAGGGGGTGATATCCTTTTTCCAAAGTGTCCCACCAGTGAAAATATTAGAAAATCCTGAGAAGGGACAGTTCGGACGACGATTCGATCGTAAAGCGGAAGTTGCATTGCTATTGAACGGATGAATTGTATTTTGGAGTCGAGGGAGCGGTATAATAGACTATAGGCCCATTTAGATTGGTGTGCATTTACCTAAAGAGAAAACAGAGTTAGCAATGCTTCTATCGGTTATCGACAAGGGATGGTTTGGTGTCATCGACCGAACGTACCGCATTTGTTGCACTTCACGGGTGGCTTCGTTCCAGGCTCACCCTTGCCAGGTTCAAGGCCAGGAATGGGCTTGCAGTACTTGGGGCATTGGATCGGAAGATTCTATTTACCCAGAGAAGGTTAACAAAGGATATCGAGATGGTTAGGTAAAGGAGGCTTACCAGGAGGGGGATCTCAAAAATCGGAGTCTTGTTGGTCTGCCAGACTCCAAAGTCTAACTTGAAATTGGCGCCAGCAGAGACGGTGAGGCCGGTCTTGACGGTGCTACCTGGACACCAACCTCCTTCCTCTGAATCATCCATCAAGTTAGCCACGAAACCCAAGGAAGCGGGTACCGGGGCGAGTCGACTTACTAAGTCCAGCAGAAAGATCAAGATCAATCGGCACACCCAATTGGAGCCCAGCTTCAATACCAGCACCTCCAAGGACTTCAAAAGCCCAAGTAATCCTGGACTCCGGAACGGTCGTGGTCTCAAGGTCGATGTATCCCTTGTTAAAGGTGACATCCGACTTGGCTTCAATTTTTTCTAGACCTACAACACCGCACTTACCACCGCCGACGAGAACGAGAGACAATTTGCCGCCATTTGGAAGGCTGGCTCTGCACCCGAAGCCAACCTTGGCACTGCCAGTGAACTTGATTTCACCGTGAATCATCAAGCCCACTTTGGCGCCAAAGGACAGGACACCAGGGATCTCAATACCAGTGTTTGGAATGATACCTTCGAAGACAGTCTTAGAATACTTGCACTCGTTCTTGATATTGACCAGGTCGAGTTCAAACTCCGCAGCGGTGCTGAAGTCCTTTGGCTCAACCTCGAGTTTGAATTCAGTAGTCACGTAGTTTTCGACCTAAAAACATTAGTTAAGGGTCTATGGGAGGGCAAAAATCGTTGAATACCTTGAGAGTTCCAGTGGTAAGGAAAGTTCCCTTAACATAGCAGTTCTTGCATGAGACTTCAACCTCGGCCGACCTGCAAAAGTCATGTTAATGTTATGCTCATCGCATGTTTAGTGCTGAACTTACCCAGTGCTCTTGTACAAGGTGATCTCAGTGTTTGGCTTGAAAATGTTGATGGGGAGATTCACTGGCAAGCAAATGTCGCCATCACCATCAACAACATCAATAATATCCTTAATGACACCCTTCAAGCCTCCTTGAAGTCCACCCTTAAACTTGCCGATCGCCTCGCCAAGCCAGCCAATGGCACCCTTTGCTTGCAGAGCGAGCAGAGCATCAATGGACAGCTTGTAATGACCAAAAGCGATATCAAAAGAACCGGCAAACTGCTTCCAGGCCACAGCCTTGGCTTTAAGAGTAACGCAGAGTTTAGAGGCATCATTAGACACATCCGTGATCCTAAGCGGGTATCAGTACATTACATAGATCCAATGAGGGTCCACATGGACATACTTGTATGCCTGACGCTGTCCCTTGAGGCCACAGCTTGCGTGATTGGCGATCATAAGGAATTCTGCATCGGCTTTGGCATTAATATAAGCCCATGACGACATGGCATACTCGTATGCGGCCTTTGATTTGAAAGTGAGAGACATCTCTCCGTCATCGCCCATACAATCAACTGCTGAAGTTAGGCCTTCAAAAGCTTCCATCATGACGACGGGAAGGTTATCAGGCGCGTGGAGGGTCATGTTTGCTAGGAACAGCTTTCCGGCACCTTAAACAATTGTAAGCAATGACAACCACTACTCAACAACGGACGGAAGCAGCGCCATACCGGCAAGGCCACCAAAAAGCATGTTAGCATTTTGCAGAGGCTTGAAGCAAGAAAAGGCAGGCAAGGTGCGTTCTGCAAGGCTGTTCTCAGGTTCGAGGTCTGACAGCTTGATGGGTCGCAAGAAGTTAGGAGTCGAGGCCTCAGCGAAGGCTTCTGCATTTCGGGCAGCGACTGGCCCTGGGAAAGGAGCGGCAGTTGTGACAGCGGTCAACGCTGCCACAATGGCAGAGAATAGTAACGAGCGCATGGCCGATTGGCGACTACTATAATGAATGACAACTTTGAAACAAAAAGAATGACTTGGGCTGAGAGAGCTGGAAAACCAAACAGGAGAGGGACATGGAGAATATAAATACATCTTTGGAAGCCACAGCCCCTGAGATGTTCTGGATGACCCGGGGTTCAACAATGGGTATAGTCTGTTGAGTAGAGTGGCAATTGTTTTGTTTCACTGACCATGCATCAGAACAATTGACTACATGAAGCTGAAAGCATATCCCGCGTGAGTTCATCGCCCTAATGCACTTCACCATGCAGGAGTTAGTCGACCTCAAGCAATCGACAATCTTGGCGCAGTGGAGAAGGGAACAAAGAATCCTGCATGGTAACTATCGCCATTCAACTCCCATTGGGCTTCTTGGACGAAGGCCTTGTCCTCGTGGTCAGGATGCCCCATCCGTGAGGCTTACCCTCGATGTCGGTTGGAGGTATTCCGTACCTGCCTAGGCTTTTAGAGCAGAGCACATGTTTCCACAGTCTCCATCGCACGATAGACTTGAACAAGACCTTTTGATCGCCCGCTAAGGAGAGAAACTATGGCCGTTTATTGGGCGATGACCTGCACTAGCAGGGAGTGGCCCATTCAAGGTGGAGAGAAGCAGTGGTCCGGAAAGAAAAGAACACTCCGACAGGAAAGGAGGTTAGTCGGATCGAAGCTGCGGACACAGAGCACATTATCGGATCCGCTGGCAAATCCTGCCATTCCTCTAATAGATGCTTATTTCACTTTCCCAGAGACATCAAAACTGGAAAAGAGAAAAGAAGGGAAAAAGAAGAACAGATGGAAGATTATCCATCAAAATCTCCTTTTCCGCCGGTGGAAAGAGGCCTCGCGCTTGCAAGGGTAGGAGAGTGGTATCGTGCGCGCTCAGAGCTTTTTAGTCAGGGGTAAAAACCCGGAGGTCAAACACCTTGTTTCTGCTATTTTAGCGCTTCCCAAGGATGAAACAACACCGTCGAATCCTTGCGGAAGTTCATGTGAAGACAATATGTCCGCACTGTCATCCGGGGATGATGTGGGAAGGACTATCGGAATGGGAACCTTCATAACTCTTGCAATTGAGGGACATCCATTGTTGCTGAGCAAAGCACATCTTGAAAATGAGTTCTTCGCTGCGTCTCGCACAATTGGGCGACTCGCTGTCGGGTTGATCCCACAGGAGGAGTCGTTAGTTCGTCGGCGGAGGTGGATGGATGGACGTTGGCTTGGCAGAAAGCGGTTTAGCGTTGCCGAGGCTCCCCTTGCTGACTCATTCTGACGCTAGCACAGTTTGGGACTAGCCTGGTGCGATAAGATAAGATCTGGTTAGCTGGGCGCATCAGCTTCTGGGATCCGCTGTCAAGTCTGAAAAAAATCGAGACAACAAGACCACATCGCACAGCCTGCGCCTGTGTGATGATCTGGGATGAAGAGAGTGTGAAATGTCATTATACTTCGATGTGGTTTCTATTTTGACTGCGCCGCCCGAGGTGGGCGGCTCGCTGAAATCACGCATTTACAATTCCCGACTGAAATCTTCACCACCGCAGATATACGCTCTTATCACGGAGGTTACAAAATGGAATGCGGTGCTGAGAGAAGTAGTCGACAAGTCGGATATTCTTGCACATGAGCCAAAGGTGGGTTCGCCTTGCCCTCCGAGAGACTGGTGGATAGTTGATCCAGGCTGAAACCACGGCGAAAGTACGGAGAAGTCTAACCGGCGCGAACTTAGGCGAAATAGCTCACTCCACTTCTCTCACTTCTCCTTACCCATGACCTTCTCCTATCGAAAAGGGGAATTGCCGCTCCTGCTAGCCATCCCCTCCGTCTCGCGGTTGAACGACACAAGACACGACTAAATGCCGAGTTCATCAAGGTTCGCGTTCGCCGTGGTTGTGCTTCGGTAGAGCAGCTGCGCTCGACCTTAGCAACAGCTACCTGTGGCGATGCATTTCCCAAGCCCCGATGGGTTCGGATCAACAATGCACGTACTACCCTGGACCAAGAGCTGAAGACCACCTTCGCCGATCACAGCCCTGTTACATCGCTCGCCGAGCTTACAACATGCTCAAGGAAAGGGTATTATCTTGACCAGAACATTCCCGACCTGATCGCCGTTGCATCTACATCGCAATTGATTTCGACCCTGGCATACAAGGAGGGAAAGATAATCCTACAAGACAAAGCCTCTTGCTTCCCCGCCTACTTATTGCTCGGAGACGAAGCATCTGCATGGCGTGGGGACCTTGTCGATGGTTGTGCTGCCCCGGGAAAC
The DNA here is from genome assembly GCA_001430955.1 of Chrysosporium queenslandicum. NCBI lineage: Eukaryota > Fungi > Ascomycota > Eurotiomycetes > Onygenales > Onygenaceae > Chrysosporium > Chrysosporium queenslandicum. Next base: position 199,441 of record LJPI01000276.1, on the reverse strand, counting down.
AAGACAACTCATTTAGCGTCACTGTTATGCGCCGCGGGCCGGAAAGGAAACAAAATATATTCCTTAGATGCGTCGCCCACGCGGTCCAAAATCCTCCAGAAAATGGTTGGAACTGCAGGAGTGGACAATTGCGTTACTGTTCTCGCAGGCCAAGACTTTCTAGCCCTAGACCCGCAAGATCCTCGCTTTAAAGATGTCACAGGTCTTCTCCTGGACCCAAGCTGTTCAGGTAGTGGTATTGTAAAGCGTGAAGATGTCCCTCAGTTGGATTTACCACAGCCCAAATCTCGAGGAAATTCAGGACCTGCCACTGGTGGTGCCAACAACCGCAAGAGAAAACGAAAACCGGGTGTTCCCCAGGTTTCGACTTCAGAGCCGCCGGCCGTAGACACCCTTGAGAATGAGCCCGCGAACGGTGACCTCGATATTACCCGGCTCACCAAGCTTTCCAACCTCCAAGTGCAGATTGTCGAGCATGCATTCAAATTCCCATCCGCTACCAGGATCACTTACAGCACCTGCTCTGTACATGCGCAGGAAAATGAAAATGTAGTATATCGCGTGCTGCAGTCCTCAGTAGCACGCGAACGGGGATGGAAAGTCTTACCCAGGGCAGATCAAGTTGAGGGCTTGAGGAAGTGGCCTCATCGGGGATGGCTGAAGAGTGAACATAAAGCGGTTGATGGGGAGGAGTCCTGGGAGTTGGCGAGCATAGAGAGTGAGGCCTGTCTGAGATGCTCACCCGGGGATGCTGAAGGAACTGGTGGTTTTTTTGTTGCTGGGTTTGTCAGGGAGTGTGATTCGCCTCTGGCGGATGGTAACGGGCGTCAACAAAGAGGAGGCGTAGAGGACGGCGAAGATAGCGATGGCTCCGAAGAAACCTGGCATGGTTTTGAAACGGACTGATTCTGTATCCTTGAGAAGGCGTATCGCCTTGCAGGAGGACGATTCAGATTCCAGTTGGGTAATAATAGTTTGTTTTTGGCTTTTGCACACTCCCCCAAACTTCTTGGATACGGAGGACGGTAAGGCAACCAGGAAAACCTTCTTGATAGGGTATCGGCCACCTCAGGTCGCGCAGTTATTTAGCCTGTGAGCCACGTGCGTAATTAATTCGCTTGTTTCAGATATTTTGCTCTAGATCTAGGTAGATTGGGTAATGTCAGTGTAGGCGCCATCGTATCCACTTCCAGAGACAAAGAATGAGAATGCAGATAATTCCACGTACGATGTACAGAGATTCCTATTCTAGGGAGCCTTGTGCAAACTTCGCCAGGATAGAGCAAATCTTGAGCAGATGAATCCAAAAAAAATCAAAATATCAACGCTGCCATCATCCATTAGATTAGTTATATGTTTGCTGTACACCAGTATTCCACCAAGCCTTGACTACCGAGAGAGATTGCCCGAAAAGAGAACGAACCAGCCACCAAGGTTTCCAATCTATGTAAACTCCATCCGAAATGCTCACGTAAAGAAAGAAATAGAAAGAATGTAGGATCCGAAGCAATAGCCCGGTTTATGTGTCCGCCGAGTCCAGCAGCGTTGCATCAATTAAACCAACTTAGTCTTTTGACTCCTGTTACTTGGAAGTCTATCAAAATGTAGGGAGGAAATGGCCATAAAAACGAGAATTGGGGTGGTCAGATCTAGAGAACGTGATGCCTAAAAACGCAGATCGGTTAGTTCTCGTCGGCTTTCATATGCACGAGTCCCTCGCAGTGAAAGAAACATACCGCATCAGGAGCGCTTCTATACTGGCGGAGCTACAATCACGACCGTCTGGGAGTTGCCGAAAAATGTCCACTATAGTCGCAAAGACATCACCGCCCCGGTAGGCAAGCAGGGCTGGAGCTTGGATGTGGTCCATTTCCGCGATGTCATGGTGTAGCTTGACGAACCGTGTGGTCAGGTGCTTGCGTGCGACGGTGTTGAGGCAATCTTCAACAATGGAGCTTTCAGAGGACTACGGCATTCGAGCAAAAGACAGGTTAGCCCTTGGATACACAAAGCGGGTAGATGAAGATAAAATCCACCAACCTCAGGGTCGTAGATGCAAACCACCACCACCGTGTCCGGCGTGACCTTTTCCACGGCATCCAGGTATCCACTCGCACCAACTGCTTCCACGGTGCCATATCGCCTCTTGCTCGGGCTCGAACGCCTCGTATTCCTATTCTGCAGCTCGCGCATTCGTGCCTCCCGCCATTCGCGCATGAATCTCTCATCGTCGCTTGCTTCAGGTGACCGGGTGCCCGGCGAACTTGCTTTCTCATGGTGGACCGGCTCCGGCCTGATGTAAGGCGAACTGTAATCCAAGCCTGCCACATTCATTATAGTACGACGGAATGATCTCTTCTTTGCACGCTCATACGACTGCGCGTCGGAAATGACGCCCTTGGGGCCGGTGTTCGCGTCAAATACCGTTGTGGGAACATGGTATGCGGTAGATCTGGAGACCATGTTGAAGTCGCTGTCGTCAGAGTCGGAGTCGGAGGCGACGTATCTAAGTCTCGTGGTCCTGCTTTCACGATAGTCCTTGTCTTCAGTGTCAGAGTGTAAAGGGCTTGAATTCCGTTGGTCTTCCGGGTGGCAGGTAGCTCGTTCTTTTTGACTGTTCAGAAGACGGTCCACTTCGTCCTGTGCCGCTGACATGTTGCAAGCTAAAAAAAAAGAGGAAGATATCGGGCTTATATCGATATGCAGGGTTAGGTATTATATGTGGTCTTCGGAGGAACCAGGCCGGAAAAGATTCTTGAAACAATGGTCATGATCTGACATTTGTCTTGTCTGACGAAAGGGGGGCTTTGACGTTGGGATCTCGGAGGGGCGGTTGAGTTTGTTTCAGGACCAATAGGCTGTCACAGTTGGGAGACGGACCTGGCGCTTTGCTCGCGACGCACGCCGTGGCTGCTTTGGACAATATTTGAGGCGGCAGTTAAGGGAGATTGGATGGGAAGAAGATGAAAGAAGCAGCAAGATCGTCGTCTCTCGGGCCAGACAGACCGTTTCCTCCATCCTTGACGCTTCTAAAAAGGGCAACGATAGCGCCCATCTAGGGCCTCTGTTTCAGCACTACTTCCAAGCGTTCAAGTAACGATCCTTTTAAGGCTCCATAAGGCTACAGAACTGGCTAACCAACTGGCTCCTAACAGGAGACAACCAACCTCTGACGAACAAATCTGGAAAATTATGAAACCGCCCTCGATGTCTTGACCCGTTCTCAAGATAAGACAAATCCAAGGAAAAAATTCCCTAATATCCGGCTACCACACTTTTTTCTGCAACTCATCCTGAATCCCAACCGTGGCTGAATTAGCGGCTGGCCGCATGTGCCGATTGATATGCCATATCCGGAGCAAACATGACCCTTGTGGCATCACTCCCTACTCCAAATTAGCCTGTATTGGCATGCAGACCCGCCGTTCCTTTACGCGATTCTACGCTCCACACACACGCACGCGCACACCAGGATGACGACAGCGAGACACAATGCAGTTTGGACTGAAGATTCAAAAGCTTGTTCCTGAGACAAACGCTGAAATTATGCCTTTCCGGAAGCTGGCGCCTGACCCTCCTTTCCACGATGATGCTTGCTGCTCGCAACTAACTAGGTATCAATGTCAGCCGACACTGGATGGGATGAAGGGCTCCAAGTGTAAAGGAAGGCCGCGTGACTCCCAGACTATTGACATTCCAAGACAATGATCTTGCTCTTAGCTCTCCGATCACTGTCGATCGCTTCATCCACTTATTTTTGCCTCGGCCCCTGGTTGAGCCCCCAGAAGTTCACAGTCCTTGGGAAGGATCAAACATCAGACAAGGATAGCCATGAGCCCAATACCTATCTCTAAACTTCATTATGCAGCGATTGCAAGGCCTCACCTGTTCAAGGAAAGGTACTTCTTACAGTACAATCTCTTCAAGGGAAGCGCACGAACCCTCGGCATATCCGTCAGACGAGCACGTGTGGCAAGGAACTGTCTTAATTTGATCAAGACCTCTTAAGTACATAGTAATTGCTCACCACAGAATATTAAACTTAGAAAACACCTCCCAAATCGTTTGTTGATGACGGGGCACAGATCAATTATGACCATCAAATCTGCAGTGCACCTCCAACATCAAGGTTCTCAGAAAACGCCGTGCAAAGAGATTTCACTCCCGAGGCCAAAGGTGGAAAATAGTATCTGGGCACATATTGACTACCAAGGCACGGGTACCTTTTCCCAGTTCTTTTCTCCACGCCTGTTCGCTGCTTCTGAATCACGCTTCATGAGGAACATGCGTCTCTGGCCGCAAAACCCCCCTGGTGCCGCTCTCTTTTCGACCATCCTAAAAGTTCCACCTTGCCCATCGTCATTATTCACCCACGTTCGACGGTTCACCAGTTCGCCACGCATATGCAAGCGCCGGGGATTATATTCAGGATAGCCGATCTTGCTGACAATGTACTGCAGGTTGTGGAAGCCGCGCTCATATCTTCTGAAAAAAGGTAGCCAATCCCACGTTTGCCTCGTGTAGGCCACTCGGACAAAAGGGTTGATATACACTCCCGTACGCTCTCCAGGAACTGGCAGGCCAAAATCATCTTCCATATCTGCAAAGATAAGACAACATTCAGCTGCTTCCCAAAAGAGCTCAGGCTCATAGCGAAAGCGCGCTGCCAATCCAGGTGAATATCCAGTTGTCATGTTCTGGAATGGTTCAGCATCAAAGGCCACCATCCCTCCCCAGCAACTACGAACAGGGACCGCATCTGCCTCGTTTAAAACTGCGTTTCGGCTTTCTGCCCCTGTAGGTGCGAACCACGGGAATAGCGGGAGCCCCATTCCATGGCCCTCGGTGTCCCTGACAACAAAGGAGTCATAGAAGATCGCTTTCGAGACAAAATCAACAGCACATGCAGCACGATATTTGCCTTTGTTTGTCGAAAAGAGCAGCTGCACTGCGTCTATTGCGGAGAAGAAGACGTCGTTCAGGAACAAAACGCGGTCGAATCTCATGTTCGCGTGCTGAAACCCTGTTTGGTAATCATTGGGTATGTAGTCAGGGTCCAAAGGTCGGAGAGCTCGGTTGCGCACTTCGGCGAGGTATGCTATACGTTTCACGCGCTTCTCGCCAGAAGGCATAGTGATTCCTGGAAACTCTGACAAGGGTAGGTGGTCGCCGGCCACTACGGATGAATTGCCTGAGAGCACAGTCAGCCAACATACCAGCACCAGAATATAACAAGACAACGTTTGCTAACATGGTAGCTTTTCCTGCAATTCCCAAAGAGCATCGCGCGTCCCCCCGCCACTGTCATTTTCATAGATGCTGACGAAAACATTATTTTCGCCAATGAGATCAACCAACTGCAACAAAGCATCGCCCCAAGCCCCACGGACCAGATCCTCGTTGATGATATTAGCTGCAATGAAGACCTTCTCGTTCATTGGGTTTCCCCGGCCTGCGTGTTCGAACTCATAGATATGGTCCCGCAACATGAGATACTGTATAGGCGGGCTATCATAGGATGGGAATATAACTGCCTCCAGAGCTGATATGTAAATCAATGCATAAATGAGTAATAGTGTAATCCTAAAGATGTACTTGGCGAATTTCTTTCTTCTAGGAATAATGCATGCTTTCAAGGAGTTGTCGAGCAGTATCAAAAAGGAGTGAGAGCATCGAACATCGTATTTGAGCCATGTTGTCTTTAGGCTAGATTCGCGACTCGGCCTCGCATCGACACGCGGTGGAGTTTTGAGGAGGGGAGTGAGGTGGTGGTCAAGCTCAGGGAGAGCATCTCTGGATTGCCATGGAAGAAGCTCAAAGGAAGCCTGTGACATCTTGGGCTGGCTGCAAGCAACAAGATAGTCATCCTGGTTTTGAAGAGAAGACAAAGGATGGAGCTTTGTTTTCTCTCCCTCTGCCAGATTTGTTTGTGGGCGGCAAATAACTAGGCCTCACTTATGTCGGCGATAACCAGTGCGGTTTAACTAGGTAGACAGCTTATATGGCATGCCTGGTAGGTTCGTCAGCTCCACGGGTGATGACCCAGCAAGTGGGAACAGAAAAGCTTGGACAAGCAAAACCTTCCCAGTCCTTGGAGGAGAAGATGTGCTGTTTTAAAGCAGCATCAATATAATTCAGTTTCATGTCCAAGCAGGTTGCTGCTGATGCAAGTCCATTGGAGACCCAGAGTATGACAATCACCAGCAGAACACCCTTTGGTACGCATGTCAACTGTTTGATCACGGACACAAGCTCTTTGGACTGAGCCCTCTGGTTTCAGACTACTTGCATCATGAACTTGGCTCATGTTCCAAGTGGATAAAGTGTAGCTGACGGATGTCAACGATTATTCGTCATATCCCCACACGCCCATCGCATCGACTCCAAGGTGGTGGGAAGCGACATTTCGCCGGTATCACTTCAGACGGAGGTCTTCCTGGGCGGCCTGCGATGTTTTCTCCGGCTGTTGTTCGATAGTCTTCAGTGCTGGCCAGAACTTGCTCACAAAGAAGCAGCTGGACTTGAAAATTCCGGATTGCTCTCTCCAAGGTCCGTCCGGGCTTTTGACATCAAATCAGCGTGATAACTTCTTCATGTGAGAGTCTCGAGTTACCCATCATGTCAAGCGATGTATAGCTTGGAACACCAGTCTTGCAGGTTGAAGTTGAGTTTTGCTTGCTTGATCCACAACCATGGCTTCAAGTTACTCCTCCCAGCCGAAAAACCCAGCCGAAGCCATGCACAGCCGCTCAGACCAGAGCAGATCACCACGAGCAGCCAAGACCTAGTTAATCGCTAGTTAGTTACCCCTGGTCTGGCTTTTTAGACTCACGAGGTCGTTATGGCGATGTCATAGCTGTTAGCATCTTGCTGTAGGTGAGAGACCTTTCGAAATAGCGGGAAAAGAAAAGAATGAAGATGCAAAACTACGACAATCGCTCCTTGAAGATCCTTCATCCGTGATTCCTCGCCACGACAAAGGCATTTACTGGCATTACCCATCCTCTCGAACTTCTCAGTTCTTCTCATACTCCTTCGGCAACAAACTCATACTATTAACCATCCAGTCAACCCCAGAACTTAGGGCGCTGTCATTGCGTAGGTAAAACAGTACGTACTGTACATGCATAGGGCGCTTTATATGTAGCTAAGTAATTGAACAGGAAACCGATAGCAGCGAGCGTGACTCGATAAACAGTTGGGACTCTCCCTGGTTCCTCAGCAGCCGACTGTATAGAAGAGAAGATTCATTTCACCCTCCAGTGTTACAGCTACTACGGGGTTAGCCGAAGGATCCCAGGCAAAGTGCATCGCACCTGGCCTATGTGATCGGTTGGGCCGTTCCGCCATCAGGTCCACATGGTTCGACTCCGTTAGTAGACTGTAGGCATGGACCAAACTTATACCAATCGGCTGAGAAGTGCTTCATATACAGAACAAAAGAGATCTAAAGCGTCAACTTTGAAACTACAAAAGCATGTGCCTCTATTCCACGTTATCTGAACGGCATGTGGCCTACTGACCAAGGCTCTAGTCACCATGTCTTCATCAGAACCACGGAAGCCAAAGGTCCTGGCTATGAGCTACCCAGCCTACACCGACAGGGCTTACCTTGACGACTTCAAGTCCAAATTCGAATTCCACGTCTGTCGCGCCCTCCCCAGGGCCAACCAAGGCATCATATGCTGTACTACCCCACGCTGACACGGGCGAGTCTTCTAGGTCCTAAATTCGAAAGACCGGGCCGGGGCGATTCCCGAGATCGCCCAGCTGGTCGCCCGCCATGGCCCGTTCGACGCACTCATGGTCCGAATGGGAATTATTCCCTTCAAACCATTTGACGCCGAACTACTGGGTCCCTTGCTGCCGGGTCTCAAGATCGTGGCCTCGGCACCGGCTGGGTATAATGCCTACGATGTTGACTGGATGACCGAGAATGGCGTGTGGTTCTGCAACACGCGCAATGCGGTCTCTGAAGCTACGGCCGATATGGCTATTTTCCTTATCTTGGCGGTATTGAAGAATACAAGCGTGGCAGAGAGGTCGGCGAGGGAGGGGAGGTGGAGGGACTTGGTCGTCGAGCCTGCAAGGGATCCGAGAGGAATGACCCTGGGTATCGTGGGAATGGGCAATATTGGGCAGGTCAGTATCACTTCTTGAAGGGATTAACTAGTTATGTCTTCGTTCTTCCCGTGAGAAATCTTGAGCTAATCCCAAATCTCCAACGTGAGACTCCCAAGCAGCACAGCTCTTAGCTACAAAGGCACTGGTGTTCAACCTCAAAATCAAATACTACAACCGCAAGCGTCTGCCCATGGACATTGAAAGTCAGCTGAACGCCTCGTACTGCCCGACGCTCGACGAGCTGCTCGCATCTTGCGATATAATATCGATAAACTGCCCACTAAACGAGGAAACCACGGGTCTCATAGGCCCAAGAGAGTTCGCCAAAATGAAGGACGGTGCATACTTTGTTAATACGGCGCGAGGCGAAATAGTGGACGAAAATGCACTTATCGAGGCGCTGGAGTCTGGGAAGGTAAAGATGGCCGGGCTAGATGTTTTCTCCGGCGAGCCCACGATCCAGTATGTGCCTCTCCCAGAAAGAAGGGGCGTAACAACCCAAATCTGACATTTTCTCCTTGAATAGTGACTACTTTAGAACCAGCAGCAAATGCATCATCCAACCCCACCTGGGTGGAAACACGACAGGTGCAATGATGCTATCCGAAATGGAGTGTTTAGAGAACATCAAAGCTTGCTTGACCACGGGCGTCCCAATCGCCCCTGTAAATTGGGTGGAACGGCAAAATTGACGATCGAGTTCTCGTCCATGTGCCAGGAGGTCGCCAACCGACGGCGAGAGTCTGGTGTTCAAATCAAAACAGAGAATAGGGACTATATTGGGATACAGGATGTATTTCACAGCCCCATAGCTGGACTGGCGGAAAAGAAAGAAAAAAAGCTCTCCATCCGCCCGGCCAACTAACGGCACCAACTTGAAGCAGATGCATGGGGAAATGAGACCATCAAGCGCGCGTGAACGCATGAAATACCTCGACAAGTGAACAGCTTAACCAGGCCAAATCAAATGATATACTGACAAGCATTGATTATGGGCCAGTATGGCAGCCTTTCAGTCAAGAAGTGAAAAGAGGAAAAGAATCTTTTGTGAAATTCAACCATGTCAGACAGCTGTCTCTCCATACACATGCCACACACATCCTTCTCATACTGAACCTAAATACACAATACTCGACAGAATTAAAAATGTATGACAGGCCAACTCACCCATAAAACCAGGTGAAAGCCATTGCCCAAAAAAGAAAAAAAGGAGCTTAAGTCAAAAAGGAGAACCCTGAAAATCAGGCAATGTGCCAATGTATGCCCCCATACAGGAAGATCATAAAAGGAGAGAGGGAATACTGACAAACGGGGAATAGCGAATTGAATGTAGGTAGGGGGCCGTTGGGAGAGATGTAGTGGAAAAGCGGTCGAGCCGAAGGTAGCTTCAAGACACCAGGAAGAAACGAGACTAAAATGGGAGCAAGAGTAAAGTGGAAAGCGACGGCGCACCTGGAAACATAAGAAAACGAGAGAGAAAGCCAAGGTGAACCCAAGGGGGATTGGGGAAGAGAAAAGTGATAACTGCCTTGTCATTCCAGACCGAACAATAAAGGAGAAAGGAGAAATCTGATGGCCGATAAGACCAGATGCGAGACAGGAGACAGAGAACATAGGAACGGAAGAAACAGTGCATGCGAAACCAAAAGGAGAACGAGGACAGGCCACCTGGAGAAAACTAGGAGATGCGCTGACTGAAGTAGAAAAAAAGCCGGCATGTATCGATCGCCAACTCAACCCCAACAATCGATTGAAGAGCTAAACTTGCGCGAGAGATCAAACACTTCCTTCATCTCCAAAAGTATTGGAAGTGTACTTTTCGCGGATTTTAATGGATTCACTCGTAGGTCTTCTGTCGGTACGGCCAAAACGGGATTTATGATATGAAAGGCGAACATAATACTGTCATGTCGTCGTCGTGCTGTGTCATCCACAACAGGCTCATGCGCCGGAGTGAGCCAACGCTTCTTTACCGCCGAAGCACGCACAGATAACCAAGCCACCTCTTTGCATCCCAAGGGTTTAAAAGGAAAGGAAATCTCGTGTGTGACTAATATACGGACAACGAAAAGTAGAGGAAGCGAGGGCGATATAATGAAAAGCTTAGTGTACAAGGAGGGCCCTTGACTGATTCGAGGATATGCGCTGGCAGCTGATGTCGTCTTCGAAGTTTTATAGCGGGCTAAGGTGTTACCACGCCCAGATTTTGAGCTAATCGTCAAACATTAGCAAGAAGATCTCGTCATATTCACAAAAAAAAGTAAAGACTCACAAGAGAATCCCACGATCCCGTGCATAAACTTATTCCGTCATTGCTCACACCGAGACAGCTAACACGGTTCTCATGGCCGCTTAATGAGCCAACCTTGTCACCACGCAGGACATCCCAGACCTTAAGAGTAGGAAATTAGTTTACGCGCCGTTAAAAGCGAAGAAAGATGGCTACTAGCAGTAAACATACCTTGCATTCGTAGTCATCATAACCTGCGAACAAAAGTCGGCCAGATACGGAGAAAGCAACAGACGTGATACCACATAGAACTTGATCACTCTAAAAGGGAGTAAACATTAGTCTTGCGCAAGGCTCGAGTACACAAGAAGGGAACTCCAGAATAAATTGAACGAACCTGGTAAATGTTGAGTTCCCGATCTGCGCGGATGTCGAACAATCGGCACGAAGTGTCATCCGACCCGGTGCCAAATGCATTGCCGTCCGGGAAAAATTGAATCGCATTAATGTCAGATTCATGGCCGGAGAAGGTTTGGACAGCTTTGTCTGTTCGGATATCCCACAACTTGGCAAAAGCATCGCATGCGCCAGAAACAAAAATGTTATTGTTAGTCGGGTTGATACTGATGCTCATGACGTCGCCAAGGTGGTCGGCGAACTCTGTGACTTTTGTTCCTGTCTCAATGTCCCACAACATGCATGTCATGTCTCCCGAGGATGTGATGATCCGGCGATCGTTGATGAATCTGCAACATGATAGATAGCCGGAGTGTCCAGACAACTCTCTGGCGACACGAGTCGGGCCTTCTCGAGAAGAGAGATTGTAAATTGAGCAAATATTATCAAGGCCGCCGCAGGCAACGTAGTTGCCACTGGGGGCATAGGCGCAGGTCATCACCCATGAGGATCGAAGCGGAATGGCGTGCACTTTGTTTGTTGTGTAGGCATCCCAAATTATCAGCTTTCCATCTTGAGATGCGGAAACCAAGTGCCTCCGGTCGGTTGACCAGTGCATGGCATAGATTTTGGCAAGATGGCCTTTCAAGTTTCGTCGGGGTCGCATGCCAATCCGTGGCAGCGGATCTGTGTTATTCTGCGCGACTTGACGGACTGGTGGGAGAAGAAACCATTAGTACGAGACAACAATGGTATCGCTATGGGCATTGGGAAGGTAGACGGCGAGATATTGTGACAGATTCCTGATTGACTCGAAAGCGCAGGCGATGATAATCACGACGGCGTGGACGAGAACTGCTTAGAAAGAGGCAGGCAAGGGACGGGAGGTCTTACGGGTGGTATCTGCCAATTCATCTTTCCTGCGCTTGATGCGATCTTTCAATCCCTCTGCCTCGCGCCTGGCAGCCGTTATTTTGGCCTGCAATTGCTCGCTGTCCATGATCGGTCGACGTCAAGTGGCAGACAGGCCGTACACCTCGATCAATTGGATAAAGACAGGAAAAAACAAGAGAATAGGTTCAATGATTGTCGAATGCTGATCCAAGGGGCTTAGTTTTTGTTGTTAAGATCGATAGTGCAGGAGGGCGAGCGACCGAGCCGGGGGGACTGAGCCGAAGCGGACTAGCTGGAAGCCCACGGACGGTTGGAGGAGGGGGCTCACGCTCAGGGTGATGAGAGAGGACAAAAGTCGACAGCCGATGGAGACGTTTGTGCCAGTCTCGACGATGAAGGCTCCGATTGGAGTGGAGAGTCAAGGAGCAGGAACAGGCGAAAGTCCACGTCCTAGGATTTTGGCAGTGGAAAGACACTGAGAAGCAGTGTTGCGAGAGGCGCAGTTATTGGTTGGGTGTGCAGTCATCCCTTTTTGGGGATCTTGGGTCAATAATACCATGAAATAACCATACGAGCGTAAAGTTTCGGTAACAAAGACGACAGTACCGTACATGTACCGAGTAACCATATATTACATTACGATGTATTCTGGGTCACGTCTTCACGATCATCAAAACGAAATCTTCTGTAATGTTCGCTCGCGAGCGACCGAGATGTCTGCTTGTCTTCCGCCACAATGGATGACATGTCTGCATATCGTGCGGTCTGCTGGTTACTTTCGACCTTTGAAGAATAGAGGAGGAAGGATGGATCTGGAGAGGCCTGCTTCGGCAAAAATAACCTAGTTATCCACCTTTCCTGGCCTTGGAGCCAATTGCTGCTCCTGTTTCTTTCTCCATACTGGCTGTTTCTCTGGTAGATTTCTCCATCTTTTGATTTAAGGTGTTCGGGTATAGATTACCCTCAGCTTCCATGGAAAATACGCAGTGGAAGACTGTGGAGTGACTTCGATACCTAGGTGTCTTTTAGGCTAGCGAAATTCTGTGGAGGTTCTCCGTAAGTTAGGTGCAGATGGAATACAGTTCTCTCCAGGTTTCCAACCATCCCTGTGCAACTATTACATGCAGGCAATAAATACCAGGAGCAATCAAACTAAGCCGAAGCAGAAGCGGTTCAAGATTGTCTGTAGGGAGTATCAAAGGTTCAATGCTACCTACGGAGTACTGCGGAGAGCTATAACAGCATTTAAACAGCGGATGCATGTAAAATCTGAAGGAGACATCAGGGGCCCCTCGCCCAGCTTGCTAAAGACTTGAGCTCAACGTTGAAACCGACCATTGTTTATTTTTAGCCACTGCGAATTTTGTTACCTTTGTTGTGAAGTAAGCTGTGCGACAAGCCAAAGTGTCATCGACAAAGCAGCCAGCTCCAGAGAGCTGGTTTTTGCACTCTAATGAAACCCTCTCCAAAGGCAGCACCGGTGTTGATGTCAGGCACTGACAGGCTGGGAGTGGGTTGTTCAATAATGAGTGGCCCACAGTCAATAATACACAAATTTTAGATTGATTAGCCCCAGAAGCTTTGACCACTGGCGTACTGGACATACCGATACCAAATATGTATTCTCGATGACAACATACACTAACCGGCTTCGGTTTGCCTTGATTGGCTGATGCCGCTCCCGAGCAGGAGAATTGCGCTTGGCGCTGGACGGGTGCTGGATTACTAACTGACTCGCTACGACGCGGGAATTTCATGACGGTGGAAGCTGGCGGACTTGGCCTGGGCCCCAAAGCCCCTCCAGCAGTGCCAAGCAATTTCCGGCCCTTCAGCCACAGGCAGACAGCAAAGTGAGGTAGCTGATCTGGCATCAACATCGTACTTCATGGCGGAGTGGGCGTTGCAGGTTTCATTTCGCGCCTCATATCCCCCGTGGACGTGGAGGCCCTCGAAGGTGGGTCGAAACACTTCTCCGAACGAGAAAGCCCCTTCATGCATGTCATCGCAGATCACATCCGATGGCGGGAGATGGCCATATCCTCTGACATATGTATTGATCCATTGTTGTGTCTCGGAAAGGCCAATGACGGCTGCGTTCTGCTATCAGCAGGATGCACGCATATATAAATGTGATGAAGTCGACTCGGGCTTTTTCTCCCAATGCTCCAGCAAGGGTCGCAGCCACAGCCGTCCCAGGTAGCCCATGGAGCCAATGCCGATTCCGCAACGGTTTAGATAGACCACCACAAGGTTAACGACATCAGACCTAGTAACAAAATAGATAAGATGACAAATCTTGAAGAAACAGACCTTGCTACTCGCCCACCTGGCACCCCAGATACCCTAAAAATGGAATATCAATTGTCCTCAACGAAACAAGTCAGCCGGCAGCAGGAATGTCGCATTGAATTTTCTAGATTAGAAGGGTTTTGCATTGGAAATGGAGAAAAACACCTTGTGGCAAACAAAGCATCTTTGAAAGAGAGCTTTTGCGAAGCCGGGATATCGCTGGTATTTTGTCTCAACTCCTCGCCTGGAGCTCTCCCATTTGTATGCGCCGCTGCCAGGTGGCCAGCGATGAACAAAACTCAGTATCTAACTCAATCGTACCACCATCTCTTCTGTTCCTATCCACCCGGCATGCTGCTCTGGAACCGTGCAGGCACTGCTGTGCAGAGCTGGCGTGCAGGATTGGCCCAAGCTGGAGAGGCAGAAGCGTGGTCAACCAAGGGTGCTCGAGCTTTATACCTCCCCCAGGAATGCGTATTTCTTCGTAGAGCCACCCAATACTTAAGCATTAATCGCCAATGTGGTGGCGTGCCCAACAGGGAGGAGATTGATGGCCACTTAACACAGTGGGCAAAAGGTCCCCGCCCATCTTGGGTGCTTTAGATTGTCCTCCAAGGAGTTAAACCGGTTCGCAAAGATTTCTCTTGATTTCTCCTTGTAACTTCTACTCGTCTTCTTTGACAAACGGTTGGTCTACAGCTGCTCAAAGAGTTGGGCGACGGAGGTCTTGGCTTGGGGGCAAAAAAGGCATCGGATGTTAGTGCAGCCTTTTTCTCGAACGAACTTCCCCCTGTAACACCATCCAACGCTGTCAATCCCTCACCAGGTTCTCCTCTTCAGTCCCTAACCTCTTCATCTTCCTTCTTGTCTCTGTTTCTCTCTTTTAGATATTGCTGCGTCCCCGCCGCCGTCTTCGATCCTCCCGTTCTCTTCCTTTCCCACCGCTCCCCCGCCCCAAGTTATAACGATACCTGCAGCCGCCCAACGCCCTGACGCCTCCTCTCCGCTCGTTGCTACACCTTTCCCGACCCAGCTCACAAACCTACATCTTGCATTCTGGGGTTCCAGTAGTCTCTCATTGCTGTTGATTTGTATTTCTGGCTCTTTTGGGATTCCCCTGTGGCGATTTCCGGCCATTCTTTGCTCCTGTTTCAAGTTGCAACCCAGCCAGCCTCCCGCGCTTCGAGCCTCTCGTTGACTTCTAGGCCAAGTTCTTCCCGGCAAGCAGTCTCTTTTGACATCAAACTTGTCAAAGCGGTCCACCTCTACCAATCTGCGTCGCTTTCGCAGTATTATGTCCTACTCTAGTGAAATCTGGCTGTTCTGACACTTCTCGAAACCTGCCTTGACGCCAAATTTGATTCAAGCCTCACTTTGCCGCACCGAATACCCCTGTAATCATCGACAGTTTCATCGACATCTATCCTTTACGGTCGTTGGAGCTTTTGCTTTCTTTTTGTGGTGGTTTCCGCGTTCCAACCTCTGGGAGACTTGCTCTTTTGACATCAGTACAGATTGATTAGAGGTAGGATTTCGTCACCCTCGCGATGAGGCATCTGAAACTGAAAAATAAGTATTTGCAGTTCATTAGATCTCTGTCGCTACTCGAGATCAACCTCGATCCTTGGTGACCATGAGGGAAGTCAATTTCAGTATTCCGAGCGTCAATAAAGCGGCCGTCACTATAACGACTACTCTCTATGACCGACGGGCTCTTGATTGCACATCAACCCTCCCGCTCATTAATTCACTGAACCACCTGGCTTACCTTACTACATCTTCCGCACGTATTCGCGATATCTTGACGATCGATGGCGGCATCGAGCGTTTGGTGTGTATCCTTAAAGAGGGCCGCAGCAAAGATTTGATGGAAATGTGGAAATGGAACCTTGCTTTCCAGTGTATCGTGAATATTGGTGTACGAGGCTCTGAGAACGTTCGTACACGAGTCGTTGAGGCCGACATGGTCCCGGTGATTGCTACTATCCTCGACAATTATATCCAAGTCGTCGATAAAATACGGAGTTCGAATGAGTCGGAGGTTCAACGAAGTGCATCTAAATCTCAAAAGACTCAGCCCAGGGCCCGGGAGCAAGTCGTCCGCCCATCCTTTGAACGTACAGCCACTTCAATTTCAGATCACCGAACCACCCGACGCCAGGCACCCCCGCCGTCAATAGAGATTCCCCATCCATTCTCCCAAGACGTCCGTCAGAATGATACTGGAGCGATGGAAATCACACCTTCTCCAACTGTAATCTTGACATCACCACCGGAACGTACCACCTTCTCCCGTGAAGTACATTCCCACCGTTTGCTCCAACCAGGTGGCCATCGCCACCGGATTATGCAACCGCTTGCCACAGCCGTTCCATCTATAGATACTACACAAGGCTTCGGCCTACGACCCGTGCGTGATGCCGATCGATTGCCGTCACAGATTCCAGGTCTACAAAACGGATTCAATTCCCAGCCAGATTCTCCAACTACGCCTCACACTGCTGTCAATCCACAGCCGATCCCTCAACTCAACGCAAGAGCTAGACAACGGCCCTCTGTTCGCCAGCAGCGATCGACATCGGGTGAGTCCGATGATGGGAATGGCGAAGACGTCGTCATGGGCGATGAGCCTGCGGAACTGAATGTCACTGAGTCGTTAGTCGGACTTCAAACTGGTATGGAAATTGAAAATGTCACGGATCAGGATGCAATTATGGACGACGGCACAGAATCTCACGGAATTGCACTGCCAAACCCGTCAGAACAAGCTGAAGCAGAAACGTTTAATATCACACACCGTTCAGTTTCCGATGGAAGCCTAATGAATCCGGCAGCACAGCAAGCTAATGGCGCCATCGGTCTATCTCCGACGCGTACCGCTGTCACCACGACACCGGTAGCCAATCAGATACCCTATCCGTATTACCTTCGTGATCGCACTGTGTCGCCGGCCGTCTTGACCGCAATGCCTCGAGACGAGGACGTGCTCATGGCTCTCCAGCTTCTAGCTTACGTTTCCAAATATTGCACCCTACGGTACTACTTCCAGAATACGCACCTCGTGCCTAAATTGAAGATTGGGAAGGATATTCACTTGTTAGACGACCCTAGCGGCCAATTGATTTCCCCGACAGAATCTGCAGAAGAAACCGAGGAGTACTTGTTACGTGATGATTTTAACATTTTCCCTCTCGTTGAGAAATTTACTGTTCGACACCACACCAAGGATATGCAATACTGGGCTTGTGTGGTGATGAGAAACCTTTGCCGAAAAGATGATTTGCGTGGTGGCATCCGTCAATGCGCCTATTATAAATGCGGAAAGTGGGAGGAAAGTCAACGGCAGTTTGCCAAATGTCGTAACTGCCGGAGGACGAAATACTGCAGCAAAGAATGCCAGAAGAATGCCTGGGTCTACCACCGACATTGGTGCCACACTCCTCGATGATCCATAGACAAGCTCGGCTTTTTTCCCTGCTCGCCTCCCTCTTTACCATACCCCTGGCTTTCGCATCCTACTTTGCATTAGCAATCGTGCCGTTGAACGATTGCGCTGGCATTGTGATAATAATACCCCAGCGATCAGCATTATTTCAAGTTTGATGTTTTCCGCCATGACCGCAAAAACGGACGTCACGAGTCTCCTTTGTGATACCAATCTATGTCATGACCCAGTATAATGTTATTACTGTGACCTCCCTGCGATCTCCCCGCATTGCTCATATTGACCTACAACTCTGCATCAGCCCCTGTTTCCTATGATTCCCAGATTGATCCGTGTTCAGTTTCATTTCATACTGGGAAACCAGATCCGCCCAACATCCTGCAGAATTGTCCATTGCCATAACATTCAAGCATTTGGCTGATAGCGTTCAAATAGCTTCTGACACTCCTGGAAATTTTCATATGTCTATTACTGTCTTATGTGCTATTCTATAGTTTGATACCTTAGTACATTACCACTCACATATCCTATCTCCTTTTCTGTCGTTTCCAGTGATATCTGCCCCGGTTGGTTTTGGTGAACTTGCCAGTCTTGAACATAATACCTGCATATTATTCTCAATGGATATTGGTAGATTGTATTTTCTGGCTTTATATGTGCGTCAATTGGGGGAGGGATGTATCAAATGAGCCATAACAATCCAATCTCATTCGCGTCTCTTATAGCTTACTTATACTCATCTGCTGTTCCATATGTTGCTGCCAGCCTACTCACAAGATGCTCGTGAGCTGTCATAATCTTACCATCAATAGGCCCTGTCCCTGTTCCACGCTGCTCAACTAATTTGCTTGGAACAGGAACCAATTCCGTATCATCCAAAGGGTGGCAGAAATATGCCATGCTATATCTGTCTTTCCCAGAAGCAGTATCCGATTGTTCCTCCATTGGAAACACGACTCTATGGACGGTAGACTTTAAGAGCCCATTCGTCCAGTAGCTGAGCAGGTCGCCGATGTTGACCAGGATCGGCGGGAATCTCGTGCCAGCGGTGTTGGTGTTACCTTCTGGCTGTGGTCGGACGGGTACTGGAGCCCATTCTCCTGTTGGAGTTTGTATCTCCAGCCCTGGCTGCCCGTCGCGTTGGAAGAGGAGGGTTATGCTTCCGTAGTCACTATGCGCGCCGGCGCGGACGTCGATGCCGGGTTGGAAAGTGGAGGTGGATGGGGAGTTGATTGACGGGTAGTAGAGGAAGCGGAAAGCGACGCCGGAGGGGCCATTGGAGGGGTCGTGGCGCGCGGTGAACCAATCCGAGGAGATCTGTAGGGCGGGGGTTAGATATATGAATAGAAAGAGACTGACTCCTTTCTGAGGGAATGGAGATGTTACTTCGAGACCCAGCGCGAGGAGAGTCAAGATACGATCACATGTTTTCCGACATAGATCCATAAAGTTGGAAATCTCAGCTTCGTGAGGAGCAAGTGATGGAGGCAGCGGCTGCTGAGCTTTGTTTTCTCTGAATTCATGGAAGTTGAATGCTCTGAAAATAGGTTAGTGATTCTTTACTACCTGGTGTATGATAGGAGAAAGGCGATGGATATACTCCTTGAAATCGCCTCTCTAGTAGGGAACTAGTCGTTAGCTTTCCTAACTAGTACCCGTTCGGTCTCATGGCATACCTGCTGATGCTCTGGGTCTAATGTCTCGATATGCATGCCTGCCCAGCCCTTATTCTGGTCTCTTTTTAGGCCATGAGATGCAACGAGGTTGGTCGGTGGTGCATACATTTGTAATCTTAACCTTTTCCTTTTCTTCGTAAGGAGCTGCAAAGAACCTTTGCGCCTATGACAGAGCCATCAGCGATAGAAAGCCCGGCGAATGCTGCAATCTCTGGGTTGCATTTCAAGGACATAGTATGTAAACATCCGATGTATGGGGTGATGTGCAGGTTCAAGTGGAGAATTCAACATAAGCTACCATTGCAAACATGGACTCCACGGTTTGGTCTGAGAAATCGCTGGTGGCACTATCAACATATAGAAATCCATATTTTGTTGCTGCATCTATCATCGCTTTTCCTGTTTCAGGGTTGGTGCTCGATATATCAATAACAGGGAGCTGGATTGGAAGCTTGGCTGAAGTTTGATGTTGGAAAACTGTGGTCGCCATAATGATTTGCAACAGTTGAAGAGCTAATTTGATTTTTTGAAAGTGGTTGAAGTTTTCCGTCTGTATATGTAGGTAGACAATTGCTCTTGAGGGGTTCAACAGAGGTGAGGCACGGAAATGATAGGAGCTTTGCTTATCGGAAGCTGATTGCCTTTGTCTATCACCAAAGGAGTTTAGCTTGCAGATTGTCTTTAGCGCCAGAACAACCTTACATGAAGAGTTTCCACCTCAACACCCCAGCTCATTGTTTGATTCACATGTAATCCTCAGTGCAGGATAATCTTGAGATCAAACAATTGGCTGCAAGAGCATTGCAAGTAATTGTTGGTGTGTCTCTTCACTGTAAACAACCTGTTGATATCATACCAATACTTTGATTGCTTAGTTGCAGTCTTGTCTCAACTGACAACCTTGGAGCGGGTGATGACTAATCCAACTAGGGTGTCACAGGTGAAAGCTTAATGGCACATCTCACAAGCCTTATGGACAAAAGCCATCTTTCTGCTGCTCCACCTCCCTCAATTCACCAGCTCTGGAGGTGTGCTGCTTTACTGGCTGGGCGTAGCTCTTCCAATTGATTCCTGTCTTCGTCTCTCTATCTGGATCTGGGGAGCGCCCAATTCAGTTCCTGCATTGCGTCAGGTGCCTTCCTGGCTTGGCTCTGTTTTCGTGGACATCCATGAGTGCGTGAGCTCAGCTGCTCTGTAAATCGTTGGCTGAACTCTCCATTAGCGATGCCGAGTAAGTTCTTCCTGGCCTTAAACCAGTCATCATAGCCTTCTCAACTGCTGCTGACAATTGATCTCTTGTCTAGTCCGAGGTCTTGACGAATGGGCCAGCACCCGCAGCCAGGTCCTGTCCCTCTCTGCCCTGAAGGATACGGTAATTGGTGTCCACGCTTCTCACTACCTTGACCTTCATTTAAACCATCATATTACCAAAGAGCCGCTACTTATTGCTTTGGGGGGATTCCCGTTTGCGTTGAAATCTCACATTGAAACCGAACTTCGAGCACTCAAGAATGCTGGAATCACTTGTATGTTTGTTTTCGATGGGCTAGAAACTGGAAAGCCGGAGCCAGATATCGTAGCTCAGAATCAGTCTACACGCGCGTTGGAACAGGCTTGGGACTACTATGATCAGCAACAGGCTGAACAGGTAGTGGGCGCATTCAGCAACGCTGGTAGGGATCTGTTCTACATCGAGGAGGGTCAGTGCGGTTACTGACTCTTAGCCTACAGGAAGCGCAAAACCGGAATCGCTTTACAGATTTCTTCAAAGAATTCTTATTGCGGAAGGAATAGCGTTTATGGTTGCACCGTATTCTGCTGCCCCGCAGGTATACTCCGCCTTTTGCTTCTGACCATTGAGTCCTTTGGCTAACTTTCCACTTGATTTATAAAGCTTGCATATCTTAAAAAAGACCCAAATCCATTCATCCATGCAGTATTCGGACCGACCGATCTTTTTCTATTCGACGTCGACAAAGTCATCACTAAGCTTGATACAGACCTGTTTCACTTTAATTGGCTTACAAGACAGATGTGCGCCAATGACCTGAACCACCTGAGTAACGAGCAGTTCGTCGACTTTTGCCTCCTTCTCGGGTCCTCCTTCCTCCGCACATTTCCGCCATTCGAAAACCATCTATATCCGGGCAAGGTCCTGAACATTCGGGAAGCGTTAAATCTGTTCAATAGTTCAGGAAGGAACGCTCTTGCGCTTTGTGCTCAGTTTGAAGAGGACCAACGAGTCCATGATCTGCAGTACGCCGACCGATTCAAACGTGCATTCATGACCGTAAAACATCATATTATCATGGACCTCGATGGCAAAGTAGGGCCAATGGACCCTGAAAATGCGTCCTCTGACTTGCACGAATTAATTGGACAGCGTCTCCCGGAAGAACTCTACTTTTACCTCTCCAAGGGCATCCTTGGACCGAATGTTCCTAACTGGTTGACGTCTGGTGAAATCCCGATTACTCTTCCGCTTGGTACAGAAGATTCAGACATCTACCGCCGACTAGTGGCCGAGATACTTACTCCTATCCGAACGCAATCTCTTTGCCTCCTTTCCAACTCACTTCATCGTTTTTATCAAACGAAAGCCATCCATATTCGCCCGTGGTACGATACTAAATCGGACCAGACTATCAATTTAAAGACCTTGCCGTCGGTCAAGGAGCCAATTGTGTCATGGCACCTGCCCAAAGCCCAGCTCCCTGGTGGTTTACAAGCCCTTCAAGTAATTTGATATTACGCAAAGGAATCACTATATCTTTGTCGCTAACCCGTTTATAGGGCTCATCGCCTCTTATCACATCCTCTTTGGCAATCGCTAAAGATCCAGCATTTGTTTCGAAATCGTTCGCCGCGAAAGACGCCCCCGTAGGTCCTCCAAAACCCTCCTTAGGTTCAATATACTGACTAGCCAAGCCTCTTTCTTCGAAAACCGAAATCCTTGCCAATGTCACTTGGCGGTTCCTGCAACTTCGAGGCTATATTGACGAAAAGCATCAGCTTACGGCATGGGGTCAGGCATTAGAAACGGCGCTATCCTCATTGAATCCATCTGAAAACTTGGAAGAGCCCGCTTTTCTTGCAGTCGAGATGCTCCGTCTAGGGGTTTTAAATGCAAAAGAGCTTTTTTCGAACATTTCCGGTGGGCCGATGAGAGGGACACGTAAGTCGAAACTTGTCGGATGATTGTCAGATGTGCTGACGGTGGAATTGCTTGATAGCTGAGGAAAAATCGTTCAACCTCTTGATCTCTCGTGTCGCATGCTTCGGCAAACTTCACCATAAGTCCATTGGATACTCGGGACCATTAAGCAGACAGCTTTTGTCATTCCATTCGTTGATCTCTGCCATTCGCTCGACTCTCCGCGATTTAATAGAGGTCGTTCTGGCTGGCCTTCTACTCAGTGGAGAAGTGGATCGCGATCGCACTGATTGGCCGAGTTTGAGTCTCAGGTACGTTGACCCATCTGTCACTGTTTTCACCTGGCGTTGACAAAATCGTTCAGCCTGCCATTTATTGATGACAATGACTGTGGGCTCGGAATTGCTGTTCGTACCTACCTTGATGATCTGCCACAGCAGTCTGAGCCGACGTCACCGTCCGTGCGCGCAGAAGTCAAAGCAAAAGGCAAAGAATGGTTCCAGCATAGTCACAGCTTCGTAGAAAACCTGGACATGGCTTTCCGGTTGTGGGATGCGGTATGTGGCCTATGGTGTCTTGTACCCACTGACTCGTATGCTAACAGCCGGCTTAGGTTTACAAAGTTACTCAAAATGCGCCGTCCAATGAATTTAAGGGTGCTAAACTGTGGAATGATACGAACAAATGGCTGGAAGAACGGAGGTAGCATGGACGTCGTCTGGATACGCAACATATGTTCTTCCTGTACATTATCAGCTACGATTAACCCTATAATGTACCATTTATGCATTCCAGAAAATGTACTCCGTAGCCTAGCCTGATTCCTAGAGAGTCCCTTTTACTGACAAGAAGAATTGCCAAGATGAGTATACAGGGATAGTCGATATACTGGCATCTATAGCAACGACCTGCCGGTGGGCATTGTGTGCCATTCTGGGTATTATTCACTTGTTTCCTGAGAATCCAAGTATGTCAGTGGCTAGAAATGTGAAAGTATGGACACTTACACGACAATTCACAGTTGGGGGTCATAGCTCCAAAGAAGCAACAGTGTCCTGATCAAGATGATAAATAAGCAGGCTGGCGCAACCAGCTGCATTTCGAACATTCTGCGTATCAAGCTTCCCAATTTTACAGCCCATTGGCCGGCCACCTTCTATTGAAAATATCCACCTGTATTCTTTCATTGCCTCGACATTAAATAACTTCATTTCCTTTAACACAGAAGTGGTGCAGAAGGAAGCTTCATCTCACCATGGCTCGACTGAGCTCTCTCCTCGTGGCCTCCCTGGCGCTCTTCGCCAATGTCGTCACCGCCGACTCCGCCGTCCTCGACCTGATTCCCTCCAACTTCGACAAAGTCGTCTTTCAGTCCGGGAAGCCTGGGCTTGTCGAATTCTTCGCTCCCTGGTGCGGACATTGCCGCACCCTCGCCCCGATCTACGAGGAGCTCGGCCAGGCTTTCGCCCACGCCAGCGACAAACTACATATCAGCAAGGTTGACGCAGATGCGCACCGGGCGTTGGGCAAGAAGTACAAGGTCCAGGGTTTCCCGACGCTGAAATGGTTTGATGGGAAGAATGCTGAGGGCGAGGAGTACGAGGGCGGAAGGGATCTGGAGAGCCTGGCGAAGTTCATTACGGATAAGACTGGAGTGAAGCCGAAGGGAGCTAAAAAGGGAGCGGAGACAGTGGTACCAATGTTGACGGATCAGTCGTTTTCGAAGGAAGTTGGAGGCGATAAGCATGTTCTGGTGGCTTTTACTGCCCCGTGGTGTGGCCGTACGTCTTGGGTTTCTTCACCACAAGCTTCTTCTAATTTCAGCCGCGTTTCATTGGAGATGATGACTGACATTCCGATATAGACTGCAAGACCCTGGCCCCTATCTGGGAGACTCTTGTCGAAGATTTTATCCGCGAACCTGACGTCCTTGTTGCGAAGGTCGATGCCGAAGCCGAACAATCAAAGGCAACCGCTAGAGATCAAAAGATTGCAGGCTATCCAACCATTAAATTCTTCCCAAAGGGCTCTAAGGAAGCTGAGGTTTACAATGGCGCGCGGACAGAAGAGGCCTTTGTTCACTTCCTGAACGACAGGTGCGGAACACACCGTGCTGTTGGAGGAGGATTAAACGCCAAGGGAGGCACCATTGAAGCTCTTGATGTTATCGTGGCGAAATACGTCTCCGGAGAAGCAATTGCGACAATTGCAAAGGAGATCAAGGCCGCTGCCGGAGATCTAAAGCAAAAATATGCACAGTATTACGCCAAGGTTGCTACAAAGCTATCTGCAAACTCTGGGTACGCTGCTAAGGAACTAGCACGACTGGAGAAGATGATCAGCAAAGGTAGCCTGGCACCAGAAAATATGGATGACTTGGTCTCAAGGTCTAATATTCTGCGGAGCTTCTTGGGCAAGGAAGGAAAGAAAGACGCCAAGGACGAGCTTTGAAGATATATGTGGGTTTACATGTCGACATTTATCAACTTCATATACATATCTATTAGACGGCGTGCCTGGTACTCGTTCAGGAATAGGGTTGATTTCCCGATATTCATGGGCAGACCAGGGGAGGGCTATACTATCAATCCTTGCCTCGATAGCTTGGTAGTGAATCGAGGTCAAGAAAGGCGATAACGAATGTATCCAAATGTAATATTTTGTCCCGGAAAAATCAATGGACACATATTATGTACGTTGCGCGGTATCAGTTACAAGATATAAAAGTGCTCTTTGAGACTCACAAAACACCCAACTCAAGCCAAAACATCATAGCGTATGAGGATATACCATTTTCGAACTCGAGAAAGGGGGTATCAATATCAACCGCTGCTGGGATCGACGGGCTCTTCGCTCGATATTCATGCCTGCGTTAATTCATAAAAAGACTGCTTTTGACATAGTCGTATCTTCTGGACAACCACAGGTTGAGCTGTTACGCCTCAGCTTCCTCGGTCTGCCTCCCCGGCGATAGTAAGGGATGATTCCAATTCATCTAGTCGTCGCGCCATGTCGTCCACTATCAATATAGACATTAGCCACTGCCTCATAATATCACGCCTGCAGAGCCACCGGAGCTATCTCTTACATTTCCCAAATATCTCGTTTGACACGTTCGTAAACCGGTGCTGTAGCTGGTCTAGAAGGTCGTCGACTGCCACGGCGAGCTGGTGAGCACCATTGTCCTCAGCTGGCGCCTGTTAAATGGCAAGCATTGCATTAACATTTCTTAATCAATGAAGGGCTGGCCTTGAGATATGGGAACTCGCCTCTGTTGGTGTAGCCTGTTGCTTTACAGAGCTGGGGGAGGTAATGGATGCGCGGTTTGGGGTTCCACTCATCTTCAAGAGTTAGCGGAATGTTTCGTGCGATGTAACCGGGCTCCGTTCAGGGCCAAAAGATTGGAGCTTCTAATCAAGAGTGTCAAAAGGCGTTGGCACGCCGGGAGTAAAAAGCGATAATGTCTGTTGACTGTATCTGGCGGTTGCAATCAGATGCATGCTGTGCAGCAGGCAGTAGCGCTGCCTGATTGGTGGACCCTTTTCTCCGTAATCAGATTAGATAAGATTAACTCACGTGCTTCTAATAATTAAAGTTTGAATTATATAATATGGAGTCTGCAGTACACTAGTCTACTCTCGGACTAGTTTCGAAGCTACCAAAATTTCGCAAAGAAGAATTGGAGAGCTTCGTCGGCGGGCGCAAAGCTGGCTGTTTAGAAGTCCAGTATCAGACCAAGCAATTAAATCTCCAAATATCTAGCAATGGTGAAGAAAAGCAAATTGCTCAATGCCCTTGAGGCTCACAAGGGACGAGACTATGATAAGGAGCGTCAGAAGAAGTTACAAAAAGCTGCGGAGAAGAAGAAACGACTAAAGGCGGAGCACGAAAAGGAAGACAATGAAATTGAAAATGAAAAGGTGATTATGCTATTCTTACGAAATGTAATTGCATATATATCTGATATGAAATCTATAGGAACTAAACGCTGCCGAGGTTTCGGACAACGTGCACGGGGACCAGAAGGCGGGCACTGCTGCCGTTGACAAGAAAGGGAGAAAAACGGCAGGAAAGGCGGAGAAGCCTCAGAATGGAACAAATGCAGTTGAAGAGGATGAAGAACCGGAAATCGAAAGCGAAGATGACGACGAAGACCTAGATTCAGACGAAGACATTCCCCTCTCAGAGCTCTCCGAAGACGACCGAGCAGACGTAATACCGCACCAGCGACTCACAATAAACAACTCCGCCGCCATACTAGCCTCCCTTAAGCGGATATCATTTATTACGGAAAAAACGCCTTTCTCTGAACATAACTCTCTCACATCCACAGAACAAATGGACATACCCGATCCCAACGATGACCTCAATCGCGAACTCGCATTCTATAAGGTCTGCGCGTCTGCAGCCACGACGGCTCGGAGCCTGTTGAAGAAGGAAGGAGTCCCGTTTTCCAGACCGACGGATTATTTTGCGGAGATGGTTAAGAGCGACGAACACATGGGCAAGATCAAGAAGAAGCTCTTTGAAGAAGCAGCTGCGAAGAAGGCCAGTGCGGAAGCTAAGAAGCAGCGTGAATTGAAGAAGTTTGGAAAGCAGGTACAGATTGCGAAACTGCAGCAGCGACAAAAGGAGAAGAAAGAGACGCTAGAGAAGATTAACAGCTTGAAGAGAAGTATGTCTTTCCCTTCGCCCCTTTTTGGGTTCTTGTTTGTGCACCGATGCACTGCGGAGTATATGCTAACTTATCGAAAAGAACGCAAGACCGACGGTGGAGCCCCGACCGAAGATGAAGATCTCTTTGACGTTGGGTTGGAAGATGCTAGTAAATCCGACCGCAAGCGGCAGAATCCCGCTGGCGGACTGAATCCTAAACGACAAAAGAAGAATGAGAAATACGGCTTCGGGGGTAAGAAGCGATTTTCGAAGAGTGGGGATGCACTTTCGAGTGGTGATTTGAGGAGTTTCTCGGTGAATAAGATGAAAGGGAAGAGAGCCGGCGGTGCATCTAAACGACCAGGCAAGAGCAGGAGGGCGGCAGCGAAAAGATGATTTATGCTGATATCTAGTTGGTTCCTATTATACTGACTTTGATGGCAATATGCACTTTTTCACCTCTCCTGTGCTCATGGTCATTGTTCGATTGTCGACACGATACACCGAAAGCCTAACGCAGGTCTTATGTAGCCGTAGGAGAGACTCCGTATGTAACTTTTGCGGCATGGATGCAAATATACTTCGTTATTGTAACTGTAGTTTGTAAGAGTGCAATTATTTTCATTCATTATATGTATATATCACCCATCGAGATGGTGTCTATTCACATCCAGTTCATAAAGAGCCACGTATGGCTTTTGGATCAGATGCTAATGGCCATAGAAATTATCCAGGGTGCAAGAGTGCACCTTCCCGGGATATAGGTATAAGAGCATCAATATGTACTCGTTGTGGTGGACTTGAGCAAACTGTGGAGAGGAAGACAAGTGGCGTGCACGGCGATAGGTCCTGATAAGAGTAGATTGACTGGGCCCGCGATTCATGAAAATGTAGGTATGCAAGTAGAGCGGTTTGAGCCACGGAGGTGCTTTCTTTCTCGTGTGAATTGAGAAAGCGCGCAAGAGGTGTTGATTGGGAATCGAAAGGCATCGCATAAACCGGCTATGGGCAGGGAATCAAGGTGCGCTCTGCTAGTCCCGGGAACCCGTTTTGTCACCAGAAAATAAGGCCGAGGTGAAATGGAATGGCTCCCGTTACGGGAATCAAATAGAGTGGCCATGCGCGAAGTTTGACATCTGCGCCATTCATCCACGAATCTGACATGCTGTTTTATCAGTAAAAGCGGGATGCTTGACGGATCCTTCAAAGAAAAGGAAGGGATATAATATTCCTCCCTACTATTGAAGCTGGGCCCTTCACAAGTAGTCATTCAAATTATACCATAGACCGCGTCATATTGGCAGGTATTATATCTAAACGCATTTTCACCACGCGGATAAGAATTTGGTCGAGCATTAGCCGTATTTCATTCATGAAACTTGAGCCTTTTCGAATCAGAGTTCATGTTGGAGTCGACAGAGCCTTCCTGGATGGCTCCGAAATCCCTGATTCGATTCAAGAGATAATCAACGGACGCATTTACATTCAGGCGCTGTTCGGCAACAACTAGGTTCAATTTTGTCTGAGTATCGTCCGCATGCACCAATGAGTGGTCAAAAATCATTTCTTTCGATCGCTTCGAAGAGGCTTTGGACACGGTTTTCCCGCATCCAGCGACGGAGCAGACCCATGTGTCAGGAGGAAGACCAATATCGCTCTGTATTGGCATCGCGAAATCTTCATTCACCGAAGTAGCAACTGCGTCGGTTTGGCACGAAGTCTCCTGTACAGATACCCCATGTGGAGATGATGGCTCCAAATCGGACGCCGAGATGACGGACTGGGTAAGCCCATTTAGTCTAGTAGATAAAAATTCCTGTAATAAGGGCCGATTCCCAATTTTGGTTGGAGTGTCTTCAGTTAGGTCCATGTCTTCCGACTCTTCTTCTGAATCCGAAGCTTCTGCCGGGGGTTGTTTGCCGGATTTTCCAGCTCGCTTCCCAGGAACGGAACTCAATTTCGGGCGGAGAATCGACATGCGTGCTCGTCTCCTGTTTGTTGGTAAATCGTCATCATCATCACTCTCTTCAGGGGAGGATGACAATGTATCTTGCTCTTCCAGAGGGCGCAGATTTAAGGGACTATTGTGCACATCTTGCGTGCTCCTAGAACGTTCCGCTACCCTCAATTGTCTGTAAATCGTTTTTCGAGGCCAGTCAATTGACGACAAAGCTTTTGCATTGTCCATCATCTCAATCAGATGACCTGCGCGCGCCTTGATCAGGTTAATGGCATAATCTAAGGATTCAATCTCATAACGCTTTAGTAGGTACTCCGCAGCAGTCCTCAGGGTTAATTGTTGTTTGGGGTCCTTCCTTGACTCTCGCATGTCTAGAATGGTCTCGAATATGGTGTCTGCCTGGTCTCTTTCAGTAGTAACGGCACCTGATGGTTCCGCATCTTCATCTTCTGCGTTCTCATCAACTGTGGCATCGATACTGCTGGGTTCGGCATTTTTGATTTCTAATATGTCAAATAATTCCTAGAAAGAAACGTTAGAGCACGCAGAGAACCCGTTGCTGAAGAGCCAAATGGTCTTACATGATACCTCTCCCGAAAATATTTATAGATGGGCGTTGCACCCCAGTCAATGCCTTCTTTTCCCTCAAGCATTTGCTTTATGAGAAAAGCGTGGTACTTATTAAAAATCTCCGCAGCCTCCTCTGCATCTTCACAAGCTCCATGGGTATGTTGTATATATTGATCGAAAAGGTAATCCACCCTAGGATTCCACTTCTTCCTTTTCCTGGTTTTCGCTTGGTGTTTGTCTGCTATAAAATATAGGAGATCAACAGCCTCGACTATTTCGTTGTAAACTGGTTTGTATCCCTTGGCCGGCTTGACCAAAAACCACCCTGGTTCGCCAGCGACCCAGATTCCGACTTCACCATCGTCATGTTGGCCGTAAGCATAATGTGTCACGTTTTCGATAATGATACGTTTCGAGCGATAGTTTTCATCTAATACTAGAGACAAAGGTAGGTGGTCAGTAAGCTATAGCTCGGGAAACGCCAGGAGGCTTCGGACGTACTGAGGTGTTCTTGGGATTCTTCAACGACCTCCAATTGCCCAGTTACTGAGACGGGGTTCTCGGGCGATGCAGTGAGAATGTTTGCATAGCGGGACTTGCCTGGGACTCGCACCCTGACATCAGTCAATGCGAACTCCTCCCAGTCGTTCTCGTCAGTGATGGAGGGGTTTCTGGTGGCGAGGACACTTGCAATCCGTGCAGTCATCTCTCCGGAGTTGTCATGATGAGTGAATCAAAAAGGGGAAGAAGGCATCTCTTCGGAAAAAAAGGCATTGGAATGGTGAGCTTCACTGACGGGCAAATTCTCTCTCACGCTTTCGCCTTGCTGTATCATCAGCTCCTCGCCGTTCGTCATGGGAGCTACCAAGGCAGCTGTGCTTTGGTAAGCGGAACTCCGTCCCAGAGCTACTGTTACGTGTCAAATACCAATTACAGTATCAATCTGCTTGATCTGCAGCGCATCACGCCCGTATGATACCGTAAAGTTACCCTTCAGAGTGAGCCCTTAAACTGGCGGGAAAGGCTAGGCGCTTTGGGGCCCAGAACTTAAGCTTGCTTAGGGACCCTAAGGCCCCGAGTTTAGGAGCGACTCAGGAGACAGTTCCTCTGTGAATGACACCCAGAATTTTCTGTCTAAAGAAAAATATATCTTATTCCCTTATCCAGTCTATCATCGTAATCCTAAATATGACAAATTATCACCGCATGCCCTGTGCGTGGAATATCAACTTAGGTTACTCCGTACCGTAAATAAGTTTCGTGGAAATAATCGGGGCTCCCAAGTGCAGAAGTTTCAGTGCCTCCCCGTGAACACAAAGCTCAAGGTTCCGCAAAAGTGAGCTTTCAACCAGCTCCTGGCGAATAGCTGGTTTCACTTCTCTATGTTGATCCGCCGTTTGACTGCCAAAGTTCCGCCCATCATGTCAAATCTTGAAGGGGTCTTTGGTGAGCTTCTCTTGCCAATCGCATTCCCTGGATGAATGGTTCAACTGACTGGAAAAACCACATTTCTTCCCCCAGCCGTCCACAAACCTGGTGGAATCTCCTCCGCCGACGTCCTCCGCGACCTCCAGCGCCACTTCAACCCGTCCAAATTCTTCCAGCCCTGGCTGAACGCCGAGCGCACCCGGCGCAAACTGGAGCCAAAAAACCAACAGCGCCGACGCCGAGATAAGCGCATTCAAGTCAAGATAGGACATGGAGGCACTCTCGACCCGATCGCCACCGGCGTGTTGATCACAGGCGTGGGAAAGGGGACAAAGCAGCTTAACAACTTCCTCGCGTGCACGAAGTCGTACGAAGCGGTGGTTCTGTTCGGTGTTGCGACTGATTCATATGACCGTGTCGGGAAGGTGGTCAGTCGCGCGCCGTATGAGCATGTTACGAGGGAGAAGGTGGAGGAAGCGCTGAAGGGATTTCGGGGGAAGATCATGCAGCGGCCTTCGATCTTTTCAGCGCTCAAGGTGCAGGGGAAGAAGCTTTACGAATACGCCCGGGAGGGCAAAGAGCCGCCCGTGGAGATAGCGGAGAGACCGGTTGAGGTTACGAATCTGGAGATTGTGGAATGGTACGATCCTGGGACGCATGAATGGAAATGGCCCACGGAGGAGGCGGGAGCCGCAGAGAAAAATGTCGCGGAGAAAATGATTGCAAAGGAGAAGGATTTCGTCGACAAAGAATGCACACATGCCGCCGAAGATAAGACACTCAAGCGAAAGGCATCTCCGTCGACAGACGGACCTACCGCTGAGGATCAACCTCTGCTCAAACGCCAGAAAGAAGACACCGCCGCGCAACACGAGTCGACCCTAGCAACCGCACCCGCAGAACCGGAAGCCATTCCCACATCCGAAACCCAGCAACCTCAATCGGAATCCGTTCCCGCGCAGCCTGTTCCGCAACCGCCCGCGGTAAAACTAACGATGACAGTGTCCTCGGGCTTCTATGTGCGCTCCCTGGCCCACGACCTTGGCCTGGCGCTTAACAGCAATGCTATAATGACCTCTCTGGTGCGCACTCGTCAGGGAGATTTTGAGCTCTCGCCTGATAAGATATTAGAGTACAAAGATCTGGAGGCTGGTGAAGAAGTGTGGGCTCCAAAGGTGCAGAGGTTCTTGGATGAGTGGAATGAGAAGATGCAAGGGAGAAAAGACGACAGCGAGAACGAGAGCTAGCCAGGGTGGATAGCAGTTACCTCTGTATGTAATTATAGATTAGAACAAATCGGATTCAACGTTTAAGTAGGCTTTTGCTACGCCGTCTTATATCAGTCACTGACAACTAGTAGCTTGCTTCGAAGGCCCAACTTCCAGAAATGACAGAAAGAGTGGCTGTATGTCCAAAATAATAGCAGTTCAAGTTGCTTTTACGTCTAAAGTGGCCCGGGCAATAACCATAGCGGAGCAAGCAGAATGACGGATTTAATATGTATTCGAATCTAGATATCACGTCGACCGCTGTAGATTGCTAGTAGGAGATACGGATAAACCTTTAATAAGAAATTTTTTCAGCGGCCGAACAAAGATAAAAAAAGGGGTATCGAGAGATAATGAAGTTTGAATGTATGATAACAGGCCGTCCAAGGATTGAATCAAGAAAGAAGTGGATTGTTAACATCCACCTATCGGAAGAAGATAAAACAAAAGGAAGGAAAGCGAGAGAAGGAAAGATATTTGAATGGAGGTATCGTAACAGCGCATAAACGGGTAGAAGTTGACCAAGGGCGAAGGTAGAAGCATCGTATCCTGGACAATGGGAGGGACCAATGGGAAATGCGAGATATTTGCCATTTGTATACACAGAAAAAAGAAAAAGCAGGAAAAAGGGTAAATAAATCAAAAATGACTGGTATCTAGAGAAGCCAAGGAATTCGTCGTACACCGAGAGGGTGAGAGTTGAGTAAAAGGAACGTAGAGTGTGGTGAAGGTCGGTTAGCGGTATCGAGATTGGTATGTCTTATGAGCTTCGAGAAGTGCTTTTACAAAATCAGCATATCAGCCTTGTATGAACCGGGGCATTGAGACCTGAACTCACTCTGAAGAATTGCTCTCTGGCCATTCCTCGACTCGCAAGCACATTGCAAGGTGCTTCCGTTCTTGAAGTCCAGCACAATACTATTCGGTAATTCCTGTCTGTCCTGATCCGGTAGAGACGGAGTCCGAAATTCAGAAAGATGATACCGTTTGACAATATTCCGTGCTGTCCCATCAAGGGTCCCGGGCGTTAGGATGAGATATCCGTGGTCGTCGATACGCAGAAATCGCCTTTTCCAAAGAAGAGTGTCTGGGAATTGCACGTTCACTTCGCCAATGTCGA
The DNA here is from genome assembly GCA_001430955.1 of Chrysosporium queenslandicum. Classification (NCBI taxonomy): domain Eukaryota; kingdom Fungi; phylum Ascomycota; class Eurotiomycetes; order Onygenales; family Onygenaceae; genus Chrysosporium; species Chrysosporium queenslandicum. The sequence goes on along the minus strand of LJPI01000276.1, from coordinate 166,231 downwards.
CGACTTGAGGCGGCTCTGGGGTTTGTTCCTCTTCTTCTTTTGGCGGCGGCGTCGGTGGCTCTTCTTCCTTCAGAGTCGGACTGAGGGCATTGATAATACCACGGCGTGAGTTTGAGGTGATGGTGGACATGCGCCGCATCAGTCTCGATTTTCTGGATTCTTTCTTTTCCTCCAGGACTTCATCGAGACTAACAAGGTGACCATATGTATCGCTAGATGACCGGGGAAGCGTCCCATCAAGCTTAGTTCGCGACGAAACAGAAAGCTTGCTAGTAGTTGAATCGGACCTCCGTAATGGCGTTTGATCTGGAATGTGCTTTGAGCTGATAGACGATATGGACCAGCGCTTTTTTTCTTGTTTCACCGGTGGTGATGTCGGCATCACTGCCGAACTTGCTTCGCCTTCTCCGTCGTGCTCAACGATAAGCTGGCTGCGCTGCAAATTCAAAACAGTGGGTTCAGAAGGGTCGGCGGGAGGGTCCGGAGGAGCAGCAGAGGGATCACGAACGATCCGGGCGGTTACGGAGACGGAGTTAGGCTTGCCCTTCATTGAGCTTACGGGAGAAAGTGAGTCGTGTCGCTTCGGAATTTGGTTATTATTTTCTTGCACCAACGGAGATTTATTTCCCTTGGGAGTGCCACTGGGCGAAAGTACACTGGTCGGGGTCATCGAGGCCCGTTTGCGGAACTTTTCGAATGGCGAAGTCGATCCGGATGATGGAGGAAGTACTGGAGTATGGCTCGGACCAGACTCTCGACTCGAGAACATCTCCAAGGCTTTGATGCGTTTTGAGATGCCTGAGGAAACGTTGACCTTCTTAGCCACCAAAACTGGAACAGCGCTCTGGTTATTGAAATACGGCCCTGATACAGATCTGCCAACAGGAAGCGCTTGCACGTCCATTCCACCCGCGCTAGCATTTGTTACGACCCTGGAGCCCTTCCATCTCTCTGACGAAGCAAGGTCCCCGTTGCTGGAGAACGGAGTGAGGGGAGTTTTTGGCACAGCAACCGGTTTGGCTTCCTCAACAGTTGCTGATTTAAGCTCTTCCATGAACGAATCATCAGACAGTAAGTTGTCTTCGTCTAAATCATCAGTGCGTTGTGGAATGTGAATAGGTTCAAGCATAGCGCGCCTTTTCTGCTTGCGTTCCTTGTGGCTCTTCTCAGTATCGCTTTGATTGTCCGCTTCCTTCTGTTCTTCGTTATCATCCACAACCGGTATTGAGACAACCGAAGAGCTCTCAGGAATCTCAGCATCGGATTGAGATGTCACCTCAGAAACACCAAGACTTTCCTGTTGGTGGATGGAAGAACGGTCTGACTCATCCTCTACAGTTTGCGAAAATTCCACTGGTATAGCGCGCGGAGTAGGAGTCTCCGGACATTGAAAGTCAGATGGTATTTCAATCTCGCATGGGTTGACGTCAAGCTCGTTTGTAGACCTGCCGGATGCTATTGGGACAGGTGCATTCCCCGTCGAATCTGACCCCTCGCCCATATGATTAGGTCCCGTTGAAGTGTTCTCTTGCTGATCAGCCTCTGACGGTTCTGTAACATCTGTATCAGGTGTATGGACAGCCCTGGATAAAGGTTCAGGGGCTGAAGATTCCTCGACACAATCGACCAATACAGAGGGCTTGGGAACATCCTTTTGTGGAGTTTGCTCAGCAATAGAGAGATCGACGGCCGAATCAAGCTTGGACGGGTCAGCCATGGGCGTTGTAACCTCATTGCTGCCATCCATGAGGGGCTCCCCAGGGCTCGGGGCGTGCTCGACTGGCTCTTCTGGTTCTACTCCTTGAACACTAATTTTGACTTCACAAGGGGCCACTTCAGGATCCGGAATCATCGAACTCTCTCCCAAATTATCCTTCTCCGATTCTTTTGGCGGTACTGCTTCCTGTTTGCGTTTTTCAGCTTCCTGGGCCTGTTTCTCCATCTGCCTTTTGCGCAATTCTAGGGCCTTCATCAGCCGTTGCTTTTCAGGCGTCACACCTATCGACGATGCAACGCTTCTTGCAGATTTGGGTGAGGCAGGTGGGTTCCTCAAAAATGATCCTATAACGGGAGGGGGAGGTAAGAGCGCCGGAACTGGGGGAACGTCTGACAAAACAGGAGGAACAAGGTCGGGTTGGGACCTGGGTCGAGAGGCATGGTTTCGTCTGGCCGTTGGCCGAACGCCAGCAGGAAGTGTGGCAACGGGGCGGCTCTCACGCGATCTACCCATTGAACCGGCAGTGCGTGGGCGGCCATTGACGTCCACCGACGGACGAGGACCCAGCTTTACTTTGGGCGGACGTAAGCTCGCTTGGTCCAAATCCCTAGTTGAGGGCCTCGAAGACTGGGTCGACTTTCGCGGCTCATTCGCGGTCTGGGAGAGGTGATCCAATAGATGTCTCTGGGCTGCCCCATTTGTGTGACTTCTTGTATAGCCTCGTGGGACCGAAGGCAGTGGTTTATCTGATCTCCTCGAACGTATCGATGCAGTGTCTGCCACCGAATGGGCTGGTTCTCCCGGTGTATAGCGGTCCGGCACGGCAGTTGCCTCAGAGGTTCGACTATACACACTGTGTCTCCGACTATCGACACTTAGGCTACTCTCAGTAACTGATCTTTCTGCTACCGACGCACTTTCCTCCACTTCAGCGTCTTCTGTAATCTCTCCCAAATGACAACGCCGTAGGGAGCTGGAGGACGAGGTCATAGACCGGGATGCGGCATGGAGTAAACAAGCAGACGAAAGAGCGTTCTCGGTAAGTTCGGAGGAGACCGTGAGGGAAAAGACTGTATCGTGAGGTGAAAATTTATCTAATATCGATTGGAATTGGACAGAAATTCGTGCTAGAAACCGAGGTTGTCAGCAAAACGGCCGTTAGGGGTTTGATAATGAAAGGACGGGAGAAAAAGAAAAATCCGCTCGATTGTGCAACGGGGAATACCTCGCAAGATCCTCGAGACCCCGTCCGGAACATATCTTAAGATGACCTTCCTCCGTCTGTACTGTAGGAATCCATATAGCGGGGATTTTTCTTCGTAGCTATCGATTGTAATGCGAATTTCGGCGACTCCCCCTGTGCCTCTAGCCAGAAGCGCAACCACATCTCTCGAGACATATTTAAGAAGGAACCTAGACATAACACCAGGCAGTCCGTCAGTAAGCCAGCTCGACAGGAATTGACACGCTTCCATTGCTCCTTGTCCATTTGTTCTCGTGGACAAGAAGCTGGCCGGACGGGCAAGCAACGAGGAAGACCTTGGTTAAACGAAGCAGCAGAGCCAGTACTCACCATCCTCCAGCCTCCGTCAACGCAGCCTGGTAGGACTCGATGATAGCGGGATCATCCAAGCCATTAAGAGACATATCTAGCTAATGTCCCACATTGGAATCGGGCGAAAGCGAAAGGGGGATCCTCCCTCCTGGGTGAAAAGCGACCGGCGGCTGTGATCAGAAAGGAGTGACTAGCGGGATAACGAGTGGAGGGTCAAAAGAACGAGAGAAAAGAGAGAATCGAAAATTAAAAGTAACTGGATATCTAATAATAAATAACAGAAGGCAATTAATTGGTTTTGTCCAGGGAGGTTTTCTGGAAGAAATGAGATGGGCAGCACAATTGAGATGCAACAGGGAGGGTCGCTAGTGAGTGTGGAGCAGTGCTACGACGGACTAGATCATTTCACGAGCAGCCAAGCGGTTTGACAGCGCGAGCACGCAGTTCTCACGGAGTCGAGGGGGGAAAAATAGGAGGCGAGCACTCCTGTCAGTCAGTGTTGATATCACCCGTCCCTCGTGTATTGTCTTTTTTTTTTTTTTTGCGCGTGTCTTTTCCTTTTCGCATTGTGCCCTCAGCAAAGAGTTTGATTTCTCCAGATCTAGAGCAACTAACTAGCGGCAACGCCTACGGTTTCAGATTCCCACCTCCGCACTCATGCCGGTAATTCTCCGTTCGGGGTCTCATTCTTCCAAAGCACCTCATGGGCCAGTGTACGATGCTGTTGTGCGAGTCGAGCGTGGGCACTAGCTTAACCGAAAACCTCGAGGGCTCACCACACATTTTGTTATTTAACGCCTGTTCATAACAGCCGTTGATCATTAACTGATTGACCCGTCAAATGCAACTCTACGCAAGCTACCCCTCCCCACTGAGCATTGCACGGGAAGGCTAGCGTTTCAAAATCATGCAGAGAGAGCCCAGGCCAACGGATCAGCTATGGAGTTGGCTCCTCCATATACACAAAGCAGGCAGTTTTCCACAAACAGGCCAGCTTCGAGACCAAGGGACCGTGCAACCTACTTGAGAAGAGGAAGACTTCAAACTAGCGATGCAGACACCGCGTTAGTTATCTTGCAGCCAGGCGCACAAGCCAACGGCCTCGCCCATCCTCGGTGTATATTCCGTTGGCGAAATGATAGTTGTTCTAAAGGCTGTCCTGAAAATATCACCGATGTGCTATGCGAGTATCTGGTACGGATTCTAGCCGGGCGTCTTCGATGAGCTCGCTTTCGCTGAACATCCCCGGCAGTATTGAAGATCCCTCTCAACGATCGAACCCGGGGTATGGAGATGTCGCCCAAGCAGTTGTAATGAGTCATCATAAACTGCATCAAACTAGTAGACAAGACCTAGAAGTGTGCTTGCAAGGAGAAACCGAGGGATCAACGACAAAGGTACCCGGTACCTCAGGCCTCGATGTAGTCAAGAAAACTCTGCTTCCATGTGCTCCGTGCTTATGCGCATGCATATGATGAATCAGGGACAAGACGGTGCCACTAAAAAGTGTTGATTCAATTTGGAAAGGCATGCTCTGAATAAGAGACACCAAATACTCCGTACAAAAAGAAAAATAAGGCAAAATAAAATCGACTGTCTAGGAGCCATGGAGGGTAATGGAATTCCCATGCTAGCGAAGGAGCTTTTTATAGCTGTCCGCGAAGGCGGAAGATTGACAGGGAGCGTATCCCAGCCAAAGTATCCATAGGATGATCCTTTGAGTAGCTCAAGAGTCGAGAATGAACAAGAGCGACAATGAAGCGATCTAGGCAAACATTCCATTCAGTGGCAACATCCATCCAGGCTGTAGAGTAAGACGGACTCTGGAGGATTGGGATTCTGGCTAGCCTGCTTTGAGAAGGAGAGAGATATATATAACCACTCCGTACAACACTCTTGCGCACATGAGAAGAAGTGCCACACTTCCTCGCAGATGAAAAAGCAAGTATAAGCGGGACCAAGCAAGTGATGACCTGAGAGCCAAGCTGCATAAGTCTTCTCAGAGTGCCCAGAACAATTGGCCCCGAGCAGCGGGTTCATTGGCTGGCCTATTGTTTCTGATGGGAGGAGAGATTGGGAGATAATTTTTACTGGAAAAATAGAAAAGGAGAAAAGGAGAAAAGCAACAGTGTCGAAGCAGTGAAATTGCCTCCCGCCTGTAACTCGTGGCTTTGCTGAAGGAGGCGAGTGTTGACCGCGAATCTCAGCGCCGAAGAGGCAAAACCCATGCATGCGGACGGTCCAATTACGGACTGGCGATGAGGTTGGAGACGGGGTTGATGAGAGCAGCTGGGATTGGGCGACTCCTCATAAGTAGCTGGAAGAGGAGAAGAAGGCAGAGAAGAAGACGAGAAGAGTCAAGATGCTCTCTCTCTCTCTCTCTCTCTCTCTCTCATGCGCACATTTAGCTTTCTTTGATCAAGAAGCCTCTCGTGACATGGCGGGATTCTGCTCCACCGAGAGCGACGACTAGCAGTTAGTTTGCTGGAATTTAGAGCGTGGTAAACCAAATAACTAGTTAAAAGAAGCACCCAATCCCTTGAGAGTCTTTGTATCATCACCTCTTCTGCTCGTCCTGCTCTGCATCTTCCCTGCTGATTTCCAACATGCACCACCCTGGCTGACAGTTGGTACTCCTCGATCTGCTTCGAACTCCCCCCTCTCTCTCTGCTTGATGATCTGTGCTTATAATAAACCATCCCGAATGCCTGTCTGATCGTCCCGCCCTTCTGCCCTTCTCCTCTGCTCAACTGCTTTGAAATCTTGAAAAGAAGCAATTATCCTCGTCGCAAATCCCTGCAGGCGTGCAATAACCGGCCAACAGCTCTCGAAAGCTGATCGCCAAACACTTCTTTTATCCGGAAGATTTCTCATCTCTTTGGCGGGTGCTTCACAAGGCTGGTGCTCGTTGTTTGGCATTTCTCCGATCAAAGCTAAACCGAGAGTTGCTTTTGCTCTGCTTCTTCGGCAAACCCATTCCTGTTCTGCCTTCCGGCCAGTCCCTCAGAATCAAGGTATCTATCTTGTGCTGCACTATGCTTCAAACTTGGCACAGACGGTCCAGCCGTTGGCCTGGTTTAGGCTTTTGTTTTTGCCTGGCTGCGCTGACTATCTCCCAGAGTGAATGCTAATATCATTTAACTCACTGAATCGAACCGTCCATGACTACCACAACGACTTCTCCCACGAGCTTCGTTGCCGAGTCTCCGCCGTCAGGCTTGTCCTTTACCAGCCGGCTCCGACGACTGAGCCAGCTTCGAACCCATCATCCTCCCAGTCCCAACGCGCCTCACTCTCCCACGCAGCCCCGTTCAAACCGGTATAGCCTAACACGTGCCGTCGGTCTCGCCCTTTCCCCTCACTCTCCCGTCTTCGATTCCGCCGCTGAGCATCTCACACACGACCTTCACCCCACTGTCTCTGTCCAATCCGCGCCAGAACCACGCCAATCCCATGCCAGAAGAGCGGCGGGTGGCCTGAACCATCGCGAGCCGAGCCGATCGTCAAGCTCGTCTGAAGACCGCTCCGACGCTCCGTCGCATTCGTCCCGATCTACACCCGCAAACGAGGCGGAACACAGGCCCGAGGACGCCATGCGATTGCGGGAAACCTCAGCAGAGCCATCCATGGCCCAGCCGCCCTCCTCTCTGCCATCTGCCCCAGAACCCGCCGTTGAATCGCACAGGCCGCCTCCGGCTACGTCGGAGTCCTGTCACAATGGCTCCACCCAGCCAGACCCTACTCAGATGGCAATTACTTCTACTTCCAGCAGCACAGAAGCCGCTAAGCCTCGATCACAGCCAACCATCCGATTGTTCCCCCACCATGCCCAGTACTCCAGACCCTCCCTACCCTTTACTCCGATCACGCGCACACTGCCTGATGAAGATTGCATCATCAAGGTGGGCCGTTACTCTGAACGCGACGGCATACCCGTTGCAAATCCTCCTCAACCTTCAGCTGCCCCGGTCGGCTTCAAATCCAAAGTCGTAAGCAGGAAGCATTGCGAATTCTCATTCGTGAATGGCCAGTGGCATATCAAAGATGTTGGGAGTTCTTCTGGGACATTCCTCAACCACATGCGCTTGAGCCAACCTAATACTCCCTCCAGGTTGTATGCTGTGCGGGATGGTGATGTTGTACAACTTGGGATCGACTTCAGAGGCGGGGAAGAAATGATTTTTAGATGCGTCCGAATCCGCATTGAGTGCAATCGAACGTGGCAACGGGGTCCCAACGAGTTTAAGTAAGCTATGATCTATAGAGCGCATAGTTTTCCCTAGACTGATGATTGCTACTAGCAAAAACACGGAAAGGCTTATAAGCAGCCTTGGAAAAGGCGCTGACGCTGACTACAAAGGCTGCAGAGAATGTTCTATCTGCCTCAACTCAGTGCTGGTTCGTTTCCCGCTCGCCATTCCCCTTTTTGTATTTTTTACCTATCAGGTGCTAAACTTACCGACAGAGGCCTTATCAATGCCTTTTCATGGCGGCTTGCGCGCACGTATGGCATTACAAATGTATCCGCAGATTGATCCACACTCCCGAATACCCTATGTTTCAATGCCCGAACTGTCGTGCCTACACGGACCTGAGTGCCGATGTGGATGACACCAATGACATGTATGACGAAGCCGAGAGTGGCCCGAGAATCTCTCGGGATCAACCGGTCATGGAGGAGCCCTGCACTTCCTTAGATGCTGTTGTAACCCAGGCTTCGGAGACTGGTGACTGCCAGACAAGTGACCAGAATCCGCTCGGCGCCGGTGACATTGAGATTCCTGATGCCCCGGCGGTGCCTAACGAAGAGGCAATCCAGGAGTCAGATGAATTCTTGAGAAATATGCAGAGTCCGTCGATAGACGAAATTGCACGCAGTCCGAACATCGACATTCCTCATCGAGGACTAGCGCGCACGATAGATGAGGCGACACAAAGTCGCCTAGCAACTTCGAACGGTGGATCACCCATCGTTCGCGACAATTTTGAAGATTGTCCGCTGACCCCAAGAAACGATCTTGGCCCGTTGGCCCTTGACGGCCGGGCCGGTCGAGTATAGTATTTGTTCCCTACGGGTTGTACCAACATCCCTATGATTCGTGTTGTCATGTTGCTATGCCTCCTTGCTTGGTGCGGGTCCGTACGATGCATCCACCTCTCTACAACTTTTTTCTTTTCTTTTTTTTTTTTTTTTTTTGAGAAACGCAGGCTGCAGCGCATTGCATCTTCGCCATTTGCCCTGTTTGCTTTCAGCACCTTGCTACTTCTGGCAGCGTTTGAGCAGCAGTTTGAATTCTCCCCGCATGAAGGGTGGGGCGCACTGGAGTAATCGTCGTATATTATGTACATTTGGAGGACTGTTCATACCGTGAACTGACGGCACACACTTCTGGAGGATGCTCGGTATAGTTCTCTTGAGCTGATAGACGTAATCCATATCTTGTGAAGGCTGTAGTTGCATGAATCCCACCGTCCACTAGCGATCGCTCACGAACTTGTGTGGGGGAAGCTCTTGGGAACGAAAATCCCCCCAAATCTCCACTTCTCCACCCATTCAAGGACGGCGGTTTCAGTTCTCATCCTTAGCTCCAGCTGTGTCGAACCAAAGAGCGTGACTTGCTCGGGATGTTGCCATCTTGCTAGCACAGGAGACGCGGGGGCCAGCAGCACAGCCAACTCGATTTCCTTTACTTCTCGCTGATTCTGCGGAATCTGAATCTCCCATCCCTCTCCTGCGGGCTTCCTGTTGCGACTACATACATCCAGTGCAGTGCATACGACAATGCGGCTTGTAGAGCAGTCGACCTTCAACGACGACCGCAGTTCCACCATCGACACGCAGCATCACCAGCGACGCCCGACTCACCCATTTATGAAATCTCACAGGTCCAAGCCTCGAAGGTAGGGAAGAAGCCACCCAGTGCATACATCTGCAGTCCAATTTCCAGCTTGCTAACCTCTGGTTGCCTGTGTAACGTCAAATAAGCAGATGGCCACTTGTCCTCCGTTTCATCAAGGGTGCGGTTCACAGCGCCGTTCTCGTGCCACTCGTCTGCCACGCCCTGTTTACCGTGCTGGTTGTCTGCTTGGATAAATACGTGTATGATAGCTTGGGCTTACCTCCAACAATCGTGAGAACTACACTTTTCCCAAGATCAAAACGCCCAATTAGACACCAGCATCCTCTTACGCAGATAGCTCTGCTTTTTCCTGGCTTTCACGCTATCTAGATACCCTCCCTCTCCATTGTCGTCGGTCTCATTCTCGTTTTTCGAAACCAGACGTCCTACAATCGCTTCTGGGACGGGCGCAATGCGCTCACGACGATCAACACCTCCATTCGTAACCTGACAAGGAGTATCCTCGTCAATTCATACCATCGAAACCGTCCTCTGACGGCGACGGAACGGCAAGACATTGAGCGCACGATTCGGGTCCTCATCGCTTTCCCGTATGCCGTGAAGAACTACCTGCGCGCCGAATGGAACGCGGGATGGTCGGTGCAACCGTTCATCGGCAACACGGGCAACGCGGAGAACGGCGATGGGTTTCACAGTGGCTCGTCGAAGCAGGAATACATAGGGTTATTACCTGCGGGATTTGAGTGTCTGGAAGATGACGGTTTGTCTATTCCGTTGCAATTGAGCTTTTTCGTCGAGGGCTTTATCAAGCGCGGTCTTGAGAGGGGCTGGTATGATCCGCCGGGTGCGAGTCAGATGGGAAACCAGGTCTCCTCACTTGTCGATGCCTACGGGAAAATGGAAACGATCAAGTTGACGCCTATTCCCATTGCTCACCTGTATGTTTCCGGCCCTGCGTTGATATATGCCTAACCCCAAGCTCCCCTTTTCCCTCTACTAATATCCGTGTCTAGCATTCACCAAAAGCAAGTCCTTGCACTGTTCGGTTGCGTTCTTCCCTTCGCCATGGTGGATGATATGGGCTGGTGGGCCGTTCCCATTGTCAGCCTTGTCATCTTCACCCTTTACGGCATCGAAGGAATCGGCTCTCAGCTGGAAGACCCGTTCGGCTATGATAGGAATGACATCAAGATGGATGCCATCGTGGAGGATGAGAGGACCGAGATCGAGGCCATTCTGAACGAGTGGAAAAGGGTCACGGAAGTCTCTGACGAAGCAGTCGACCTTAATGGCGGCGATAATGCAGTCGGGAATGATTCCGTGTTCAGAAGAAGAGAAATGTTTATCAATATGCAATGATTCTGGCAAAGGTGGGATGTATACATCATGGTTGTTGGTGCATTTAGCTGTTGCTTTTCGAGTCTGTGGTGTTTGAATGCTCAATGTTCTACGAGAACTCCGCCTGGATACTGCTTTTCTTTTGGATATACCCACATTTGCAGTCCTTGCATGCACAAATATGCCCGCTTGATTTTCTATCGTCGTCGTCCATGATTTGCGTTGGGCCCTTCTGGTATCTTAAGCCAAAGATACCTAGTACCAAGCTGGATTTGGTACTCGCTTTTGGTTATGAGCTACTTTGGTCATCCAGAACATGTTGCAAGCTGTGGGGAGGTGTTCTCATCTGATTTAGTTGCGAGTGACATTAATACCAAGAGGCGATGGTTACCAGGAATCATTTGCATATAAGACACATTCAAATCTCATATTCAGAGACTCTTGCACGATAATGAGAAACAATACTCGGCACCGCCATACCCATCCCACAAGCCACCCTGTTCAACGAAAAAGGAAAAAAACTCCAGCATCCCGAACCCAAACCCGAACCTCGTTCATAACCCACGGCAACCCATTCGAACACCCGTGAATACTCCCAAACACCTCTCCCATATTCCACTCGTCGCAGCCACAGCCATCCAACTCTCAGTCACCCCGAAAGCACTCCCAGCAGCGACCTAGGCAGTTACGCCGGCGCGTCCGTAGCCCGTCCTACCTGACCCCTGCCGCCAGGCTTGATCAGGCGCAATGCCACATGTTCTCCCTTCATGAGTTTGTCCGCGGGAGCGGGTTTCGGCTCCGATGGGCGTGGTGCGGGGCTGGCCGTGCAGGCCAGGGCGCAGAGACCAACGACGACGCTGAGGATGGTGGTGGTTTTCATTTTCGAAAGATGATACTAGTTGTTGCGTGTTTGCAGAGGCGCGGGAGGAGGACGAGTAGCTTGGTTGTGTATCGACAGTTGGTAGGAAACCAGAATAAATCGTAGTATATAACTTGGGTATCAAGGAGAAGGCTCGGATGGTTTTTTTGAGTCGCTAGTAACTAGGGAAAAGGGAGGCACCAGAACAGCATTTTATATCTTTCTGGAGTGTAAGAGGGACCCCGAAGAGATGGCACTTTCGGCCATTGTGCCTTGCAAGGTGTTGCAGAAAACATCAAGCTCGAAGCACGATAGGTCTTTTCTCACTATTGAGCCAATAAGTAGACACGCTGCCCCGGAGAATCTTCCTATCATGGATAGTCTTCCGTGGGTCATGACAACCTCGACTCTTGATATAACGGCACTACAACTCAAAGGAGACTAGCTGCCGGCAAGAAGGAGGCTGGACCATTCTCAACAGCAAAGCCATATCCGTTTCAACATTTTACTATTCTTTTCATTGTTGGCATGATGTTCCAGGGAAGTCGGGATTCGTCAAAGACCAAAGTGTCAACCCAACAAACCCTTTTCGAGTCCGTTGAGTGAGGCAATGCTGCAATGGCTTGTTTCACACAACCGAGAATCCCCGGCTTTGATGCGACGGTCCCTAGAACAATGTCCGGAGGTATATACGTATAAAGATATGGCATACTTGCTGTTTATTGCTACCTATTCCTAACGAATATTAAGTCACATCGCTGAAGCCTTCCAACGAGTTGTTGCCAACCTTCTTAACTCCACCAAACCACCCAGTAAACTAGCACGCGGGAGAAAACGAAATGATGGGCTCGATGAGCCACTTCTAAAGTCAGGCTCTACACAAAGTAGTAGCTTCACGTTGGCTCCCGTGCGTTTTGAGCTGGGGTGGCTTTCGTCTCCTTTTTCGCCGATCGAATACTCTTCCAGTTTTCCTTTTTAACACCAGTGTTATTACCTGGGTTAGCTTTGCCTTCCTCCTCAGGGTGATCTGAACCACCAGGTGTGCCCTCTTGGGCTTTGGTTCTTTGCGATCTCCTAAGCGGGGTCGTAGGCGACACATTGTTAACACCTCGCTGAACTTTCAGCGGCGGCTCTCCCGCCATGTTAGATATGTTCTTAACGATATCCCTGTCGGCTGACGGTCCGCCCCCAATAGTTGGGTCTTCAGTTCGCTTCCTTTTCCTTTCCCGCTTACGCTTGTCCTCCTGCTGTTTTGCCAAACCAGGATATGCCTCGTCCAACTTCTTAAGTTGGATGCCAAGGCGATCCGGCACCTCGTCTGGAGATGTCGGCGCTCGTGGAATGATAGGGCTCCAGTCCAATGACGCTATTGAATCGGGCGTAGAAAGACGTGACGAGACGGACTGTACCTCGTCCGTTTTAGATGGGCCCGGATCCCCGGATCCTATATCCCCAAGTCGGGGACTTTCCGCCACAGCGCCTTTCGAGCTTTCCTCTTGCATTGCCGGCGGGCGCGGCCCGTATGGGGATCGGGATAGGCTTGGATGAGGTTGCCGAAGGTGTGCTTTGTTTTGATTTGGAGTATCAGTGCTCTCCTTCTTGGAGCTGAACTCGGAGCATGAACCCTGCTGAGACTCAGGTATTTGAATCTGAACCAGAGACTTCTCGTTACGAACGAGCGTTTCTCCGCTCATCTTGGCCTTAAATAGGTTGCTTAACCTCGCATTGCGGACGATAGCAACTAGATCATATTTCGCTTTTAACATCGCATCGGTAATCCAGGTCTCCGTCAAAGCCGGATGTTTCCCTTCCCAGGTTCGGGGTCCATGTTCTGACCAAAATTTGTGGGCATGTATAATGTTCTTGCTGTTTCGGGGGTATACTGTTCCAAGTTGGACAGTCCATAAATGTTCAAGAAAAAGGTACCGTTGAAGCTCATAGCGGAATCTGGGGATAAAATGGGGAGTAACCCCCTCAGGAAGTCCCTCGGGCTGCGGAATGTATGGGACCTGGTTCAGGTTCGAGATCAGCATTAGGTGCCTTCACCAGCAGTTTCTTTTCTTTTCTTTCGTTCATTTTCCTCTTTCTGGAACCACTTACCTGGAAGATCGGATCCCCATTTTGGTCGTATTTCGCTGTCGCCATTCGATGGATGGTTGAATCCGAAAGCCCGTGCGGTATCAGTAGATATGGAACTATTGGACTTGTGTTTTGTTGTCCGCTCGTGAAAATAAAATTTTGAGATCGTTAAAGTTGATGTGAACAACGGGAGCATACCTAGATCTGTATTTCTATTCCTGTAGGTTATTGAGTTCAAAGAGGTAGAATCGGTGGAACGAAGTGCACATAAAGTGAGGATTGGGCAAGAGAAAGATAAAAGGAGCGAAGGTCCGGGTGTCCGCTCTGCGGCTGCAAGGAAGGAAAGACGTGTTCCATCAAACAAGCAAAGCAAGTGCCGTTGGAGTCTTCCCTTCCATCCACAATGGCGCCCTCTAGGAAGCCAAGTAGCGGATGGACAATCCCCAGAAGTGGGACATTCTATGAGCTCCAAAGGGCCGCTGTAAGTCTTCTTAAAGAATACAACGAGTCGTAAGAAAGCGGCTTTGGGCAACCAAATATACGGTGAGACTATGGGAGATTGTCAGTATTGGCCCTTCTCAAGGTTCACATTCGGAGTCTTACCCATTGTAAATATCCATATTACATCTTTTCCCATGAATGTTTACCCAGGCACTCAAATATTCAATTATCGCAGAGAACCAAAGGGGGGCATGGGTTGCGTTCCCGTCTAAACGACGGAGCCCGCTTACTTATAAAAACGCGGCAAGGGTCATCAGCAATGCAGAACATGAGTTGGAAGTCTGCACAACTGCACTCGCAAGCTTGCCCATCATAACGGTGCCTCAACCTCTACTAACACTTCTTCAATAATAATCTCTGGTGTAAGCTCAGCCAAAGCAAAGTTGGCTGCAGCCAAATTGCTTCCATATAGCAGACTGCGATCATCCTTTGGGCGAGCAACGACAATGCGATGTCTATAGGCCTTTTTAGCAGCGATGGCTATCAACGAAGGAACCAAAAAGTCCAGCCGTTGAAATGGAGCCAGACACCTACATTTTATGTAAGAAACACATACACGCTGCATGTTTGACGGACTTACCTAGCCAGTAGCTCAAAGTGACGAGTGGCAGCGGCTGATATACCACCGGCAACTCCACGATGTAGTCTTAAGAATACAACAAAGTTGTGAAGATAACAATTGGCGTCAGCAGAAAGATGTACATTATTGGTTAGTTGCTGAAGTACTTTGATTTCCTGTAATGACCTTGATGAGTAACTTTGTTAGGGGTCGTAAGGTCGTGGGATCATACTTCTTCAAGAATCAGGCAGGGTCGATGAAAGCCTGATGAGACACGAGAAGGCTGTCTGACTACGGAAGAGAGCGAGGTCGCATCTTCAGATACCCAACCGGAGTCGTCTTCAATATTTTCGAATCGATCAGCTCTATCATGGAAATGCGAGAGGAAGATGTGCTCGTTCTATTAGAAACTCAGTAACATGTTTTCCAAGGCCTCTTGGCAACGGTTGATACCAAGTGTCTATTCAATAGTGTTGATAACGGTTTTCCGTCGGCAGCAAGAACTGGAAGGAAAAGGAATGTTCTGGGAGTGCTATGCACCGCCTTCCTGGTAAAGATACGCTTCAGTCGTATGAGCTGTGTCACCTGTTACTGACGCCGCTCAAAAAGATCTCTCGCGTACCTCAACTTACCTCCAGGGCTTGGATCTGGACCTCTTCAGGAGTCTGATCAAAATTCTTTGCGATGATGACATTGACAACCTTCCTATCGTCCATGTGACTCTGTTTTGGCCGTGTTTTTAGCTTGTCTCTAGATGTCATATCACTTTGAAAAGAGACGGGCTCAAGATACTACAAACTTGTTAGGACATTGAAGAACGGCAGTCCAAATTGCATTCACAAAAGCGAGCTAATTCATCCAAGCCAGGATGACAGTTCGACTTTGGCAAGGTTAAGCTTACTCCATCAGCATCAACGCTTGATTGCGAATATCGGGCCCGATAACCTTCACTTCGATCCCTATCCGATGTAAGAATCGCACTGCTGAATTCCTCAAGGGATGTATGAGGGGAGCAATCAAGGATAACATTTGATAGCCCAAATGTATTCTCAATGATCTGGTGGCTATTAGCTAGAGTGCAAAGGTATTTTGATGGCATGGCCAGCAAATCATGACGGATATACCAGACTCAGTTCCTTGCTTAAATCATCAATGGTTTCGCGGTCCGAGTCGATAATGCCGTGTTGCTGTGCAATCAGACACAGTAAAAGAGCAACTTCAAGATCAGAGAGATCTTCAAGCTTATCAAGTAGCTCAGTATGGGTTGCCATATTTGACTTGGAAAAATAGACATCTAGGCCGTGTCGAGTTAATGGTGCTGGTAAGTTGAATGCAGCATTGTTGCTTGTCTCCTTGGACGCTCGTCGCTCGACTGTCGTTGACGGAAGATGACTGCCACCAAGGGAGTGGCCGTAATTATGATTGGGTCCAGACAACGCACCTCCTTGGAAAATTTGCATCCCTTTTCAATTACATAAGCCAGACCCTGGAGGTCACATCAAATGCGTCGGAGATACAGCAAAGGATGAACGAGTAAAATACTCGATAGTACTGATAGTGCCTAGTTTCAATCACCCATGTACCCTCTATTATACGTTTCCAAATCACAGATTCTCAAGGTCCGAGATGAATGAGTTATTAGGTACAAGGCTGGATCAAGGCCGGCATTCTCCAAGTTCTCATGAATGCGCACGGATCCATTCATCTTGCACAAGTTCCCTTGCAGAGCTTCGCTTGCTCGGCTCCCACTGTACCATTTTCCGTATCAGACACAGAAACCTTTCCCTGTCCTCCTGTTGTTCCCTCAGAGTAGTTTCTCTCTCCTCGAGTGGGGCTGGATCTAGCAAAGGAATTCCTGCACAAAATTCACCTAAATAGTAACTTGTTAGACAGAACGTTGAAAAGGGATGTAAGTAGCAATGAAAAGCGGAGGGGAGAAAAGCAGTTTGCCTACCTTCCTCTGAAAAGAATTTGCTCGTCAGCCTACCCCTAGCAAGGAAGCTAGGCGGCGGCGGCCCAAGAAGTCCGATCATCTCAGCAAGATGTACTCTACTTCGATAGGCCTGGAATTCCGGATCATGTCCAGTAAACAGAAACTCGCCTTCGAACATATCCCATGCCACACAGCCTGCGTTCCAGATATCAACGTTGTATGACCACGGAATCTCGAGGATCACTTCCGGCGCTCGATAGAAATTTGGTTGGATATCTTCCAAATGCTCGTCAACATCTCCAGGCATGGCTGAGCCAAAATCGCATAACACTGGGGGTGCGAAGTGCTTTGGCATTCTGAGCTGGCGGGACTCGTAGATAATGCGACCGTCATCTAGTACTTTCCGCGGACAGGGCGTTTTAAGCTCATTTTCTTCAAAATGGGTAAAAACCGAATCATCAGCAATGCCGAGCATGATGTTATCGGATTTGATGTCACCGTGGATAATCTTGCATTCCGAATGCAAATAGTCCAGTGCTAAAAGGAGATACATCAGTACGGTTGCCATGACTGGAACGGGCAGTCTATGAATTGGGTTGCGGCGAAGAAAGGTCAGGACGCTCTCCCATAGTGGAGGATGTACAAGACACCTGTGTTTATCCGTGGGCCCGTTGATATCAAAAGAGTCGAGAAGCACCCGCACAGCTTTGCGGCCAGGATGAGATTTCGGGCCTCGGTCCAGACGTTTGTAAATATTGAGCTCGCCATCCAATTGCTGGCCCATGGATGCAGATGTAATGAATATCTTGAGGGTAACATAGTTACAGCAGCTGAGGATGGCTTTAGTTCAGGCGTTCAACGAAATTCGATGATGGAGATCGGAGGTTCTGTACCTCATGTCCCGCGCAAGCCACACCGTCGAAGTTGCTCCATATCCGAGTTTACCAACGACTTGATATCTCTCATTGAATACCTCCCCAATGCGAACGGGATAGTACCGCGCGGCAACGTAACCTGGGATCGTCTCTTCTTCGATTTTCTGAGCCAGTGGTATCCGAGAAAGGTTCGAATTGGAAAAGCTCAGGGGCTTCCATCGTCCGAACCGGGGTAGGGAACGTAAAAGCGAGGGAAACATCGGCAGTAAATGGAGGTGATGGCGTTGGTGTTGGCAAGCCCTAAGTAGGACAGTAGTTAGGGACCAGGAACAAGCCTTACACGGGAGAGCTTGATAAGTTCGAACCAAACCCCTTATGGTCCCGTTTTGAATTTCTTAACCTTTTGAAAATTTAACATGATTTGTAGGGAGTAATAAGTATAAAATTAAGTATTATGCTAGAGTATGTATAGGCAGTTTTGGCTTCTCAATTCTATCTCTCTCTTTCTTTTCCCTTTCCTTTTGGTTCGCCCCACTGCCTTTGTGCTGGGCGGGAAGGAATATTCTCCTGGAGTGGAGGACCAAATTGATGTTCACGATGTGGCGGAAAGGCCGATGGACCTCTGGCTGATTGTGGGCGAGTCGTAAGCACTGGAGGAGAGCGAGGCGTGGTCTGTGAAACTGTTGGCAACGCTTGAGAGAACAAGATATCCGATTCAACAAAGCAATTGAAATGATAGGCATCATCGTCTTCCATCATATCCCAAACTTCAATGGGAACGGTTAGGAGAACATGTGTTGAGGATGACTTGAATGTTGCTTGAATGCTTATATTTGCAATATCATCTGGAATGCTCTGGGTGAGCCATCGAGTCCACTGTTCGTAATCGGGACGGGTATGCTTTCCACGCACGTCAACCGAGATAAGAACCCTCATATCGCTCGTGGGGTCAGCCTTCTTCAACTGCTTCACTTCCAAGCTTTCATTTTTGGGTGACTGCAGCGTAATGCTTGGCTTTGCCGCCCCTGCAACATGAACAGGGGTAGAGTCAAGGTAGCTTGCGGGGTTGCCTGCATTAGCAACGAGCTGAGCATGAAGCTGTGCAACTGTGATAGGTCGG
This sequence comes from Chrysosporium queenslandicum, assembly GCA_001430955.1. Classification (NCBI taxonomy): domain Eukaryota; kingdom Fungi; phylum Ascomycota; class Eurotiomycetes; order Onygenales; family Onygenaceae; genus Chrysosporium; species Chrysosporium queenslandicum. The sequence continues at coordinate 147,834 of LJPI01000276.1, read as the reverse complement.
CCTGCATTAGCATTAATGGTATCAATCAGTCTGGCAGTGAAACTTGTTGCGATGTTATCTGATGCGTCCGACTCATAGGGAGCGGCGAAGAGATATTCAAGCTTGGACATCCTCATTGCCGCAGTACAGGCGGCGCAGCAGTCCATTATCACCAATACGTCCCCAGGGAAGACTTCCAGATTTCCCTGTATGGTATTCCACCCAAGATTTGGTGAATTCGGATTTGAGGACCCACTAAATGGATCAGGTTAATTAATTCGTAACAATTGAGGTTCCTCATGGGAACATCGAATACTAGACATACCTAAGTGTCAGAGTGCCTCCTGTTCTCGTTACATGACCCTGATAAATGACAACAAGAAGACTTGTTGGCGAGCTGACTCTCCTCATTAACTGTAAAAGATGGGCGGCAACATCCATTCCCACATATGGGCTCTGATGGTTTATGACAAATCTCTCTCCTTGGATGTTAAAGCCATTGGCGAAGGCATTGAGCAGCCGTTGTTCAATACCTGCCAGGTTCAAGTCATCATTGGACCACCTTAAGGATAGAGCCCGAGCCTGCGTATATCTTTGCTGTGATGGAAGGGCTCGCCGAACGGCAGCATTGATCCGCTCGACAACTCTCCAAAAATCAGGCTCATGGGATCGTGCATGGCTTGCTCTCGCGGGGTGTAGATAAGTCCCCTGAAAGTCGCTCATGGTGACAAGTGGGTATCGAATAGTAAGAAATTATACACCATGTTTGCAGAGGAGAGCGCAATGGTGAGATGTAGAAGATAAATCCTTGAAGCTCGGAGGTCTGAATTGTATGGAGAACAAATTGAAATCCTAACAGAGAGGGATTCCTGGTCTTTTTATAATCCTTGGGCAGGCTGCGACTCCCAAACATTCACTCAGTGTTGCCCTTGTGTGCTTTCACTGCTGCAGCCATTAGAAGTAAATGTTAACTGCTAGAAGGCTTCACTGACATCATTAACTATCGTCGGCCCTCGGGTGGTGGGATATCAAGTCCCATGGTACTTGACTTCATACTCCAACAAAGCCTAAAATAACTAGTGGCTGTGCCATGACTGTCCTCTTCTGCTTCTGTTTTTGCTCAATGCTAGAGACTCGAGAGCAGGGTAGGCCATCGGAACAATTTGGCTGCCATTTAGGCTCTACATTTGGCACCTGGTATCCCGGTACTGATCGGGAGAGTCAGCCCTGCAGAGTGCATACTTGACGATCTCGACCTTGTCCACCGTTGGGGCAGGCAGACAGGGTGGCTTCGCGATTTACCAGTCGGGATTTGGAACTTGCGCGATGTCCTACAAGATAGCAACCAAGTGTTGGATTAAAATAAAGTGCTTGACAGAACGAGAAAAATGTAATTGCTTCATTCATCATTCAAACCATCAAATGGCCATCTGGTTGCTTGTGGCTGCTAACTTCAATGTTATCTGTCCTCCATATTACCTGAGGTTTTTGTGTTCGAGCGAGGGGGATCGAGCTGGAATTGCTAATCTTATCCCACTCCATATTGCATATACGCGGGTATGATGGAAGGGGATATTCCTGAGGCTTGCCTGCCGATGCGGCACTATTTGATGCACTGGAGTCGGCGTTCTTGGGCGGATAGCGGTTGTATATTGCGCCCCGGAATTGCTTGAATAGCGGCCGGAGCGTTGGAAGGCAAGCACAAATGAGCCCAAGGTGACATTCAATCGCTGCAAAAATCCACACATAATATGCTATCCCTGTGGAGAGAAGTTGAGGAATAAGAAGCATAGAGAAGGGCATTTAAGAAAAACTTACAGGTAGCATCATAGGTGCGGAAAAAAATGTAGTAGCTGAAGTACATCCGCATAACACCGGCTGCACACACGCTGTATGGTTAAGGAAGGACTAATGTTAGCAGCACGTACTACTCGGATAACGGGATCGTGGGGCCCATGCTCACATGAATCCAATTCCAAAAACAGCGGCCAGGGCAATCTTCTCCCTGCGTGGCATGTGCAATTGGACAAACAATAGCATTGGCAAGCACGTCACTAGAAAGTCGGAAAAGACATTGAACCCTGCTGAATACATTGGCAAGATCCCTTGATTCCAACAAGTGTAGTCCTGCGGAGCGTCAAAGAGGTTGAATTGCTCCCAGTACGATGCGGTTGGCTGGCACATGAGGCAAAATAGAGCAATCCCCGACACCATATATGCTGTTATCAATGCAATGGCCCCTCTGATAACATTAAGCAGTAACCGTTCCGCAGTGCCCTTGACCACTCGCAAATATAACCACAGGACCGAAATTTTGATCAACGATGTGCTAATGTGGAAGCTGCTAACGTATCAGACTTGTTTTCACAAACCAAACGTGTGTAGTGGTGATGCGAATATGAAGGTCAGGAAAGCCTACAGAAACTGCGAAATCCAGCTTAACTAAAGGCAAATAGAGAGTTAGTATGGGGAGAACAACTGAGGTGATCCCGCGAGGACAACATCGACGGGAGATGCTCACCTTTTGAATAGTAGCAATCCGGTCAATGGGTGTGTCCCAGAGATGGCGAAAGCCTCCATACAATGGACCGACTATAGTAGGCCAAAGAATCAGTGTCGGCCATGCCAGCACAACTTAAAACGAGGGATATCAGGAGAGGCCAATGACTAACGAGTAAAAAGACAAATCGTGAGGCCGATGGCTGGAAACTGTGGTGCTTGTCAGAGAATAGCGGGCGAGGAAGTGAGAGAGAGGTTGGTTGGGAATGTACCATGGCCGCGATAATGAGATAGTCGTCGAAACCAGGCCTTTTGGTTTTGCCAAAACGCACCCACAGGCGCGCTGAAGTTGCCAGCAGCATAAACAGGGTGAATATGATAGTCACAATGAGCACACCAGGGCCTCTTGTCGGCGGGTCGACATAGTTTGGCATTGGCCAGCTGGCAATGACTGACGGAGGGGGGTTGAGGCCGCCTGGCATGATTATTCGGGTATTCCACAGGAAGACTCAGCTGACGATAGGGCACCAAAGGTGAAAGAGGAAGATGAGTTGGTGCATAGGAGAGGAATGATGAAGCAGCCCAGGGGCAGAACAGCCCATCAAGTACCTTTTCTCAAGCCAAGTTTGAGTCAGTACCTAGAGATCGCCTCGCTTAACACTCAAAACAAGTGTGTTGCAGGAAGAGCGATAGGCGATAGGCGATAGGTAGGCGTGCAAGAAGCTCACACGCTAACCGCGTTGCCGGTGATGAATATCAAGTCGATGTATCTAGGTACGTACACGGTGAACTGCCAGCTCGCAAGTTAGAGCGCGAAGATTGGCTGAGTTTAGGACAACGGGACCGCGTTGGCTTGAAACCCCGCTCTCTTGTAGCAAAGCGTGCCCTGACGATGAGAGGAGAGAATTTCGCCGAAAGAGTTAGATGGCGAAACACCAAGAACCCGCTGTGGGGGGTGGAGCCGTCTGGAATCCGCGATGCCATCGCCCCAGAAGCCCCAGAAACTGGAATCGGGACGGACTGGAGAAGCCGGACAAGGTAATAGTGCTCAGGGCCGAAAAGAATCATGCTGCTCCCCATGCAAGGGCCCAAGGCTTCCCAAACATGCCTCTGACGCCACTAAAGTCAGTTTTTCGGTCGGCCGGGGAATTTCTTCCAGGGTTTTGTCATTTCTGCGGTGTTGCTTTTGAAATTCTTTTTTTCCTTTTTTTTATCTTTTCCTTTTCCTTTCTTTTTCTGCCATCAACAAGAACGTGCGTCAGTGAATCGTGGAGCTTGGGGCAGCGCCACACGAAAAGGGACCCCGCAACAAGGGCTCCACGGCAAGTTGGCTAGTAAGTTAGTTAGTGACCTCGCTGAACCGAAGACCTTGACACCTCTTCCATCAGATTCAAATGGCCGCCCAGGGCAAGACGTGGTGACGGCCGAACACAAGTTGATCAATGCATGGGATTGATGCAGCGGTTCGCGATTATTCCAGAAGAGTTCCAAGTTCCAAACCCAGACCAGCTACTGTGAGTGATATACTCACTCGCTTTTGCTTTCGGTTGAGACACATTGGCTTTTAGCTAGTTGATTCGACACGAGCTTGCTCGCTCGGAAATGCGGAACAAGGGGCCACGCTGTCAGCCTGCTTCGTGAGCTTGTTCTCTCCCCAGCGTCGTTTTTGTCAAAGTTGACAAGCCGACTATGTTCTCCCACCGTCTTCTCGCTCATGACTAGCGCCTTTGCTAAGAATGAAAACCCTTCTCGGCGTGTTGAAAACACCGTGATCCGCTTGCGAATTCACCGGTCAACTCCACTTCCCTCCAAATCATTGCTTACTCTGTAGATCAACACTCCAAAATGAAACGGGCTGAACTTCAACCACTTCAGCAACTAAAAATGGGTGACAAAAACCCGCTCCATGCAGATATTTCCAATTTTGGTTTGGATGCCCAGGATCTAATAGATCAAAATATCCATGCTTCGAAGCACATGGGCATACCCTTGCGAGCGGATGGAGGCCGTTGTAGGGCTGTGAGGGCCCCTGTTGGATCCAGTAGATGGAGGGTTTCGAATGCCAGGTGCTTCAGGGTTCTTCTATTAGGCCCGTTCGCAGAGCAAGGGAGGAGGTGATGGTCTGTTGAACTACCCTGCGATTCTCAGCTCGGGAATCCGGCGGGGATTTCAGGGCTTCCTTCGGAGATAGTGCAATGGACTCGTATTTGCCTGGGACTCCATGCTGCTACGGACAGGATGTTCTCTAGTCAAAACGTGCATCAATTGATCGCCATTCATTCACTCGATGGGATATTCCTTGACACTCGGCGGGCTGATCGGGTTTCAGAGAGATCAATGCAAAATCCTTATGCTCTAACCAAAATAGGAAGCCTTTGAAATGTGCATATTTTTCTCTAGCTTGCGAGAGACTGAACTACTCGAAGGAAACAAGTGCCACTTTAGTTCGGCGCCACAAATGGGCCCGTGACTGCAAGGTCCAAGATCGATCAGCAAGTTTTTGGTTATGCTCACGCGTTGCTCGAGGTCTTGACAAGGCTCTATGCATCATCAGTTTTCCACGTCTGGCTTTACCGGCGAATATCTGTGATGATGTTCAAGCATTTCAATAGCGTAAAGGCACGGCCCCTCAAGCCTCTGCGGAACGTTTTTGGGTGGACCGGACCAGAAAATCCACGTGTGCCACCCAAAATGCTTCGGTGATTCACTTGCAACTCAGAGCTGACAAGCTGCGATTCTGGTGGGGCGACCTGTCTGCATCAAATCAGTCAGGCTGGCTTAGTCGCAAATCAAGAGGGTGGCCCGTGAACCAGCAACCCACTGACGATTCCGAGATCTCCAAGTTGTTAACGCCCTTTGCCCGACCGCAATCAGCTGCAAGGACAAGTCCCAATCCCCCGAAAGCCATATCGAGCGAGGTTGTCTATTTTGTTGATAAACTCGCTGAGGTATGGAGTGCTACGGTAAACCCTAACAACGTTTATATAATCATGCGCTAGTATTTCAGGATAAAATACCACTAGTAACCAGCCATCACAACCTCACGTCAAGCAAGCCAAACAAGCTGGAGGCAGACAGTGAGCACTGCAGAGACACTGTTGATATACAATATCCTCTCATGTCATTTATTCTTGGCATGTGCGGCTGCTAGATTGGCAGATCTACTTTGGATGTGATGAGGACTGGGACTTTGGCGCCCATGTTTTCCAATGGCTCCTACAAACCCCCGTGCTGATTGGGAGAAGGTAGGCGACCAGCTCTACCGTAAAGTCCGAATTTACGATGCCGTCTTCGATGAGGACTTGCAGCTGGAGAACTATATCGCTGTTGGCGCTCCGTATGGTGGTGCTATAGGTGAGGTCAATCCCATCATATGTAAGAATCTGGCTAATCATCCACGAACCAGCGATGTACCGCAATGAAGGCAAGTTGCAAAGGTATCGAGATCCGCAGATGGCCAAGTCCAGTATAGATATCTACTCTTATTCCGGACAGCGAATAAGCCGGATCAATGTTAGTTCACAGACTGTGCTCTAAAAGAGATTCGACTTCTAACCTTATGCAGTGGGATCATGGATCCATCCGTGGACTCGGTTGGTCAGAAGATGAGAAGTTGTTGGTTGTAACCGAGGACGGTAGCGTGCGGTGCTACTATGGCCTAAATGGTGACTTCTCACCTTTTTCTCTAGGGAGTGTACGGATATCTTTATTGCCCCATGACCCTCTGTGTTAACTTATTCTAGGCTGCAGAAGAGCATGGAGTAAAGGACTGCCGTTTCTGGCCAACTGGGTTTGTGGCTCTTCTAAATAATAATCAACTTATTTCAGTGGCCAGATACGATGAGCCACGACCGAAGTTACTTGCCCCTCCGCCCGAAGGAGAAATCCACTCGTGGTCATTGATCCCGCCAAGTTATACGCTATCCCGATCTGTGGAGGTACTTCTTTCAGTCGAGCAGACTATTTACGTAGTAGATGCTACTGATGCTGAGGATCGTGTGTTGCAAAATGGTCCTTTCAAGCATATTAGTGTCTCACCAAACGGCCGTTTTGTTGCTTTGTTCACCCGGGACGGGAAACTTTGGGTTGTTAGCAGCGATTTTCAGAACAAATTCAGCGAGTATGATTCCGGCGCAAAAACTCCACCCAAAGCTGTGACGTGGTGTGGCAATGATTCTGTAATTCTCTCCTGGGAGGATGAAGTACATAATGTCGGCCCAAATGGGGCCTCTGCTAAGTACTACCATCCCTTGATCCTCAATTGGCTGGCAGCACTAATTATGCCGTTGAAGGTATTTCTACGATGGCCATATCCATGTCATTCCTGATCTTGACGGGGTGAGATTGTTCACTAACGAAGCTTGCGAATTTTTACAAAAAGTCCCAGGTAACATAAAATATTCTTGAAATGTGCTTGGATTAGGACCTGACATGGGAGTAGATGTAACAGAAGAAGTGTTTAGACTTGGATCAAGCTCGCCAGCCGCCGTTTTGCTTGATTCGGTGGAGCAGCTCGAGAAGAAATCACCGGCAGCGAACGAAAATGCTCAACGCATTCGACCGAACCTTGTCGAGGCAGTGGACACATGCGTGAAGGCAGCGGGACAGGAGTTCAATCCCCACTGGCAGAAGCAGCTACTAAAAGCTGCGTCTTTTGGGAAGTCAATCCTTGAGCTCTACAATAGTGACGACTTTGTAGATATGTGTGAAAAATTGCGGGTTCTAAATGCAGTTCGGGACTACCGAGTCGGACTCCCCGTTTCATATGAGCAATATCTCCGCCTTACACCCGAGAAGTTGATTGAACGTTTGATTAGCCGGCATGAGTACCTACTTGCCATTCGTATATCCGAATATCTCCAATTGCCTGCTGACAAAGTCTATGTTCACTGGGCGAGCCAGAAAGTGAAGACTTCTAGTGAAGATGATGAGGCGATATGTCATCTGATAGTTCAGAGGCTCCACGGAAAGCAGGGGATATCTTTCGAGTCCATTGCCCGAGCTGCCTATGATGAAGGCCGTGCACGCTTGGCGACGCAACTCCTGAATTTTGAACCTCGTGCAGGAAAGCAGGTCCCGCTCCTCCTGAGTATGGAAGAGGATACGGTCGCATTGGATAAAGCCATAGAAAGTGGCGATACGGATCTAATATTCTTTGTTTTGCTGCAATTGAAACGAAAGCTCCCGCTGGCAACGTTTTTCAGGACGATAAACGAGCGACCAGTGGCTTCGGCGCTCGTTGAAGCATCTGCATGGGATGATGATGTTGAATTGCTGAAGGATTTGTTTTATCAAGATGACAGGCCCATTGATGGATCAAACCTACTCTTCAGAGAAGCTATGAAACAGACCGATGTGCAAGGAAAAGTGGATAAAATGCGTGTTGCATCTCGATTGCTCTCCGACTCAAAGGATGCGAATGCCCAATTCCACCTCAAAGCAATGACTGAAGCATCTCAGCTGCTGAAAATCCAAGAGGGCCTGGACAAAGATCTCTCTGATGGCGCCAACTTCGTTGGACTAAGTGTGAACGAAACTATATATAGATTGATTCGATCTGGTTACGGGAAACGCGCCAGCAAAATCCAGAACGAGTTTAAAGTACCGGAGAAAAGTTATTGGTGGTTGAGGTTGCGAGGCTTAGTCGCGAAGCGTGATTGGGGGGAGCTCGAAGAGATAGGAAAGGCCAAAAAATCCCCTATTGGGTGGGAGGTATGTTCTTTAACCCTGGAAACCTCAACATACACCCCTCGATACTTTTTGCATGGATGGTATCTTAAATATCATAGCCTTTTTACAACGAAATTCTCGGGGCCGGAAACACGAAACTTGCGTCCACATTTATTCCTAAATGCACCACATTGAGCGTTTCCGACAAGATTGAGATGTGGATCAAGTGCGGGATGGTGGTTAAAGCTGGAGAAGAAGCCGTCAAGGCGAAAGATATCACCAGCCTCGAGCGGCTAAGAACGCGGGCTAGTGGTAATGCCGTAGCAGAAATAGACCGGATGCTAGTCCAACTCAGACCTAAGAAATAGGAACTGAAATGGTTTTATTTTCGAACTTCTAGGTGATCTCCCCGTCGAGCTCATCGTCGAACTTTTCAGCTTGGGCAGGCTGGACGGGGGGCGCCGGCTGGACCGAAGATGCTGCTGGTTTTGGCTGCTGCGGCTGTCCTTCCTTGTCACTTGTATCCATGGCGTCCGCAGCTTGGGCCTCCAAGGCCTTGTATGCATTCGTGCTGCGTTTATTCAAGTCATCCCATGTGGCCTGTGACATATATTAGCTACCTTGGAAAACAATTTACAAATGCATACTGGATAGCGAATTCTCCTCACCTTTCGTGCATTGACAATTTTCCCTCTTTTTATGCTCTTGGCGACCTTCTTTTCAGTCCTATCCATGACTATTTCTGCTCGCTCCAGTCCCTTTTCCTGCCGGAGGCGCTGGGCACGTGTCTGTCGCTTTTGCTTCTTTTTCGATATGGCTGCGTCATGCTGTGCACCAAGAACCGACGGCCTGCTCGTAACAGTTCGCTCCGCGCGGGGAAGAGAAGCTAGAGACTTGTCGACGTCGACGCCTGGGGATCCTTCTCGCCGGGCTGCGCGAGACCGAACGGACTTTGCTTTAAGATCATGGACACATTAGAGATGATTCATCGAGGCAGATCAATATTCAGGAGCCATACCCCTACTTGATTTCAATTTCGGTGTCTTCATCTTCATCGATTATCCTGATGTTCATGGTTACTATTTTTTTGGTTGATCATGACGATGGGCGTGTTTCATATTTTAAGATTTGCCTAACTCACACTTGGGCGGGGAGCTAACTAGTTAGTTACGTAATCTCATGAGGTCGAATACTTAGCCTTGCTTCAGTGGACTCACCTACAGCGCGTCGGATCTAACCCTAAAGGGTATAGCTCTGTTAGCAGCTTGCTGACTAACAACTCCGCAGGAGGGCTTGAGGAAAAAAGTCCTAAAAATGCTGTTTATGTCACACTTTTTGACAGCTGCTCGAGCAAAGTAATCAAGAATCCAACCACAATTAACCATTATCAAATTTCTAATATATGTTGGTGGTTCTATATCACATTCTCTATCTCTCAAGCATATAATCAAGATCAATAAGGATCTGTGGGTGTTGGTGTGGTGGTTGGCTGAAATCTCCAGTGTTCAATCTCATGTCATGCATCCTCCATGGACTTGAATTCTCATTCATATATAAG